>MU227491.1:8003434-8038717 GCA_018584345.1 Thuja plicata | reverse complement strand
ATATATATATATATATATATATATATATATATATATATATTGTTCAAGTTACTCTAAAAAAAAATCACAGCATAATAAGGTTTTAAAAAAAAAAAGATTTCTTAATGTGAGATTTTTTTAAAATTTACACAAACACATAAGTAGTAATCGCCTAGATAAAAGATTTAGCTAAAGGGTATTTAAACCAGTTTAGTAGGCAAAAGAGCTAGATGTGAGTGAACATAAATGAAGAATATTTCCCTCATGCAAAGCTGGTTTTAGTTTATTTTTCTTTTGTTTTTAAAGAAATCCTTTTTATTGAGATGTGCAATAATGAAATGGAAATACAATGTCTACGTTTTCTACTATGTATCTCTTCATCTATTATGCATCATATCAAATTAAAGTCTCCAACAGATTCTCTTTTTTTTTTTTTTGACAATAGTCTGCAATATATATATATATATATATATATATAGAGAGAGAGAGAGAGAGAGAACATTTACACTATTCATTATTTGTATTTGCAATTCCCAAACATGGATATACAAACAAAAACTTTTCTAACTTTAACTAAATAGACTGCTCCAAATGAACACTTTGCAAAAATATCATTTAATTTGGACTTTCTAAGATTACATTATTATACCATTACAATGCTTTTCAAAAGGAAACAATACTCTCTACTAAGCCATGACACAAGAAGCTTTCAACCTTTAAGCTTATAACAACAACTACTAGAGCAACAAAATCACTTTCTCTTTGCCTTCAAGTTTTGAACTTCAAGATCTTCAACCTCCAAGAAGAAAACCTGCAAATAATGAAATCACAAGGAGACCATGGGAATCTCACCTCCCATCCTAGGCCTCTAAGACGCCACCCTCAAGCTTGGGGAACAAAACAAAGGTGGGTTACAAGCATACAAATACAAAAAATGCAAGGAAACAACACTCACAAAGACTCCCAACCAAGGCTTTCACAAAAGGGTCTCTCATGACCCTAAATGGGGTGAAGTGGACCAAATACCCAAAGGGAGAAGGCCAAACCCAAAAGAAATAACAAATCCCTCACAAGGATTTCAAAAACACCATCTTATATCATTCTCATATTCACCAAAATACCCTTATGACCCCCAAGAGAAGTAACAACAAAGGATGGCTTCATGGATCCCATACTCCATGATTGTTCCCTCTCCTCCTTGAGGAGAGACTCTACACCAAGAGGGTTGTCAAACTCCTCCACCCCCAAGGCTACTCTTCCCTCCCAAGGGTGAGTGGGCCTTGAAAAACTCCCATTAACAAAGCCTCTTATAACTTTCTAAAAATGGATCCAAAAAGGGGAAGTTCAAAAAGGTGAGTAATGTCTTTGCATCAAAATGGAAGAGTGGTCTATCCAAGATCATGCTTCCAAAAGTTGATTTTCTTTCAACTTGGAAATCCAAATTTTGGAAGGATCTCTTAGTCAACCAAGGGTTATCCTAGGGTTAAAAATGACCCTTACCCATAGGTATAACAAATGGGATACCTAAAAATGACCCTAACATGCCCCTAGACACTTTTCTAACCCCCCAAAAGTCCACTAAAAGGATACTCACGAAATTTCATTGAAGTGGCCACACCTCCAGCTCTCTAATCAAGTAAAACACATGGGGATCTACTTGGTACTATCCTAGGTAGATGGACACCCGATCCCCAAGTGAACATGTCATGGTCTTAAGTACATACACAAGTGTCAAGTGACACATACAAAAACTTACACATCACTAGACACATGTCATATCCACTTGGGCATAAAACACAAAGAATTTAAATATGAATATAACATTTATGAACTAAATTCTAACAATCAAAAATTTATGTTTACAAATTAAATCATGATACAATGAGGTCTTGTCTCTCATTAGACGCAACCTTGGCTTAAACAGAGTTCACATATACCTATGTTTGGTTCCCGGGATTTAATACCATGGTCTTGTGCCTGCACACAAAATCCAAATATCAGTAGTCCAAGGAGATAAAATATACTTCATTAAGAAAATAAACAATATTCAAAACCTTAAGGAAACATCTTCATATTAAATTTATTACCTAAGGTCATAAGCAATAATAATTTCATTTAAGCATATAACATAAAGTAAGATTCACATTGCATGATAACTCAATTAAATGTCAATTTCTAATAATCCTCGTATTATCAATAATTCATCACACAATCATAATTTTTTTCCAAATCAAATGTCTTGAAATAAAAGATCCATAATAGAAACATAATATAGTCCATTAGGTGCATCATAAAGTATCATGTATGTAATCATCCAAAATGATCAATCCATGACATAAAGCATAAAATCCATAAAGTCCATAGTGCATCAAAATATAATGTATCATGTGCTAAGTCTATCATAAGCAAAAATTTGGAAAGCTATGATGGGGCTCGGAGTGAGGCCTTACACATTCTATCCCTTCAAGTGTGTCATGTTTTTCATTTCCTTCATCCATGACCACTTACCATAGTGTTCCTTTTTCATATTCAAGATTCCAACAATGTTCCAAACATTTCTCACATTTCTCCTCCCACCATCCTTTCTATCGGTTCTACAATTAATAGCCTAGTTCAAACTGTATCTTCTTTGTAACAACAAATTGCTTCAATGAATCAATCCAAGTATGACATACCTATTTGTGAAATTTCTAATCCTTTGTCTTTTTATATTATTTGTTGTTATCCTGCAATGCATGGAGATTCCTCACCTTGATACACATAGTGGTAAGGGAGATTCTTTGACTTGTGTTAAAACATTTCAAACCTTGTGTAATGATTTTTCTCATGACCAGAGGTTCATGGCCAAGTTGTTTAGTATAACCTTTCAAGATAAATCCTTGCAATGGTATTGTTCTTTTTCTTCTTATTCTATTGATTCCTTCCAAAATCTTGCCAATGATTTCATTGAACAATTTCAAAACAACATTGATCCTAAAGTTTCTTTGACTGATTTAATGCATAAAAACAAGGTGTTAAAGAAAAAGTGACTGATTTCATTGGTAGATTTAAACATTTTCATGCTCATATTTCTTATATTGTGCCTGAAATTGATGTGCAACATATTTTATTGATAATTTACAAAAATACATTAGAGATAAGAATCTACTTTCTGAATTCTCTTCTTTTACTCAATTGTGTGTAGTGCTTCATAATTATCAAATTCAAGTGAGCCATTTTGGGAGCACCACTCCAATGGCTATTGTTAATAAGAGTGATGTCATATCCAACAATTTCAATAAATTTCAGAAACCAAATAACTTCATTAAGATGAAAAATTCATCCAACAACATTGATGAGCAGGTGGCAGCAACATCCAAAGGTGTGGATGCTTTGTCATCTATTTTTAAAACTACTCGTAATTTTACTCATATTTCTTAATATTTGCATAATGTGATGTTTAAGTTAATTAATGCTAATGTTTTAACACTTCCTCCTATAAAACCAAATGATACTTCCAAATCTTTTCCCAAATCCTTTGATCACAAAGCTTTGTGTTAATAACATGGTCAACCTAGATATGATACTGGAAAAGGTTTCTTCTTGAATACTGTTATCCAGGACCTTATTGATTCTAATTCTATATCCATTGAATGTGTCAATGATCAAGGAAACAAAGCAGTATCACCTCCCAATCAAAACTTGAAAATTTACACTAATCCTTTTCCATCGCATTCAACCAATACCATAGAGTATACTCAACCTTCATCTTATTCTCAATGGGTTGAATATAATATGGAATGTGATGATGCTAATTATGTTTTCGGCCTTATTGATCATGTCAAACCTAAACCTCAATCTAAACCTTGCATTACCTTTGACTCTACTGAGACAATTAAAGCACTTGATGGTCCTCTCTATATTAGCGCAAAGGTTAATGGAATTCTTTCTCATGGTATCCTTATTGATCCCACTTGCATGGTGAATGTGATAAATAAAGAACACCTTTTTAGTATACAATTTTAATACAATTTTTATGATGCATCTGATATTATGATCCAAACTTTCAATGGTTTCCTTTATCCTTCTCATGGTTTTGTTTCCTTTGTTGTTGCGGTTGCTAGTAAAACTATAGATGTTACCTTTATTGCGATACCAACTTATGATTTATTTCAAGTCAAAGTTGGTCTTACTTGGCTTACCTCCATGAAATCCATAGCTTATCCTATTCATAAATGTCTTAAATTTACTCACAATGGATAGATCGTGATTGTTAACCATAGTCTTTATTATCCTTTAGTGCATCAAGAATCAATTGACCTTGATTTATTTTGGCCTTCTATGCCTCAACCAACTCAACCTCACCCTGATAATATCTTTAGTTTGTATCAAGATTACAAAGTCCAAATTATTTATGAGCTTAGCAAAAGAAATCTTTCATCTCCTTTCCCTAGACCTAGACTTCTACCTATACCTCTTATATATGCTTTTGTTCCACCTCCTCTTGCTTATACACATTCTCCTCTAGTAATCTCTCAACCTAGTGTGGTTCATTCTGTTATTCCTCCCAAAGAAGAAAAGCTCCTGATGTTGATTGATCCTGAACCAAACCCAATTTCAAACAAAACTAAACACAATTGTCATGCTCGTGATCACCACCATAAGTGTAATGCTAGATCTTGTCAGCGTGCTTCTCAAAATATTACTTCACCTCATACACCTATTGATGCCTTGCTTCCCTCTGACTAACCCATGCTTGAGCCAAAGGAGGAATTTAATTTGAAAAAGGATGAAATTAAGAAAACATGATAATTCTATTTGTATCTTAGATTCTATTACAATTAATTTGGATGAAGAAGCTATTCTTGATGATGATGTTTTTAATGCTAACAATGAAATTCATGCTAGTGATTTTGATGACATGTATGAGACTATTAATCTTGATCATGAATTACCATCTATGCTTTCATAATATTTTTCTATCACTCCTATTGAAAAACAAAGCTACCTACCTTGATAACATGGTACTTTTTTGGAACTAGCTATTGTTTCATCTTTCATGCCTTACATTTCTCCTCTTGTGAGTTGTCCACCTTCCCAAAACATTACATACTATTTTGGGGGACAAGCAATATGCTTGACTATCTCCTCTTGTGTGGGGGATTATGTGTGTTTTCTTTTTTTTCATGATGTGCTTTCCCTGTGATGTGTTTCTTATTATATGTTTTGTTTAGATATCTTGAAATGACCCTTGTTGCTCTATTTGTGCAAGGTGATAAAGGAATTTACCAATCGTAACATTCTTCTATCTGTATATCTCTTCTTCTATATGTCATTTTATGTGCTATTGTTCATAAATGTGTCTTTGTGTTGTCTGATTGGGGATGATGCAAAGTGGTAGTTACCTATTCTTTTTGGGTCTCTGTGATGCCAACCCAAAAAGATGCTTTTTTGTAACTCTTATGTGTCATTCTTCTATTGTGCTTGTAGTTTTTCTACCTTTGAGGGATGATGATATTTCATTTTGACATAATTCTAATATACATGAGTTATCATATTACCTACTGACTCCAAAGTTAGTAGATCCATCCTTTGTTCTCTCTTTTGTCCTGTGATTATTTCCCTTGATTTGTTCCTACTTCGGGAATCTCACAGTGGAAATTTCTCTTTTGGATGTATCTACACTCTTTTAAAGTTATTTATCTCATTAAGGTGCCTACAATTGCTTTAACATAGGGGCATACACTCTACTCATTATTTCACATTTTGTACACACATACAATGATTTCATGTCGATGACCAAGGAAGCAATGCTTTCCTTATGTTTTTTCCTTAGATCCCTTAATAGAAACAACCTTTCTGTAAGGATTGATCCTTCCCCTTTGATCCCTAAGGAGATAATTCTTTCCTTAGGCCTGATCACTTTTCTTTTGATCCCTAAGGAGACAATGATTTTATTAAGCCTGGTTGCTTTTCTTTCATTCCCTAAGGATACAATTCTTTCCTTAGGCCTAATCATTCTGTTGTTAGATCCCTTAATGGATACAATGATTTCCTTAAGTCATGATCCTTCTTGATGGGTTGACTATTTGTTACTTATTTTTAACCTACACCTCAAAATAGGTAGAGCTAGTTATATTCTACATCTGATTAAAGTACATGTTTGATTGACTAAGTTTGTTATAGAAACTATTTTCTAAACTACAATAACTACAAAAGAATCATATTGCTACACTGAACTGAAAAAATAAATGCAGTGTCAAAAGAATATTTCATTAATTTTCAAATGTATCTCATAAGTGAAAATATTATACATATTTTCAAAGTTACACATTCTTTTGTATACAAAAGAAGTACAATACAAAATAATATGACACACAAGTTGTGGCTTCCATCAAAACAAATAATCTGAAAAGAGGGATTTTAGAATGCATAAAAGACAACAAGAAAAGTAAGGAAAAGATCCTCCATTGCCTAATAATGGAGGATTGCTGCATCTTTGAGGTGTTTATGAAGGTTGGGTATCCTAGAACTTACCTATAAAATAAGAGGAGGAAAGGGGTTAGTCCTGAGACTGGGAAATAAAGGATCTTAATACTTACTCCTATTATTGGTTGCTATACATCCAAAAACATGAGCAAAGATCAAAGAAACAAGATTGGAAGCATGTTGAATGTGATGTTTTTAATACTAATGTGTTTGTTTCAATGTGCAGGTTTAGATTCATTTCTTGAAGATAATGCATGTGGGGTAAAATGTAGCTCCCGAAAGGTTGAGCCCAACATGAAAATTTGTAGTAATAGAAGATAAAGTTTAAATAATTGTTGAAGGAACATAACATTATGTTGTGAAACCTTCCAGTTCAGTTCAAGAGGATATGCAGTTGCAGGATCACAAAAGTGAGCACGAAACATGAAGACATAAGAATGTGGAAGGGAAATAATACTCTTATTATGAAAGCTTCTGGTCTACCACACCAAGTATCAACCAACAACATATGGTACAAGAAATATTTCAGACAAGGTCATAAGAAGAGAAATAAGCATATATAATATTTTAAATATCAGATACATGAATATGCAAGTGTGTCATAAAGAATCAACAACTTTCACAATTACAAAGGAAGTAACTAGAAAGAATAGCTATGAGATTTTCTCAGACAGGTACATAATATCATCAAGATTGCATATTTTAAGGAGATCAGTGTATCAATGTGCATGAACTAAATTTCTATATAATACATGAGAATAAATACATGGATAAAGTAAGTTTTAGTTTCATAAGGTGTTTCAGAAAACAAGAAAACATCATAATGGATACATTAAAGGTATAACATCATTGCATAAAATTAGTCATAGAAATGCGTCATTTTCCTTGCAATAGATTCCTTGTGACAATAAAGCATTATATTAGAGATGTATGTCAATGTAAAGAATAGTAATCATATGCAAGACAATAATCACAGAGTGATGCTATCAAGAAACAATGACATCTAACAAAAAGGAACAGTCATGAAAGTTAACAACTAGATATAATTATAGTTGTCAGAGAATGTTTGAGTTAAATACCAAAATGAAACAAAAATGTTACATGTCATAGGTATGTAATTTTATTATAATGATCAACATGATCCTTTCTAAAAAATTATGAATGTTACAAAAAGAAGAAAATCCTTCATACAAAAAAATGTCACGATACTTTAATGGTAATCCATAAAAAACAATTGAATCTATAGTCATTTTTAAAAATAAAGATGTAGATATATACAAGGAGATGATCTCCATAAACTATATAGTAAATTGAATGCTACAGAATGTTAACCTCCAATGGTGCAATGTAAATGAGATATAGAAAAAAGAGAAGATATAGATTTGTACCTATTTAGATAAGAATTTGAATGTTTGAAGTATCTGTGAGGAAAAATGATGCTACAAGTAGTCAAATACAAGAATAAATCATATTTTAAGAGAACACATTCATGTAGAATAGTGATACTAATACCAGGAACATTTTGATATGATATTGATATCATTATATGAAGCAGCTTATTAATGAAAATATCAGGAGCAAGTCCTCAAATTCAGTCCACAATACTAATCAATATCAATGGAAATCACTATGATAATACATGAGGATTGAGGTAATAATTTGATTCCAGGAAGCTCTATGATGAACAAGAGACATCTATTTGAAAAGCATATGACCGATAGTGGTGTTTCAATATAAAGTCACAAGAGTATAAGTAGATCTTGGAGGAATCAAATACACCGTAATGGAAATAAATACAGAATCAATCATGTGAAAATAATGAAGCTCACTATTATGATGAAAAGGAAGAAACAATGATTCTAATGAGTAATCTATAAAAATCAATAAACAAAAAGAAGAATTTCATATAAAAGAAGGCTTACATACAATCACAATAAAGAGACTTAGAAGCCAAGATGGATTTCTTATGCTACAGGGTCACATATCCAAGAGGAACAACAAAGAATTGTTGGAGCATGAAATAAATTGAGATAGTTAGACAAGCACATATTCAAGTATTCAGTACATGTTCAAGAATAACTATACATGCTTTTGCAGTAAATTGTGATAGTAAGTCATTAAAAAGACAGTGCATTTCAAAAGTCATAAACAACTACAAAAAATGTCCTGAAGAGCTTGGGAGATATCAAATCAAAAAATCTCTATTACAGAAGACAAGGGATAGAAATGGAAATCAGCAATTGAAAAAATACATTGATTAAAATTAGTGCAATACATACATGTCACTATGGAAGTGTTAGATGGATGGTGAAGTGCATGTGATAAAAGAACCATCACTCTATTAAGAATGGGGGCGGCCTTACTACTTTTATATGAACAAGAAGGTGAAATACAAATTTATTGTTACCATAAGAAGTCAAGATAGTATTATAGCTTCCAAATAGAAGGTGTGGATGAAGAAATAACTAGTACCATTCGTCAAAAGCTACAAGTTCAAAAAGTAGTGACAAATTTTGTCTTAGGGGACTAGAGAAATTGACAAACTGTGACAACAACATGTTGGAATAATGGAAGGGTGTGTACTAAGAGGGGAGGGGTGAATCAATACCCTTAACAACTTTTAAAAATTAAACCTTAGTACTCATTACTTACATAACCAACCATTGTAGCTTTTCTACTTCATACATGCAATATCATAGCATAAATGTAAATACATATAAATAAACATCGAAACATTCATGAAAATCATTTACACATGACACAAGTATTTGATCACATAGAAACCCTTGTTAGAAGGTAAAAACTACGGTGGGGACGAAACCCACAAAGCTTCACTATCTATAGAATGGAAGGTGCTTGTTAGGGCTACCATTTGTGATCACTTCTAATGATCTTACCCTACTAGGAGTAACATGTCAGACTTGTTAGGTCTACTCAGTTAAGAGATTTTAGCAACACAATGTATGTGTGCACTCGGTTAAGAGATTTACAAAAAGACTGTTAAGTCCACCTTGTGAAAGGATTTTTTTTTTCTACAATTGTAAGAGAGTAACAAGATATATGACCCGATTGCTGAAATCTCAAATTTTTTATTACAGATCCATTAAGTACACAAAATATATATCCCCTTCTTGTGATGGATAATACCTTTGTTGTGCTCGATAGCCTTGTATGTAGTTCTTTATAAATTGAATTCTCATTTATCTATCCTTGTGCATGAAACTCTCTGTTTGATCCATAGATATCCTTGGCAGCTATAATCATCTCATTAATGATTGATTATTACATCTATATACAAAATATTTTACCTAATTAGGTTTCATGCTTTCTTGAAAAACTCTAAGATCAAAGGTTTACAACTAGACCTTTATCTCCTAGTTTGCATGAATACAATCAGTTAACTAATTACATCCATAATTAACACTTTTCTTGATCCACAAAAAATGGTTATCTAGCTAAGCAAAAATCTATTTTAAAGATTAAAGTGCTTTAGCTGACGTGTAGTTGAGATCTGCTTTTTCGGTGAAATGTTGTCTCTCGGTGTGGACTGGTGCTCGATGATGGCTTTGTATATTGGTTCTCAGTGATTTCACTTGGTTGATATACTACTCGGTGATTTTTCTATCACTCGATGTTCAAAACATCTTGGTGATTAGTGTGCTCGATGAGTGCTATCACTCGGTGAGTGTTATCGCCCGGTGAGTGCTATCGCTTGGTGATCACTGTGCTTGGTGAGTGCTCTCACTCGGTGATCATGACCAACCAACCAAAACTGTCTACTTATATATTGATGACAACTTCTGATCCTTTGTGGATTATCAATCTCCCCCTTTGGCATTATTATGAAAAACTGATATGTACAGTATATACACCAAGTGTTTTACCTTTACAATGACTCCCTTGATGTGCATGCCTCAGTATGTAGATATAATGTATGTACATGGTTCCCCCTTTTTTTAAAGTAACGAAAAAGATGTAGAAATTACAACTTGTCAAATATGTGTGAATGAGATTGTTGAATGGTTATCATCAGCTTGTCCCATGTCTCCTTTAAGTTCTCTAAGGTCATTTTCTCCAAAGTGATTTGAGTATGCATGTCATATATTTTTTCTGTTACTGACATCTCTGGGGTGGCAATTAGAGTCTTTTCCGTAGCCATGTGTGTTAACAGCAATGTGAGATTTGGTAGTAACATGGCCTGTAGCTCGGTTACTTCATCTCTGATTTTTCTTTCTGCCTTCTGTATTTCAAGTCTTAACCATTTAGATTCAACAATGTTTTCATAATGTAGCTGGAATGCATTTGGCTCAGTTGATAGACTTTGTGCACTAGCTTTTATATTTTCATCTATCTTAGCTATCTGTTCACTATGCTCGATACTTTTGAACTAAGGTCACTACTTTTGAAATAACATGTTCTAATGTAGCTACTAGTTCAAAATGTTTCACCTTATTCTCTGCCACTTCTTGGCTGATTTTCTCAGTTTGTATTGACAATTCTCTTTGGCTCATTCCTCAATGACCTTCTCTGTGTCTACATTTTGTGTTGTGATTCCCATGGTCAAAACTGCAAGTTGATCAATAATGGGTGCATTTTGATCAATCTTGGTGATAGGCACTACTTGCAATAGAATTTCCTTTGTTGTTTCCAAGACTTTTGAATTTTTGTGTTCCTGTCAGAGCTTGTCATGTAGTGCTTTTCTTTTGCATTTCTCCCCATATCTTGTTAGGGACTCAGGATCAACTATTTTTGGATCACAGTAGGGTATGTATATGATCTCATCAAGTGTAATGGGGGCTTTTCTTCCTTTCTTCTTCTTGTTCTTCTTTTGAATGTTTCTTGAAGTAGGGGAATGAGGTACCATAGCAAGAGCCTTTTGTTGCTCATTTTTTGTTGTTAATTTCTTGGGAGGTGTGGTGCCTTGGCTAGGGTGCTCGGTCTGTACCTATTGGTTGGTTATAGATGTCTCTACTTTAACTTTTTCTTGACTTGCAACCTTGTCTTCCTTCTCAGTGTTCTCAGTGGTGCATCACTTGGTTTGTGCTCTCCATTGGTATTTGTCTTCTCCCCTTTCTCATCACCTTTGTCCATTGGTATGTTTTCTTCATGCTCAGGTGGTGTCTTTTGTGATTCAGTCATTATATTGATTGCTTGCATCAAGTAAAGCATATTACCTGGTACAAGTGCATGTACAACATCAGTAGTTTCATGTTCATTTATTGGCTCTATGGCATTAGTGACATCTTCATCAGCCTTGGCATCATCATCAAGATCCCCTTGAGTGATATCTTGTATAGTTATAACTGGTGTTTCCCCTAATGATTTCAATATATTAGGAATATCATCTATGACTTTACTTTCTTCTATGGTTAAGTCAAAAGGATTGACATCCTCGGTGTCATTGATGAATATGTGTTCAAGGCTTGGTGCGGCCTCCTTCTCCTCGGTGTGAGTAGTCTTGATTATAGCCAGTACCTACTCAAGTGGATTAAATATTTGAGTCCAAATCTTATTTCTCTCTATGTCAATATCTTCTAATTTTCTCTACAATACTTTGTATCCTCTGGATTTTTCAAAAAATTTCTTAGTGTACTCCTTCATGGTTGAGTCAATTTCTTCAACTGTGGAATTGGGCATGAATCTAACTAGGGATCTCTCTCTCATATGTTTCTCTGTGTGCAATGCATATGTCCATCTAGATGATATCTTGTCATGTAGCTCCTATGGAATATGATTTCCAAATTGTATAGGTACATATTTGTAAGAAACCATCATCTTAATGATGGCCTCTTCTATTTTGTCCTTATTCTTGGTAGACAAAGTTCCCCATTGTCTAACCTTATGATGTTGTATACTTCCTATGTTGATGATTGACTTTGCGATTTCATCAATTCTTTAAATATTTTGGCCTTTTTTGCTTGGATTCTTTCTTCTCTTTCATCTGCTTTAGTATCATCTTTGTCTTCTCTTCCTCTTACATATTTATTTCATTATCTTGGTGTTGGTTGCTCGATTGAGTCTACTTTTCTTTTCTAATATGTTCTTATAGTTCCTTTCTTTAAGGGTGGGGAGTCTACCTTTGTTTTTTTACTCCTTGTCCTAGATGCAACTGTTACTTTAGTAAATTTTGTTTTCTTGGCATGTGGTCACTCTACATCTGATTCTATAGACTCTAAATCACTTAACTCTTTACTTTCACTGACGGGTGTTTGTTCCTTGGTGATGTCTACTGATTGTTCCAACTCTTCATCAGTTACCAAAAATTTCTTCTGAAGTGAATTCATCATTCGTGTTTTCTTCCTTCCTATTTTCTTGAATTCTAAATCAGTCTTAATTCTTGACTTGTCTTCCTCATATATGCCAAATCTTCTTAAAGATTTTTCAACTGGTTCATTCAGCAGGGCTTCAATAGCTCTTGTAGCAAGATCCATGTCAATTTCATAGTCTAACGGTGGTAACCATGTTGTTCTTGGTTTGGCAGGTTTGATGAGTGTTGTGTCAGTGTCAACTACAAAACATATCTCATCCTTGTATTGATCAACTTACTGGGCATGGATTCTCATCCTATTCATGAATGATGTAAAGTAGGCATCCAATAGAGGTGTGAAATTATCTCCTAGTGATTTAATGTAATCACTAATTTGTGTTGTGATAGCTTGGTTGGTGTCCCAAGTGACATTACAGATGAAAGGAAAGAAATTTTGTAAGTAAAAGAATGTGCACATTAGTAGGGAACCAAACTTACATGTATTTGATTGAGATGATCTTATTGTTCTCATGTTCTCTTCAAGTTGTTTAAGTAGCAGCTCAGCTAGATCAAGTTGCACTCCCTTCTTCACTATTTTGTATGCGGTGTCAACTTCTCCACAAGCAACATTGTTCAATCTTCTTTCTTAAAATATTTTATATCCAATCACATACACACCAAATTTCATTTCAAGTTCGGTGATTGAATTGATTTTCAGACCTCTGTCATCCCACTTGGCTCCAGATAGATTTCAATCTCTAGGCATCTAAGGTGTCTTAGTGATTTTTCTTTCTCAGTTATAGGGTATCCAGTAACTGTGTGAATCACATTCTTTGTGATTGTCTTGGGTTCATCTAACCACATCTTTCTGTCATGCACTCGGTTGAGAAGAATGAAAATCTATTCTATTTTGAAATCTTTAGGGAATAGTGGGGCATTGGTTAACCCTTTCACTTCAATGTGCTTGTACTCATCCCTTAGGTTACCATCCTTGAAAATCTTCTGATAAGATTCCTAGAGCTCAAAGTCTCCAATCTTTGCAATTTTGTAGTGGATGTATGCACGGATGTTGTCAACCAGTAAAATCCTAGGTGGGATACTCTAAAATGCTCCTTTTTCATCGGATTGTGCAACAACCTCAGGGAAAAATTTGTAGTTAGGTTCCTCGTAGGTCGAGTTATTTATTAAAACAACCTTATTTTCCTTTGACATATTGATCTTTGAGGTTCGTGAAGTGGATGTCATTGTTTGTTAATTTAGGGCTTCTTCACAAATAACCTGTTAACTTGGTTAGTCTAGATACTCATTAGATTTTTCTATGAATGCTTGAAATATGTTGGAGTAGCTTTTAAAGTGCTATGAATCGCTCTGTAATGTAGTCACTCTAAATCACTTTTCTTCACTTTGCAATTTTCCTTTTAACAATAGGTGAATGAATGAGTTCACATTGCCCTTTTTATAGAAAAATTCCCTAAGTGATGCATTAAATGCTTTACCTACCACTCATTCGACAAAACAGAGATGCTCAGTCAACACACCAAAGTCTTCACATGTTCACCGACGTGTAGTTTATGGTTGGTTCATATTGACTGACCAAACTAGATTCACAAAACATAATATGCAATACCATAGTGCATCTTCATTCATACTAATTTGGCATATTCTCAATGAATATAGGAACTAATGTAAAATACAGCTTTGTAGAGTACAGTTCCATACTTACTTTTATTTCTTAGTTGGGGTGGTGGAATCACCTAATCCATTGGATGAGGTGTCACAAACTATGGTGCTTGGTCTAGAATTATCATTATTTGAAGCTCTCCCCCACATTTGATTTCTCATTCTCATGATGTCTTCAATAGTATTTCCATTTGCAAAAGTGCTTGACTTTGTCACTCAGTCTCTGCAGTCCTTATCTAAGTGACCAACCTTATGACAGTGTAAGGATGTCATAGGGTTAGTCCAATTTCTAGATCTTATTATCCAATTCCTCATATAGTTAGCATCTATGTTTCCATATCTACCACATGCTGATTTACCCAAGTCTTGTAATCCCAAACATATGTATTACCGACTCATCTAAGTTGATATGCATTTTCTTATTCTTTAGGTTTCCAAACTTGCTTTATCTTTTTCTTGCATTTATGAAATGTGTGGCCATGCATGTTGCAAGTAGGAAAATGTTTTTCCATGTAAGATTTATTCTTTGGTTTTTTCAGTCTAGATCTACATTCATGTGCTTAGTGTCCATGCTTGTTATAGTTATAACAATTACCTATGAATGTAGAAGTAGTTTTAGGAATACCTTTTTCTTTTCTCTTGCAAACACTTGATGTGTGGCCTGGTTTTCCACAGTTATTACATGAACACTTCTTTGGTCTTGGATTTGTGTAGATAATCTTTTGATCAGCTCAGTTTGATGATTCTCCATGCTCGATATACCCTAAACCAATATTGTTGTTGAGTCTTCTTTCTCCATTGAGAAATTCATCCATTCTTTTTGTACTATCTTTAGCTTTCTTGATCATATCATTATGTTGTTGTTGAATCTTCACTCCATGCTTAATTTTCTCATTTTCTTCTTTTAGTTCACCAATAAATTCAAATTTTCCAGCAAGTTCCATGTTCACTTGGTTGGCCTCATGACTCATAACAACTATTTGATTGGTGATCTCAAGGTGATGTTCGATAAGTCTCTATATCTCAGATTCTTTCTCTTACAAATTTTCTGTAATTTTTCTCCTGTCATCAATAGCCAAAGTTCTTTCTTGTTCATCTTATCTTTCATTATTCATAACATCAATCATTCTTACCATTTGTGTCTCTTGACCGATCTGTAGTACTTTCACTTGTTCAGTCAGATGTTGATTGATTTCATTTAGATCTGCAATGGTTCCTTCAGATGTGTCAGATATACTACCAAATCCAAATCTAGATGAATCAAATAGGTCATGTATCTCTTCTTCATGATAGTCAGTTTCATTGTAGCGAGATGCCATGACTTTTCTTTTAGGCAATAACTCTTTTAGTTTTTTTCTTGCCTCTTTGTATTGCTCAAAGAAAATTTGTATTTGCAACTTCTGATTCTTAATGTTTTTATCAAGCTTATACCTTTCCATTGTAAGATAATTTCTCTCAAGTGATTGAACTTTTACAAATAAGAGAACTAGCTCTGATACCAATTATTGGAATAATGGAAGGGTGTGTACTAAGAGGGGAGGGGTGAATCAGTACTCTTAACAACTTTTACAAATTAAACCTTAGTACTCATTACTTGCATAATCAACCACTGTAGATTTTCTACTTTATGCATGAAATATCATAGAATAAATGTAAATGCATGTAAACAAACATTGAAACATTCATGAAACTCATTTACGCATGACACAGGTATTTGATCACGCAGAAGCCCTTGTTAGAAGGTAAAAATCATGGTGGGGTTGAAACCCACAAAGCTTCACTATCTATAGAATGGAAGGTGCATGTTAGGGCTACAAGTTGTGATCACTTCTGATGATCTTACCCTGTTAGGAGTAATATTTCAGAATTGTTAAGTCTACTCGGTTAAGATATTTTAGCAACATAATGTTTGTGTGCACTCGGTTAAGAGATTTACAAAAACACTTTCAAGTCCACCTTGTGAAAGGATTTTGTTGTTTTCTATAATTTTTAGAGAGTAACAAGATATATGACCTGATTACTACAATCTCAAATTGTTGATTACAGATCCATTAAGTACACAAAATACATATCACCTTAGTGTGATGGATAATACCTATGTTATTCTCGGTAGCCTTGTATGTAGTTCTTTATAAATTGAATTGTCCTTTATCTATCCTTGTGCATGAAACTCTCCGTATGATCCATAGATATCCTTTGTGGCTACAATCATCTCATTAATTATTGATTATTACATCTATATACAAAATATTTTACCTAATTAGGTTTCACACTTTTCTTGAAAAACTCTAAGATCAAAGGTTTACAACTTGACCTTGATCTCCTAGTTTGCATGAATACAATCAGTTAACTAATTACATCCATAATTAACGCTTTTCTTGATCCACAAAAAAATGGTTATCCAACTAATAAAAAATTTATTTTAAAGATTAAAGTGATTTAGTTGACGTGTAGTTGAGATCCACTTTTTTTGGTGAAATGTTGTCTCTTGGTGTGGACTAGTGCTCGGTGATGGCTTTGTATACTGGTGCTCAGTGATTTTGCTCAGTCGATATACTACTCGGTGATTGTGCTATCACTTGGTGTTCAAAACATCTCGATGATCATTGCGCTCGGTGAGTGTTGTCGCTCGGTGATCACTGCGCTCAGTGAAAGTTGTCGCTTGGTGATCATGACCGACCGACCAAAACTGTCTACTTATATACTAATGACAACTTCTGATCCTTTATGGATTATCACAACAAAGTTATAGGACCCTCATGAAAGTAAGGCTATGAGGTTAATGTTGACTGATTTCAATGCACTTTTAACAATAATTTATCCATTGATACAGAGGATAGAAAGGCATTTCAATAAACTAAAGATGAATAGTAGTATTTATGTTTTGAGAAAAAACATTCATCATGTAACAGAGCATAAAAAATCTAGTAAATTGATAATGAGAGAGGATCAATGATAGCGATCAGTCATGACATGTCCCATACAAATTTTTCTGAAACACAACATATAAATATGAAGTTCCAGGCATTAAGGGGAAAAGTACAAAAGTTATTTCTTTTCCTTCTTGTAATAAAAGAAGCCATGGAATGTCATGGTTAAGTACATATGTATGTTGATATTTTGACTTCATCAATCATATATGAAAACCTTCAAACAATACTTCAAGGTCACAAAGGCATCTAAGGAAATATGGTCAAAACAATAAGAGTTCATGCTCATAACCAGTTTGTCAATCTTTCGTAGTGTATCATGCAATGTTTGATTACAATGTAGGATAGACATATCCATCTTTTAAGGGCATAAGATCAATAATGTGAGAAATTACAATTCACAAATGACAACCAGCTACAATTTTTTTTGAACCAAGGGCATGAAAGTTCCTGGAAAGCCTTTCATTTACAAAACTGTAACAAACATGAAAATTTCCAAATAGAAAAATACAAGTCGCATCTACAATAAATCATATAGAGGTTTCTTGAAGCTAAATAGTTTCAATGTTTTTGTTGTTTTGAGAGATATTTGTAGTAGTGTGTAGAGGAACTAGATTTTTCTATGACAAAACCTAACCACTAATATTGGTTGAAATCATGGCTTGTTAATGGCCTTGTTGGGCTAATCCAAAACTAAAAAGAAAAATAGTTCCTTGGCAACCACCAGAGGAAGGATGGGTGAAAATCAACTTTGATGGTGCTACTAGGGGAAACCCGGGGATCTTGGGATGCATATGTGTTGCACAAGATTATCAAGGCAACATTCTAGCCTTTATGGCCAAACATTTGAAGGATGACACAAATAATGTGGCTGAATATGCAGCAGCTAAAGAGGCTTTGGTCTTAGGTATCAAATTGGGAATTCACAAAGTGCATCTGGAAGGTGAATCAGAGAATATAACAAATGGAATATAAAGGGGAAAGATGGAAGCATGGCACCTTGACAAATATATCAAGCAGATACAGTGCTTTTTACAAGAATGTAAGGACTTCAAGGTTTCTCATGTATACCGAGAAGAAAACAAGGTGGCCGATAAGTTGGCTAACGTGGGGGTGAATTTAGTATTAGGGACCCAATTTGAAATACATGAAGATTTAAGGAGTGTTGAATTTGATTAATGATGATGTAAACACCCCATTTGCATAATTTTTATGGAGGTTCAAAGGAGAACCAATCGGCCATAAAACCCATAAACACTCACATTATGAAAACACATGTGATTAATGGCACTCATTAATAGTTACCCTGCGTAATATTCCCTTCTAGATTGTTAAAAAAATTTAAAATAGGGGAAAATGAGCAATCCTTGTGGTTTTCAGTGTAGAGAAGAAATGGAGGTCAACTTTGTGCTGGAGTCCGATAGCCAAACGCAAGCATATGAGGGCAAGATCACTCCAAGAAGGCTGAGGAATATCTTCATGTTTTATGATGGTGATTTCATGGAAGGCCTTCACCAGATTTTTGGAATTGAATACCTGGATTCCTATTGGAGGTGTCGTTCCAACCTGGACGTGGCTTCTCTGTTCATAGTGTTGGCTTTATCTGTGGGAAAAACCAAGGAGGAGGTCCTCAGAGTTGTGGAGGAGTGTGTAGACTCTCAATGACTACTGGGTCTCAAAGATATTGTTGAAACGGGGGTGTTGGGGACAGTGTTGGAGATAGGTCCCAAGTCATGGAGGCTAATTAGAGGTGGGGATAATTCAGTGCAGCCACTAGTAGTTTGGTCTGCTTCGAACCCACAAGGGGTCCATTTACCATGGGTGGAGGAGGGATGGGATAAAATCACCACTTTTATGCAAGAGAATATGTGGAAGCGATGTGAGGGAAGGAAGAGCTTTATGAAATCAACCCTGTGCAAGAGTGTTACAGCACCAGGACACCCTTTGCACTATCAAACTAGAAGGAAGGCATAGAAAATGGAGGACATGTTAGAGCTTTTTCTTGCTAAATAAAAATTGATTAAAAAACTTATTCAACTCTATAACTCCCAACTCCTTATTCAAGCAAGACAAAGTCTAATTAATGAGGATTGGGTAATATCCTCCTTCTTCTTTGAGCTCCACAAGACTCAGGCGGGTATTGCCTAAATAATTTACTATATTCCAAGTAAAATCCAAATCGTGAATAAGTTCTTCACTGCTATGTTATTATGTTTTTAATCAGACCAATAAAATACCACTCTTCAAATGACTAAAAACAATATGAAACAGAGCTTGACAAGGAAAACTATGACTATAATAACAAATAATAGTGGCATAATGATTTTGATCCTTCTTCTTTTTCTGAGTTTGAACTCAAGGAAGGCTAACCTTTTGATTCTCTCTTGAAGGAATCAGCAAACTGAATTGTCTCAAGATGACACAATCCACCTGAATTTAGCTTATGTGCTTTTAGTAACTAAAGTATATTTGATTGATTTTATTTGATGAAGAAATCACTTCTTATCAAACCCTAGACCAATGCCTATTCCTTGGGCAAAGAGTCAATGAAAATATAAATCCACAGAAACAAATTGAGGAAATACCATAGAATGCCTTACAAACTATATGCAGCTCAGATTGCATGCCTTACAAACTATCTTATCACTTCTATATCATTGCATCAAATCCTTACAACATTGTTTTTCTCTCTGAAATTACTTGAGAAACTTAGTTCTTTCCTTGAAAGAAACTCACAAGTAATTAGACAAGTTACCTTATAACCGGTATGTTTTAGATGCCTTACAAACAAAACATACAAGAGCATAAACAAAATATAAAGAGGTAGAACAATATACAATAGGAACTGCACTGTATTTCATTAATATGCTTTGTTTAAATACATCCAAACAAGAAGCTAAGGAGATATGCAAAATTAGGAATCTGCCTCACAGTAAAATTTCTACAACTTGGGACCTGCTCTCAAACTTTTGAGGAGACTGAACAGGCTCAGAGCCCCCCAAAATTAGAGAAACAATAGGAACCCTTAAAATAGAGAAAATATGGGAATAAAAAGAAGAGGAAACCCAAAAAAACTACATCTGATTCACTCTTTTCCCTCTCTCAAATCTGATTTGCACTCATTCCTTTTTTTCCAAAAACTTTGATCCTTCTCGATGACTTCAAAATCTGATTTTACTTGCATTCCAAATCTTCAAAATATCTGATATATTCATTAATGTCTGACTCCATCTATCTTTTCAAGATCTAATTCTTATCCTCTTTATAACTCTTTCATTCTGCCACTGACAAACTTTCCAAATTTGATATTAATCTGAGAAAATTTGATTTCATTCTTCTTCAAAAATCTCTGAGAAAGAAAATATGAATCTAATTCTGTAAATAAAATATATGTATTTTATCTCTTCTTTTTCTACAAATTTGATCTCCATAATATGATCTTCATTCTGTCCAAATTTGCCATGATTCTGCAAAAATATGATTTCTCTGTGTTGCAAAATCTTCCCGGAATGCATATTCAAAATATTTGAAATAAATACTATGCAAACTATACATTTAAACCTTTTGAACTTTGCATATAATTTAAATAATTTTGAAATCTTTATTTTCTGCACTTTTTGCCCAGAACTCACCAGAATTTGACATGTGGCACCCTCTAATTCACTAACTTTAACTGATCTTTTAACTCACCTTTAACTCTTGTTCTCTTAGAGACTTCACGACTACATTAGTCTCCAAGTCTCTAAGACTTTTCCTTAACTCCAGTTTTATTTGGAGACTTGGAGACTAGCCTTTAGTCTCTAAATCTCTGAGACTTTTTCTTAACCGTGAGTTTACTGGGAGACTTGGAGACTAACCCTCAGTCTCTAAGTCTCTATAAGACTTGACTCGACCATGCTTCTAACCACACCAATAACTCCATTCATCATTGTCTCAATGTCTCTGAGTCTCTGAATAATTTCTTCAACCACGGTAAGTTCTGGAGACTTAGAGACAACCTTAGCCTCTAAATCTCTTAATGATTTTCTTGGCTTTGGAGATTTGGAGACTAGCTAAGCTTAACTCAACCATTAACCATGCCTTAACCATAGTAACTTAGGATAGTGTAGTCTCTAAGTCTCTGGAACAATTCTCCAACCCTAGGTTTGTTGGGAGACTTGGAGACTAAGCCTAGTCTTTAAGCCTCTGAATTTTTGGCGCCACCTATGTGCAAAAATTCTTCCTGGTTGCTCAGGAATGCTTCCCAATGCATTGGTCACCTACACATGGGTGTGTGAAGAGAGCCTCCTCTACTCTTCTTCATATTTACATATGTTTGCCTTCATCCATTTAAACATCACAAATTCCCTTTGTGGCAACAATGTGGGACTAAATTCTTTCATGTTTTTAATGCATTTCCAGATTTTGCCTTAAAATTATGGGGCCCATAAGTATTTCGAGACCTCCAGCCAAGGGACCTTCCATGAGCCTCTTGGATCTTTACTTATTTCATTATAGAAGCACCGAAATATATAAACCTTATAAAAAACCAAAACCCAGTCTATGTGGGATATATGCTCTTATGCATTTTTGAAATTTTGTTATTTTCATCAATACTCAGAGAGCCATAACTTTTGTGTCTCAACTCGAATTAGTCTTAAATTTTTACTATAGATTGTAGGCATGGTCGTCTCAATCATATCCGAAATTCAGCCCAACCCAATTCGTATTTTGTGAGATATCACAAAAAATGTGACTGGCTGTGCAAACCCCTCCATGGTATTGGAATAGCACTATTTTTGTTTAAAAATTTACAATCCCATCTGCTGCGTGGGATTTTCTTTGGTTCTGCATCCTTGTATCTTTTCTTCTGAAAGCTCCATGGGATTCATTCTTATTAAAATTCATTAACTCCCCTTGTTTACTGTCCACACAGCTCTCATGCAATGAAGGTTCCTTTTAATAATTTCAAACACTCAAAAAAAAATTAGCATTCCTCCTGGTGCGTTGGTTGAATGCTGGGATTCACTTTCATATTGTATTTTTTTTAAACATTTAAATATCCATCTTCTATTCTTATGCATAGGTTCTTTGGCAATGTATATTTTTAATGTTTTTAAAACTCTCCATCAAATGTTGCGCATGGGTCTGATTATTTCTCCAACCAATAAATGTTTTAAATGTTTCCAATGTTGTGTGTGGTCTCCTTTCATTACACATCCTTCCCCTTTGTCATTTGTAAATGTTTCAAAGGACTCCTTCATAAGCTGCGCAATCTCATTACAAATATCACTTTGTTTTTGAAATGCCCCTTTGCAATGTCTGCACAAATTTTTAAATCAATTCCTCATTCATTTGCAATTAAATGTTTAAGACATTCTCCTTCTAAATATCTGATATTTGCATTTGAATTAGTTTTGAGAGACTCCTTCAAATGTTGGGTGGGTTTCCTCTTTACTCACCATGCAACCCTTTTGCAATGTCTCACACAGCCTTGGCAACATTTTTCAAGCCTTCTCAATGCTTAGCTTTATAAATTGTATTTGCTATGTTGTATATTTAAACTTTCTCCACCTTCTGCGTATAGCTCCAAACAAGTCTATGTGGCATTGATATTTTCTTGACCTCCTCATGCCTCAATGTTGCGTAGGTATTGGCATGTATTTTAAATTGGTTTTAAACAAACATCAACCTTCCCTTGCGCAATTTCATCAGCCAATTTCACTGGTTTTGAAAAAGTCTTTAAACAAAATCATAAAACACACAGCTCTCTCCATTTGTAGTGCAATTCCACTATGCAGATGCATTTACAAAGAATGGTTTTGAAATCCTCTTTTTAACATCTTTGCAAGCTATAACCATATGTGCATTTTTCTGTTTGAAATGTTTTTTTATTCTCCAAGATGCTCTGTGCAATCCATTCACATTGCTCATATACCTTAAACCTGCATCCACATTCTGAGTACAAACCCTTATGAAAATTTGTCACAAAGCATCAAACTTACAGTCTTCAAATTAACTTCTCATATTTTTGCAAACTGGCCACATAACTGCAACTAGTCTCCAGAATGAGTTTTTTTTTAAATTACTGAACAACACTTAGCAAGAAGAGGAACCAGGAAGTAAATTCACCTCTAGCATATGAACATAGTCGCCAACTAGATTGGCTTGAAAATATTCGGGCCAAAAGATAATAAAACTCAAAGTGGGCAACTTCATCCAACCTGCAAATTAAAGTATTCAAACTTATGCAAACACTGCCAGAAATGCAACTTGAAAAGTCATCAGATCACCTCTTGAAGATCTATCACTTGGTGAAATGACTCATTCATCAACATCGAATACACATGAAAAATGGCTTTGTCAGATTCAACCTCACGTATAAGATGCAACTAACCAAACTTAGCAATTCTGAAAATAGTGCAAGTGCAAAATGTTGAATCAGCATAAATTTCATCCAGATCAGTCATTGCAAGAATATCAAGATATGCTCTGAGACTTCACCATCAGATCAAGTAGTACACTTACATGTCATGAGAATGGTCCCACAATCAGTCCCCAAAAATAGGTCTCAGATAGAAAGTTATCATTCTTTCAAAATGATTATTCTATAAACTTGACTCTGTTCTGCACTGCAAACTGCATAAACTGCCTTTGATACTAAATTCCTAAAGTCATCAAAAAAGACCCTCATAATCTGAATCTCTAGAACGTGATTCATTTTCACACATGGAACAAGAATCCTCAACTATCTTTCTCTGAAAGCAAACTATTCAATTGATACAAATCTACAAAGTTAGCACTTTAACACTTTTCTGGTTTTAAACTCAGTGAATATGCGGAAATTAGATTTGGAAATAGCATTGGAAAGTGATCAACTGGATTGTCCAAAGTCTGAAAAACTTCAAATAAGTTCACTTCTAGGTCTACAATGCAGAACAACTTTCAATTATGCCTAACCTTGAAACGGATGCAAATAGGGAGACCACAAAGTAGGTCACTTAATTCTGAATTTTGCACATTCAGTAAAGCTTTAATAAATTGGAAATGTAAAGGCCCTAGCAAAGTGGATAACTGGATTGGCAGGAGTCTAAAAATATTCAGGTAGGTACACTATCATGTTTGCAACATGGGGGAACATTCAATTATGCAATTCATTCGAGTGGATACAACTTGCAGAAACTCAAAGTAGGCTATTCAACAATCTGGGTATAACAGAGAAATAAGACAATTTTGCAAGACCAACTTTGGAGAAACTGAGAACCAATCAAATAGACTCAAATGGCTTAGGATTTAAAACATAAGATCTTTTTCATACATGTAAAACATTCCCAAAGCAGTTACTTATGAAACCTCAGAGGGTGCAAGATATTCAAATGCAAAGTAGGCAAGTTACATCAATTTGACACTTAAATCAACAAATGCAGAATGGAAAGTGCTCAAATCAAGATATCACCAAATGACTCAAAACTTGAATCTGACGATCTGGGATGTCTTCTTATGCCTAAACAAGGGTGATGAACACCTGATATGCATGACAAACTTCAAATTTGCATTTGGGCAAAAAGGCTCAAAAGTACTCATAAGGGGTCAGAATGCAAAAACATTTAACAAGGTACTCAAAAACCTTGTTGTCTTTTTGAGTACCAATAGTGGCTCTAACTATGGACATGTGCCCCATGCGGGGATGCAGAGAACTTTCAAAATATCATGGTAGAAGTAGACCACCCCAAAACTCAAAATAGATTTTATCTCTTTTCACTTACATCTCTCCGAACTCTTCTCTCTTCTCAAAAAATGGGGAAACTTCTTACTAAAGGAAAACATACAACTGAAAGGGAAAGAAACTGTACAATATGTTCATTATCTGCAAGAGGCCCAAAGCCCCAAAACTGAGATCAAATCTTACCTCTGTCATACACCTGATTTTCATCTTCATAAATCAGAGATAAGCTGAAATGATCACTTCCATGCTTCTGATCAATCTTATTTCCATTATCCATTAACTCAAGAAAAAAAAATGTCAGTATAATCCACTTGAGAACTATAATGGAAATTATACCAATTCTAAAAAATATGTGGCATATACATGATGCATTCATTAGGTAGAAAAAATTGAGAATTAATGCAATAATCAACACTGTTTAGCTCAATACCACATCTCTGAAAATCACCTTCTAGTTGAAAAATAAAACACTCAAAATCTATCAGGTTGCTTGGGTTAGCATTATTATATCCATCCACATCAGTAGTTTTCACATTAAAGAAAAACTTAGCATGCTGAACCTTATGCAAATACTGAAAAGATTCACCATTTGGGATATGATATGGCTCATCCTTCAAAGGATAGGGAACAACAATCTGAGGAACATCATAGTTAAGCTCATCATAGACATTATGAATCTTATGTAAGTGATTCTAACTTTCTGCAAGAGGAGATAAATCAAAAGAGTAGGATTCATCATTTTCACCTTCAAACAATGGTAAACCCATATCATAATCCATACTCTTTTTCTCAAAATGAATAGCATCCTGCATCTTGTCATTGACTTCCATATTCATATTGGAATCTTCTTCAATATCTTCCTGCATATTATCATCATCATTCAAATCTGAAACTTGCTGGTGGGTGGGTGGGAAAACATTAACACATTGGTCATAAACATGTGAATCTTGAGCAACTGAAGGATTATTCTTCAATGGTTCATTGGAAAATTCAGAATCTGAAAAAGATTTCAAATCTAGATAACTATCCTGATCAGTAATCAAAATGATATCTGGAGTCTCTTCCATTTTTAAATCTGAAACATCATTGAGGCTTTCATTATCTGACATATCATACTCAATCTGATTGTGCTCTAGTGACAAAGGAGTATAAGGAAAATCAAAAATATAAGTATCAACATTTTGAGTATCTGATACATATTCCTTATCAAACTCAATATGTGTGAAGTGCTGAGATTCAAGTTTGTCTTTCCCTAAAAATCTGAGGTATTCACAAGACAATAATTCTGAAATTTATTCACTATGAAGTGAACAAATGTCATCATTTATATTCATTTATGATACACTTTCACAATCAACACTCTCATAGTTATTTTCACAATCATTTTTCACACCCTTAGCAATGTCATCAATATCAAAACTTATATTTATAGGGCATGAAGAAAGAGAGTCATTTTCTGATACATACCTCTGAAAATCAGCAATCAAAAAATCTGAGATTTGCTTACTTCTTAGCAAGGATTGACAATCTTGTTTGTCCTCTTTAACTTCTTTCTTAATGAAAATTTCTTCCTCATTTGAATCATGGAGTGAGATCTCTCTAACCATATCATCTTGTGCAAAGGAATCACTACAAACACTCACATCCGCATCATATTTATCATCTTGTTGTCCATATAAAACATTTTCACTATCTTGTTGCTCATAAAGTTCATCATTAGTATCAGAATTAGAAAAAATTTCAGCATAAGTGGACTTATCATTGTAATCATAATAACTAGATTGAATATCACTAGACTCAGCTTCATTAGCATAACTAGATTCATTTTCAACATCTTCAACATTTTCAGATTCAATATCACTAGTTTCATCTTCAGATATGTCATTTAAAGAAAGATTTTCTACATGCTCTATCCATTGCATAGTATTCCAAATGATGTCCACCCTCTGAGAGCTTGGAAAATTTATAGAATAAGGAAAAAAAATTTTAACAAAAAAAATTTCCCAAACAAACTCCTGAGGATAGAAAGAGATATTATACTCCTCAATCTTAGCAGTAAATCTCATGTAGAATTCAATTTGAGACTCACCCTCATTTTTTCTCATACTTTCTTGTAATCTTTTAACCACCCTTTCTTGAATCTTTTGTCTTATTACTTTAGTTTCTGCACTAACAAGTTCAAGTTCTGGTGAAGGGATTTCAGATTCAAACATATCATGGTTATCACTCTCATCCCTTTCACCATATTTCTTAACAAAACAATCTTCTAATGCAGCCATAGATCCAATTGAACCATGAGGTAACTGCTTAAACCAATCTCTAGCATCTTCAACTAGAGATATTGCAAATAGGTTCATTAGTATATCTTCATTTGTGATGTCATGATCATTTATTAAATCGGAAAACTTTCTTATATGCTCTTTAGCTGATTGCTCACCTAGGCCAGTGAACTTAGGCAAATAATCTTTGACTACTGGTGGAATAAAATTTGGGTATCCATGAATACCCTCAAAGTTTATAACATTGTACAACCTAACCCAATATAGGTGTGACATCTTGACTAACAGAGTAACTACAAACTACCTCTTTTTCCCTCTTAAATTAGTGTTGACCACTTGATAGGGAAAACTTGTGTATAATTGATTTTCATGGAACAAAAGACTTATCCAATGAAAATAAAAATACCTAGAGTATGAAGAAGTTGCTACAAACTATTTATTTGAAGTCTCCTCCAAATCACCTTCAAAATTTCGTAGAGTCGCCACCTCTTTGCATAGGAAAATATTTGAATAACTGATATCTCTTTCCCAACTCTGACCTTCTTCAAATCAGAAACTTACATACATCTCCAACATAGAGATTTTTTATGATTCCTCTAATCATAAGAGTCCAAAAATATGTTGCCCTTCTCACTGTGAGTTCACTCTTCTTTTTTGTAGTCTTTCTTCAAATATGCACACTGGTGCAAATCAAAGAACTCAGAGTTGCCACTCACCACATGTGAGATTGTATGAATATAACTTTGAGGAACTTGGACTTTAGAATACTTTGCAATGACAAACAGAGCAAACTTGACTCACTTTTCAAAAATTTGAGGAATATGTATTTTTGTAGATTATGAATCTATGACTTAAATGGCTTCAACTCAACTGAAACTGGTTTAAAAGAGTTGAAAAGTACTACACCAGAGACTCTAGGGTATAAAACTTCTTTGATAATTCCCCAGTAGAGTCGCCAATTTGTTAGAGCTTTTTCTTGCTGAATAAAAATTGATTAAAAAACTTATTAAACTCTATAACTCCCAACTCCTAATTCAAGCAAGATAAAGTCTAATTAATGAGGATTGGATAATATCCTCCTTCTTCTTTGAGCTCCACAAGAATCAAGCGGGTATTGCCTAAATAATTTACTATATTTCAAGTAAACTCCAAATGGTTGATAAGGTCTTCACTGCTATGTTATTATGTTTCTGATCAGATCAATAAAATACCACTCTTCAAATGACTGAAAACAATATGAAATAGAGCTTGACAAGGAAAACTATGAATGTAATAACAAATAACAGTGGCATAAGGATTTTGATCCTTCTTCTTTTTCTGAGTTTGAACTCAAGGAAGGCTAACCTTTTGATTTTCTCTTGAAGGAATCAACAACTGAATTGTCTCAAGCTGACACAATCCACTTGAATTCAGCTTATGTGTTTTTAGTAACTGAAGTATATTTGATTGATTTTATTGGATGAAGAAATCACTTCTTATCAAACCCTAGACCAGTGCCTATTCCTTGGGCAAAGAGTCAATAAAAATATAAATCCACAGAAACAAATTGAGGAAATACCATAGAATGCCTTACAAACTATATGCAGCTCAGATTGCATGCCTTACAAACTATCTTATCACTTCTATATAATTGCATCAAATCCTTACACCATTGTTTTTCTCTCTGAAATTACTTGAGAAACTTAGTTCTTTCCTTGAAAGAAACTCACAAGTAATTAGACAAGTTACCTTATAACCGGTATGTTTTAGATGCCTTACAAACAAAACATACAAGAGCATAAACAAAATATAAAGAGACAGAACAATATAGAATAGGAACTGCACTATATTTCAATAACATTCTTTGTTTCAATACATCTAGACAAGAAGCTAAGGAGATATGCAAAATTAGGAATCTGCCTCACAATAAAATTTCTACAACTTGCGACCTGCTCTCAAACTTTTGAGGAGACTGAACAAGCTCAGAGCCCCCCAAAATTAGAGCAACAACAGGAACCCTTAAAACAAAGAAAAGAAGGGAATAAAAAGAAGAGGAAACCCAAAAAAACTACATCTGATTCACACTTGTCCCACTCTCAAATCTGATTTGCACTCATTCCTTTTTTTACAAAAACTCTGATCCTTCTCGGTGACTTCAAAATCTGATTTTACTTGCATTCCAAGTCTTCAAAATATCTGATATATTCATTAATGTCTGACTCCATCTATCTTTTCAAGATCTAATTCTTATCCTCTTTATAATTCTTTCATTCTGCCACTGAGAAGCTTTCAAAATCTGATATTAATCTGAGAAAATATGATTTCATTCTTCTTCAAAAATCTCCAGGAAAGAAAATATGAATCTGATTCTATAAATAAAATATATGTATTTTATCTCTTCTTTCTGTACAAATCTGATCTCCATAAATTGATCTTCATTCTGTCCAAATTTGCCATGATTCTACAAAAATTTGATTTCTCTGTGTTGCCAAATCTTCCCGAAATGCATATTCAAAATATTTAAAATAAATACTATGCAAACTATACATTTAAACCTTTTGAACTTTGCATATAATTTAAATCATTTTGAAATCTTTATTTTATGCACTTTTTTCCCAGAACTCACCAGAAATTGACATGTGGCACCCTCTAATTCACTGCCTTTAACTGATCTTTTAACTCACCTTTAACTCTTGTTCTCTTAGAGACTTCGCGACTACATTAGTCTCCAAGTCTCTAAGACTTTTCCTTAACTCTAGTTTTATTTGGAGACTTGGAGACTAGACTTTAGTCTCTAAGTCTCTGAGACTTTTTCTTAACCTTGAGTTTATTGGGAGACTTGGAGACTAACCCTTAGTCTCTAAGTCTCTATAAGACTTGACTCAACCATGCTTCTAACCACACCTTAAATCCATTCATCATTGCTTCAATGTCTCTGAGTCTCTGAATAATTTCTTCAACCATGGTTAGTTCTGGAGACTTGGAGACAACCTTAGCCTCTAAGTCTCTTAATGATTTTCTTGGCTTTGGAGACTTGGAGACTAGCTAAGCTTAACTCAACCATTAACCATGCCTTAACTATAGTAACTTGGGATAGTGTAGTCTCTAAGTCTCTGGAAAAATTCTCTAAGCCTGGGTTTGTTGGGAGACTTGGAGACTAAGCCTAGTCTCTAAGTCTTTGAATTTTTGGCGCCACCTATGTGCAAAATTTCTTCCTGGTCGCTCGGGCATGCTTCCCAATGCATCAGTCACCTACACATGCGCATGTGAAGAGAGCCTCCTCTACTCTTCTTCATATTTACATATGTTTTCCTTCATTCATTTAAACATCACAAATTCCCTTTGTGGCAACAATGTGGGACTAAATTCTTTCATGTTTTTAATGCATTTCCAGATTTTGCCTTAAAATTATGGGGCCCATCAGTATTTTGAGACCTCCATCCAAGGGGCCTTCCATGAGCCTCTTGGATCTTTACTTATTTCACTATAGAAGTACCGAAATACATAAACCTTATAAAAAACCAAAACCCAGTCAATGTGGGATATATGCTCTTATGCATTTTTGAAATTTTGTTATTTTCATCAATACTCAGAGAGCCATAACTTTTGCATCTCAACTCAAATTGGTCTAAAATTTTTACTGTAGATTTCTGGCATGGTCGTCTCAATCATATCCAAAATTCAGCCCAATCCAGTTTGTATTTTGTGAGATATCACAAAAAACGTGACTGGCTGTGCAAACCCCTCCATGGTATTGGAATAGAACTATTTTTGTTTAAAAATTTACAATCCCATCTGCTGCGTGGGATTTTCTTTGGTGCTGCATCCTTGTATCTTTTCTTCTCAAAGCTCCATGGGATGCATTCTTATTAAAATGCATTAACTCCTCTTGTTTACTGTCCACACAGCTCTCATGCAATGAAGGTTCCTTTTAACAATTGCAAACACTCAAAACAAAATTAGCATTCCTCCTAGTGCGTGGGTTGAATGTTGGGATTCACTTGCATATTGTATTGTTTTAAAACATTTAAATCTCCATCTGCTATGATTATGCACAGGTTCTTTGGCAATGTATATTTTTGATGTTTTTAAAACTCTCCATCAAATGTTGCGCATGGGTCTGATTATTTCTCCAGCCAATAAATGTTTTAAATGTTTCCAATGTTGTGTGTGGTCTCCTTTTATTACACAACCTTCCCCTTTTTCATTTGTAAATGTTTCAAAGGACTCCTTCATAAGCTGCGCAATCTCATTACAAATATCACTTTGTTTTTGAAATGCCCCTTTGCAATGTCTACACAGATTTTTAAATCAATTCCTCATTCATTTGCAATTAAATGTTTAAGACATTCTCCTTCTAAATATCTGATATTTGCATTTGAATTAGTTTTGAGAGACTCCTTCAAATGTTGGGTGGGTTTCCTCTTTACTCACCATGCAACCCTTTTGCAATGTCTCACGCATCCTTGGCAACATTTTTCAAGTCTTCTTAATGCTTAGCTTTGTAAATTGCATTTTCTATGTTGTATATTTAAACTTTCTCCACCTTCTGCGCATAGCTCCAAACAAGTCTATGTAGCATTGATATTTTCTTGACCTCCTCATGCCTCAATGTTGCGTAGGTATTGGCATGTATTTTAAATTGGTTTTAAATAAACATCAACCTTCCCTTGCGCAATTTCATCAGCCAATTTCACTGGTTTTGAAAAATTCTTTAAACAAAATCATAAAACACACAGCTCTCTCCATTTGTAGTGCAAGTCCACTATGTAGATGCATTTACATAGAAGGGTTTTGAAATACTCTTTTTAACATCTTTGCAAGCTATAACCATATGTGCATTTTGCTGTTTGAAATGTTTTTTTATTCTCCAAGATGCTCTGTGTAATCCATTCACATTGCTCATGTACCTTAAACCTACATCCACATTCTGAGTACAAACCCTTATGCAAATTTTTCACAAAGCATCAAACTTACGGTCTTCAAATTAACTTCCCATATTTTTGCAAACTGGCCACATAACTGCAACTAGTCTCCGGAATGAGTTTTTTTTTTTTAAATTACTGAACAACACTTAGCAAGTAGAGGAACCGGGAAGTAAATTCACCTCCAGCATGTGAACATAGTCACCAACTGGATTGGCTTGAAAACATTCGGGCCAAAAGATAATAAAACTCAAAGTGGGCAACTTTATCCAACCTGCAAATTAAAGTATTCAAACTTATGCAAACACTGCCAGAAATGCAACTTGAAAAGTCATCAGATCACCTCTTGAAGATCTATCACTTGGAAAAATGACTCATTCATCAACATTGAATACGCATGAAAAATGGCTTCGTCAGATTCAACCTCAAGTAAAAGATGCAACTAACCAAACTTAGCAATTTTGAAAATAGTGCAAGTGCAAAATGCTAAATCAGCATAAACTTCATCAGGATCAGTCATTGCAAGAATATCAAGATATGCTCTGAGACTTCACCATAGGATCAAGTAGTACACTTACATGCCATGAGAATGTTCCCACAATCAGTCCCCAAAAATAGGTCTCAGATAGAAAGTTATCATTCTTGCAAAATGATTATTCTGTAAACTTGACTCTATTCTGCACTGCAAACTGCATAAACTGCCTTTGATACTGAATTCATAAAGTCATCAAAAAAGACCCTAATAATTTGAAGCTCTAGAACATGATTCATTTTCACACATGGAACAAGAATCCTCAACTATCTTTCTCTCAAAGTGAACTATTCAATTGATACAAATCTCCAAAGTTAGCACTTTAACACTTTTCTAGTTTTAAACTCGGTTAATATGCAGAAATTAGATTTGGAAATAGCATTGGAAAGTGATCAACTGGATTGTCCAAAATCTGAAAGTCTACAAATAAGTTCACTTCCAGGTCTACAATGCAGAACAACTTTCAATTATGCCTAACCTTGAAGCAAGTGCAAATAGGGAGACCACAAAGTAGGACACTTAATTCTAAATTCTACATATTCAGTAAAACTTTAATAAATTTGAAATGGAAAGGCCCTAGCAAAGTGGATAACTGGATTGGCATGAGTCTAAAAATCTTCAGGTAGGTACACTATCATATTTGCAACATGGGGGAACATTCAATTATGCAATTCATTCAATTGGATACAACTTGCAGAAACTCAAAGTAGGTTATTCAACAATCTGGGTATAACAGAGAAATAAGACAGTTTTGCAAGAGCAACTTTGGAGAAACTGAGAACCAATCAAACAGACTCAAAATGACTTAGGATTTAAAACATAAGCTCTTTGTCATACATGTAAAACATTCCCAAAGTAGTGACTTATGAAACGTCAGAGGGTGCAAGATATTCAGATGCAAAGTAGGCAAGTTACATCAATTTGACACTTAACCAACAAATGCAGAATGGACAAGTGCTCAAATCAAGATATCACCAAATGACTCAAAACTTGAATCTGACGATCTGGGATGTCTTCTTATGCTCAAAAAAGGGTTATGAACACCTGATATGCATGACAAAATTTAGAATTGCATTTGGGAAAAAAGGCTCAAAAGTTTTCATAAGGGGTCAGAATGCAAAAAAAATTTAACAAGGTACTCAAAAACCTTGTTGTATTTTTGAGTACCAACAGGACACATGGGAGGAGGAAGTTCATGAGATGCCAGCCCCACTATACCCAGATCAGTGAAGGATGACAGCGTCTTTCCCAAATTTTCGAGGGAGGAAGCAAAAAATTGGTTTAAAGACTAAGCGTGGAGGGCGGGCTAAGCAGGATGGAGCCGTGATATGAATAATGTTAATGTTTTAATGTCTTTTTTGTATGGTCGAATGTCTAGTTATAATTTTGCTTCCTTTGTTTGGGTGTTAAGGCCCCTTTTTTATAGTGAAACAATTATATGTATAGGTGGTTGGGGTAAGGAAAAATGATGCATGTAATGCGGTAGCCAACCGCGAATATTGGCACAATGATGTAATCCCTTTTTTGATATCAATACATAAAATATGTTACCGATAAAAAAAATATTGGTTGAAATCATTGTTTTGGTTGTTCTAGAAGTGAAAATATACAAAGAAGATATGTGAAAGTTGTGGTCAACAAAGGTAAAACCCTTCAATATTAAAACTATAGAGAAATGGAGGTAGTATCCAGCACAAAGAAAGATAAATTTATCTCTCGAGGCGAAAACACAAAGATGGTCAAGATTTCTGTTGGTTTTAGTTAAATAATATGGTTCAATCGCTGCAAGGGGGCATACCCTCAAGTATTCAGCAACAAAGGTTCTAGATTTTGTATAGAATTCCAGAGCTTCCATAGTATTTATGTGTCCAATTCACACTGAAAAATGTCTTAGAAGCCCTAAATCCTTATCGAGAGAAGCTTGAAACCCTAGTAGTAAAGCAGCCGCCAACAAGACTCCAATGCAAAAATGAGGGAGTTAGGGTTTTGAAACCCTATGATAAGGGGTAGATGTAAAAAATTATGAAATGTAACTTAAAATGGAAGGCCCAAGATACATATTTTTTGCATTTAATATTTTGTGTTGATTTTTATTTATAATACCTATTTGGTATTGGTTTTTATAATATATATATTATATTTTTATATATAATTTAAGTTTAAAAGATAATAATATTATTTATTAAACTTAAATTACATATAAAATATCACATTTTGTATGCCTCTCTCTCCGATTCCCAAAGCTTTCCAAAGGCGAGGGTTAGTAGCAAAGGTTTCACAAATGAATACAAATCAAGTATATAATGACTACTAAATGAATAACAGAAACGTGAGCAATAAAATGTACAAGCAAGAGAAAGGAAGAAAAATAAATGCAAACCCCACGATGCTTGAAGCTTCTATTGTTTCTCTCTACTTCTTCTGAAACGCTATTCTTGATGCTCAGTATTGGCGGGGCAGCGTCTATGACTTGAGAAGCTTTGAGAATTTGATAATTGAAATGTGTGTGTGTGGTCGCAAGATGGCTTGAATGCTAGAACCAAACTGACGGAGTAATGG
>MU227491.1:7952140-8003158 GCA_018584345.1 Thuja plicata | reverse complement strand
GAATTCTTTTTTATTAAGAATTTCTTTATTTGATGAAATTAAATTAATTTAATTGAAATTAATTCAATTGGAAGAATTTAATTAGTAAGTTTAAATATTTGAATTTAAACTATAGGAAATTGAGTTTTATTAATTAATTTAATGATAATTAATCAATTAAAGCTATTTAATTAAATAAGATTAATTATTTAATTAATTTTGGGAATTTGATTAGATGATTTGGGGAATGACTTTAGAAGAAAATAGATGATTAATTAATGATTAAAAAACTATTAATTAATAGATGAAAATTAGTGTTTTTAATGTAAAGTTGCAAGCCTGTCCATTTTAGGGTGTCTACATTTGCCCCTCTTTGATGCGATGTGACTTGTCGTAGTGTGTCAAAGATTCTTTGATTTTGCCCCAGCTTGCCTTGACATTTAGTAGGTGTATTTATGCCCCCTCAACAAATTTGAGCGAAAAGTCGCGAGACGAGCATTAATTTGTTGAAACTGCAAATTGTGGAACTAGGTAGCTCACGGATCTAAAAAATACTTTAAAATGCCCCTATAATTGACCTTTGAAGTTTCCAGGGACCGGAAAGAAATTTCAAATCTCCTGGGTGAAATTAGGGTTTCTCAGAACCCCTATAAGTAGCTAAGAGAGCTCTTCATTTGTCACTTTGCGATTTCGAGCTCTGATTGTCTTTGGTAAGTTGCTTCTGATTTCTACCTTCTTTTTCTTCCTATTTTTGAGCGATGGCAGGGCTTATGGGTGTTGTTCACATCTCTGATCGAGTCTTTTCATATCATCAACCTGCTGGCTCTAGACGTCCGGTGAGTTTCCTCGATTTGCATGGCATTTATTACATTATTTATTGCTTTTAAATTTTGTATTTTTTTGAAAAAATTACGCCTTTGTCGCAATCAAATGCGGTTTTGCCGCAATTGCCGGTTCTATGCCACATTTGATAAAAGTGTCGCATTTGCCTGTTTAAATTGCCGCAATTGCAGTTTGAGTGCCGCACTTGTTGTTTAGGTGCCACAATTGCATAAAAGTACCGCAATTGAGTATGTTTAATACCGCAATCGATTTTTTAACTCTGTATGCCTAATGTCTTTGTCAGCTATCTGCTTTTTCTAGCTTTTGTTACTGTCCTCAATGACTGAAACTGATAATTTTCTATTTTTGTACTCTTTGTGCAGTTTTTCAGGCGTATCTTGCGTTGTCGAGAGTCCAGACCGACGGGACTCGTATATAGATTCCAGTTGACTGCGGACGAGAGGTCAGTACTTCGTGACCTGGGATTGTATTGGATTGTATTAGATATGTTAAATATAATAAGGGTATTAGAAGTAAATATCTATTGCAAGATATTTAATGGTTGAAATATGGAGCTTTAGGTAAGTTGTACATTGAGGGAAATTGGATTTCTTTCGAGTTGATATATGCCTTGGAGAAGGCTATTTCAGCTTTCTACATGTTCACATATGGCCAGAGGGGGTTATTTCTTTTCTTCGGTGCTTCATGAGGTAGTTTGAGCATTTTTTAGGCTATTTTGGAGTTATTTCCAGTTGCACATCACTTGAGGACCTTCTTGAGACAGTTAGGCTGCAGTGACTACCAGTTACAGTCCCTATTTTTTACGTGTTTTATCTCACATATGATCTGGAGAATCTACATGCTTTTGGAGACATTTTGATAGTCTAGAGGCATTTCAACATCAATTTACAGTGCCCCATGGATAGGAGACTAGTTGAGGAGGGTTTTGAGGGTGTTAACTACATGTCTCTGGCAGTTTAACCTTTCTTTTTCTTTCAATTTCTCATGATCTCGACCCTTTTATGATTCTGAGTCTATAGCTTTTTTATCTCATTTTTTGGAGGTTCATTGTTATTACCTCTTTTTGCATTTTTAACAAATTGAGGTGTTATTGTATTGATCATATTGATGTTTGTTGCAGAGTTTCCATCATTATTGAATAAAGATTATTTTTTTCCTTCTCAATTTTGTTGCATTACGTGTTGATTGTGGGTATTTGGTGAGATATTGTGTTCATTCCTCTATTTTTTCATGCTCTTTTTAGTATTAGATGTAATATTTGGGTAAATTATATGAAGGTATGTGATTGTGTCTCCCATTTGTACACTGGAAGTTGAGATAACATCATTATTTTCATTTCAAGGTGTTAAGTACCGATTCTTGTCATAAGAATCTTTTTTGCATGAAGTATATAATTCAGGTTGTGAGCAGTTTTATGTCTTTAGGAAGTGATTTTTTGAGGATTTTGAGCCACAATTCATATTGGTATTCATTAGGTGCATCACCTATTAAGTTTTAGTTATTCATTTCACAGGCATTCCTTATATCCCTTTCCTTGTATCATTTATTTTAGGTGAGCACTAATAAGGAACCAACCTTGCAATCCAAAATATTCACTCTTTCCATAGGATACCCATATCCTGAGAGTGTTTACATGCTTAAACATGATAGCTAGATTTCAAATCTTGCTATAAGCACAATCCTGATTGACAACAGTTTTTGGCAATGCCCGACGAGACACAAATTGATCCTTAGTTCTTACGAGCTATAATTTGTTGTTGTTGTTGTTTTAGTGTGAACAATAGATTTAAGCCTTAAAGAAGGTATTATTTCCAGCAACTAGAAACTATATTACTTTGCTTTTTGACTAGATTTGGTGATTTTGCATATGAGAAAAGTGCAAAACTCAACCACATCCCTCATAGAATCCACAAGAGAGAAAATTGATTATCAGAAGCTTCAACCACCAAAAAGAGTGGGTAGGGAAGCGAGAAGGGCTCCCAAAAAATTACATAATAGAGGAAGAGAAGTGCCTTCTACATCTGATCCTACAATAATATCCTTTGACAACCCACTTTTTGATAGTTTTGAAGATCTTAGTGATCAAGTTCCTAAAGATTTTGAGTTTCCTAGTAGTTATGGTGCTCCTAGTAATTCTATTTCAGAATTACCAGCATCTAAAAAATCAAGTTCAAGCAGCTATAATTCCAATAACAGCGGTTATCTAGCCCCAACCAATTGTAGTTAATCAATTTTTACAAGTTCCACCATCAATGACTCAAAAATTTCCTTTCGTGGCTTTCGATTCAGGGAGTCCTTTGAATATTGCAGCTCATCATGATATTCTAGCTACTGCTCTAAAACGTTTCCCATATTTTAATAGAGAAAATCATGTTTCAATGGTGGATCTTATAAGGGATGTGGCCATTTTTTGTGGGTTGCGTCAATTTACACATCAAGATGTTGCTTTGAAGCTTTTGGCAACTTCATTGAAGGGTAAAGATTTGATTTGGTTTAGGGGTTTACCAGTTAATTTCATTACTACGTGGGATGATTTGGGAGATTGATTGAACTGTCAGTTTGAGGAAAATCCATATCATTTATCATTGGTTGAACTACTAACTACCATCAAAAGGTAGCATAATGAACATATTTTGGATTTCAATTTTTGGTTTCAGAAGACTTGGGACAAAATTCCATTGTCACTCAAAACTTCCAATGATTATGCCTTCCTATTTTATCTTAAAGATTTTAACAGTGATGTTTTAGTACAGATTCATTATGGGTGGACGTACCTTACCAAGACCATTTGATATCAGTCATCAGAGTAGGGAATAGCTTGATAAAAGATGGTAAGTTACCTACCTTATTTTGTAGGAATCCATTCAGGTACACTAGTTTTTCCACCTATGGTAGTTGTTGTTCCAACATTTCCAACTTTTAATATACAAGTTGCAGCCCAAGCACATGCTGCTACAACATCATACATAGAGATAAAAGAGAAACATTAGGAAAGACTAAGGTGTCCAATTTGGAAAGACAAGAAGGTGTCCAAAATCAGAAAAGAAAGCCTTATCAGATGCCATATCAGCAGAATAGGCCTACCTATCAATATACAAATTAGGTTCAAGGAAGGGGTTTTGGTCAAAGGAATAATCAGCCCTACAATCCTTTGGTTCCTAGCACTTCAAAAGAGCTTGTGGTTGTGCAAAATAATTTGGCACAAGAAGAGGAGTTATGATTTGTTTGTCATCAGCCACATTATTGGGGAAATTTTCCAGAATCTGTTATGAGTCATGCACTTGTCTTGCAAAATTATGAGGTGTCAGATTAGAGAACATCACAAAATGGTGATGAGCATCAAGGTGGGTTAAATCAATCAAGTCAGGAAGGTAATACTGAAACAAAACTTATGAATTTTCAAGAGGGTGAGCATAGTGAGGTTAATTATGCACAAAATCATACTTGGGTACCTGTAGCAGCTAGTACCAGATCAAAAACTAAGGTTTTTGATGAGGGACAACAAGCTGATAATTATAAAAGAATCAATTTTCTAGCATTCAAGGCCAACCGGGGCCTCCTGATGCACAAAGGGTTCAAACCCTTTCAAAAGGATAACTTGGGATGAATAAATATTAGCCATAAATCCAAAAACAACAAGTACAAGTACAAAAAAAGGTTAGCACTAGTAGTTTTAAAATTGTTGATAAGTTAAAGAAAACACATGCCAATGTGTCCATGTGGGATGTTTTAGCCATTCCCAAGTAGAAAGATATGTTGCATGAGGTATTATAGTCACTTTCTTTGTCATATGAGGCACTAGACCAGCAAGAATCCAAAGTTATGCTTGCTGATAACCCTACCAAAAGTTATGAATAATAGATCAATATAGTTAAACCACCCCCATTCTATGTATCTCTGATTATTGGATAGTACCTAGTACACAATTGCATGATACATTGTGGTGACAGTAGCTCAGTTATGCCCAAATAAATTGTTGATAAGTTGATATTACAGTATGAACCAATAGAAATGGGGTTAGTTTAACTATATGGGACTATTATTAACACTCTTGGGGTTATCATAAATCTAATCCTAACTTTGCATGCTTGCCCAAAGTTTGCAATACCGCAAGACATTTATGTGATAGGTTTGCCTCCCTATTTTTCCATATATTTATCTAGGGATTTAACTGCTAAAATTGGAGTTTATTTATCATATGATTGGTCACATATGCTTTTAAGGAAAAGGTATGAGACTAAGGTCATTTATCCATTAGAGCTAATTGCAAAGGATTGTAAATATCCATATAACCTAAGTGTTGTTAATGGGCCTACTTTTCTTTTACTTGATTATGAAGATGTTTCTGTTGTTAAATAGCTTGAAACACAAGTAGAAGACATCCCAAACATAATTCTAGATGAGTGGGTGACATAAAATCATTAGGATATTCAAGTAGAACAGTCTGAAGAGGTAAGTTTGGGGAATTATTTGATTCATGGACCTGTTGATTTCCTACCAAATGTCATGAAAAGTATAGATCACCAGTCTAATCAATTGGTTAATGGTGTTTGGAAGTTGTTTTTGATGGTTCACGTAGTAAGGTTGGTGCAAGGGGTGGTTGTATGCTAATTTCACCTTCTGATGTTAAATATTATTCACTAGTTAGATTTACTTTTAGTTGTACTAATAATATAGTTGAATATGAAGCTTTAATTCAAGGTTTGCAATGGTCAAGGAAAAGAGGTATTGAATGTTTATATGTTTTTGGCGACTCATAATTAATTGTTAATCAGGTAAGAGGCATTCATACAACAAAAAATAAATTAATGAAGTGTTATAAACATTGTGAATGGGATCTCATTGAATATTTTTATGCATTTAACTGGTTGTCCATACCCAGAAATAAAAATAAACATGCATTTAGGCTTGCATCTATTGGAGCACAATATGATATTCCATTTGAGATCAGTAAAAATGTAGTACAACATTGTGTTAAGGCTATTGTGAGGTCATGTATGCCTAATAACACTAAAAATTGGCAAGTTTTTTATTCAGGCCAACAAATTATCAATTTCTTAAGGGAAGAAGTTGAGTTTCCTAACACTAATCAGCAAAAGTGAGAGAACAATATGAAGATCAGATTATTCATTTGAAGACCAATAAGCTTCCCAAGGGCCTAGTAACCTTGGAATCCATTTTGAACATTGATGATCAGCTGAGAAAGGAAAAATTCATCTTGTAGATCAAAGAGGAGCACTATGAAAATACTGAAATTTATAAGGACAAGTTGCTCAAGCTTGGAAAGGTATGTACTCCTAAAGAAAAACATGCTTTCGTACTACTATGTCAAGAATTTCATGATATATTTACATGGGAATATTTTTATTTGAAGGGTTTTGACTTTGGTATTGCCCAACATTCAATAGATCTTGAGCCCAATGCAAATCCTATTTGACAAAAGTAGAGCCCTGTAAATCCAAAATTATAGCCCCTTATGATAAAAGAGTTGAATAAGTTGATTGAAAGTAGGATTATTTTTCCTATCAAACACACCTCATGGATTTCAAATCTTGTACCTATTAGAAATAAGAATGGAGGGATCCATTTATGTGTTGATTTTTGTTATCTTAACAAGGTATCATTGAAGGATAGACATCCTTTTCCTTCCATGGAGAAGATTTTACAAGTAGTTTTTGGTTCTCAACACTTTTCATTATTAGAAGGTTTTTAGGTTATAATCAGATTCTTATAAAGGAGGACATGTATAAAATTGCATTTACAACCAAGTGGGGTACAATGGCTTATCAAAAAATGTCATTCTGGTTGTTCAATGCAGGTTGCACATTTCAGAAAGCCATGGACATGGCGTTTCAAGGTTTGATGTACAAAATAGTGTTGGTTTATCTTGATGATATTACTATTTTTTCAAAAAATATAGTAAATCATTTGAAACATTTAAATCATATATTTGAAAGGTGCAGGGAATTTGGCATCTCATTAAATCCAAAAAAGTGTGTGTTTGTTGTTCATAAAGGCAAACTGTTGGGTTTCATTGTTTCCAAGGAGAGAATTACTATAGATACAGAATGAGTGAGTGATAGTCTTGCTTTACCATTACCTATCCATAAAAAGGGACTTTAAATATTTTTGGGAAGGATTAATTTTGTAAGAAGATTTATACCATATATTGCAGAATTATTGATGCCTTTAACAGTTATGCTTAAAAATAATATTACTTTAAGTTGGACTAAAGATGCAAAAAGGAGTTTTGAAATAATAAAAGAAGCTTTGGTTTCTACCCCAACATTATTGAATCCAAATTTTGCAAAATATTTTACACTATATTCTTATGGTAATATTGATAACATTGTTGTTATGTTAGTGCAACAGAATGATCAAGGGTTTGAGCATCCCTTAGCTTTTTTCAGCCAAGGATTAAAAGATTATGAATTGAAATATTCTTTTGTTGAAAAATGTGTTCTTGTTGTGATAAGAAGTCTTAAAATGTTCATACATATGTTATCTAATAACATAATTAAAATTATAGTTGCACATCCTTTTGTGAAGGAATTTTTACTCAATAAAGACCTGAATACAAAAAGGGTTGGCTGGGTAACAAAAGTTATGGAAATTGATAATGATATTAAAGTAAATAAGTAGGTTAGAGGTAAGGGGTTATGTGAGAAGATGGTTGGAAATGGGGACAACATTGAAAATGAAGAAAGTGAGACATTTTTAGCCTTCCAAAATCAACCACAAGTTGTTGTTCCAAATTTGAAATCCGATTGGGTAAGTGATATGACACATTACTTTCTTACATGACAATGTCTTGCTGATTTAAAGAAAGAAAAATGTAGATATTACATATCGCAAACAATTCGATATGTTTTTCTGGATGGAATTCTTTTTAGGAGGGATTTCCATGGTGTATTGTGAAGATGTATTAAACCTGATTAGATATATAGAATTTTGCATGAATTTCATCAAGGGACAACTGGAGGTCATTTCTCACCGAGAGCTATAGCTCTCAAGGTGATGAAAGGTGGCTATATATGCCAATTTTGTTCAAATATTAACATACTTGGGTTATAAAGTGTAGAGGGTGTGTTGTATTTGCAGGGAAAGAGAAGTTAGCATCATTTCCTTTGTGGCTAATTCAAGTGGAACAATCATTTATGAAGTGGGGATTGGATTTTATAGGGGCTATAAACTCATCATCAAGTTCTAGTCATAAGTGGGTACTAACAACAATAGATTATTTTACTAAGTGGATAGAAGCAGTTGCCTTGAAAGAGGCAAACGATACTATTGTTTTAAATTTATATGATGAACTTGTTTGTAGATTTGGTGTTCCAGATTCTATTATTTCAAATAATTCTTTGGCATTCATAAGAAATGGAATATATCAGAATAGGTTGTTAACAATAGTGTTTTCCTAAATACTTCATCGAATAATTACCCATAGGATAATGGACAAGATGAATCAACCAATAAAAATCTGATTTGGATCATAAAGTGTTCAATGGAAGGAAATCAGAGAGCTTGGCACACCAAGCTCAAATCCACACTATGATCTGATTTAATAACTCCTAAGAGATCAACAGGCATGTCTTGTTATGTATTATTTTATGAAAAAATGTCTAGGCTACCTATTTCAATTGAATTTCTAGCACTTGATTTGATTAATCAGTTGGATATGGTTGACGAAGAACCAATGGCGGCAAGATTAGCTCAATTAATTGAGATTAAAGAGACTAGAAGAGATGTTTTGGTTAAGATTGAGCACCATCAAGCTTAAATGAAGAGAACCTTTGATAAGAAAGCATCTCCCAAAATATTTCAGTAAGGAGACATTATTTTGAAGTGGGATGAATTGAAGAGTAGACTTGGAAAGCACACGAAGTTTGATGCAATGTGGGCTAGACCATTCATGATAATAGCTTGCAAGCCACATAATGCTTTCTTGATTTTCACCCTTGAAGGAGAGGATTTTCCAATCTTGATCATGAGATTCACCTCAAGTATTGCTTTTGAGGTACATTAGAAAAGAATAAGTGCTCGACATAGTTAGTTAGTTTAATTTCAGTTATGTGGTAAAGGCTTAGAACTAAAAAAATCATTGCTAAAATTCATAATAATGGTATAAATGAGATATCCATAACACAAGGAATGAGTTTGAACTCATTTCTATATATCATAAATATTTGTTTTATGTGATTACCATAAGGAACAACAATCAGTTTTTAGCTTTGACCCAGTTTTTAGTTAGTAGTTGTCAGTTTGGTGTGTTAGAAATGAAGGACTAAAAATATCAGTGATGAACAACATCATAACTATGTGAAGTTAATATCCATTAGATAAAGCATGAGTTGAAACCCTCTACCTTAAATCATAAATATGTATTTAATGTGGTTATCATAGAGCACAATAAGGAAATTTCAGTTCTTAACTTGTTTTCAGGTTTTAGTTTTCAAATTGAGTTTCAGTTTTAGTTATGGAAAACCAAAGAGAGGCTAAGAAGATCAAAAATACCTTACTGTATGCAGAGTAGACCCATCATATGAAAAATTATTTTTGACTTGTTGTTTCATATCATATGCATATGCCACGGACAATGTTGATATGCTTCATCAACTTAGACTCTTTTCAATTTTTCAATTTGGTTTGGTGTGGTTCATTTTCTAAGTTGGGTAGTCAAAAGATATCATTTTGTATGAAAATGATATCCATCAGGTCAAAAATGAGTTTTAATTCATTGTTTCACATCAGAAATATACAACTCTGATACAGTTTGGAAACTTAACTTGCTTCAGTTTCAACAAGTAGTTTGTTTCAGTTTTTTTTTTAGAAGGTCTTCAGTTTTCTAAGGTTGGAGACTCTCTGCCCAATGGATTTTCAAAGGAAAGGTAGTCTGATTATGTTTAGTAGGAAAACACCCTTGAGAGGTCATAAAAAATGTTACCTATTTTTCACAAACATCTCAAAACAGGTAGAGCTGGTTGCATTCTACATCTGATTAAAGTACATGTTTGATTGACTAAGTTTGTTAAAAAACTATTTGATAAACTCCAGTAAATGAAAATGAATCATATTGTTGCACTGAACTGAAAAATAAAATTAGTATCAAAAGAATCTTTCATTAATTTTCAAATGTTTCTCATAAATAAAAATATTATACAGATTTGCAAAGTTACACATTCTTTTGTATACAAATTAAGTACAATACAAAAGATATCACACAAGTCATGGTTGCCATAAAAATAAATAATTTGAAAAGAGGGATTTCAGAATGCATAAAAAACAACAAGAAAAGTAAGGAAAATATTCTCCATTTCCTGATAATGGAGGACTATTGCATCTTCAAGGTGTTGATGAAGGTTGGGTCCCACATCCTAGAACTTACCTGGAAAACAAAATGGAGGAAGGGGATCAGTCCTAAGACTAGGAAATAAAGGATCTTAAGACTTACTCCTATTATTAGCTTCTATACATCCAAAAACATGAGCAAAGATCAAAGAAACATGATTGGAAGAATTGTTGAATCTGATTTTTTTTATACTAATGTGTTTGTTTCCATGTGTAGGTAAAGGTTCATTACTTGAAGATAATGCACATAGGGTAAAATGTGGCTCCCACAAGGGTTGATTCTAGCATGAAAATTTTTAGCAGCAAAAGAAAAAGTTTAAACAAATGTTTAAGAGACATAACTTTATGTTGTGAAACCTTCTGATTCAGTTTGAGGGGATATGCAATTGCAGGATCACAAAAATGCGCATGAAACATGAAGACAAAAGACTATGGAAGGGACATAATACTCCTATTATGAAAATGTCTGGTCTACCACACCAAGTATTAGCCAACAACATATGGTAGAAGCAATGTTTTAAACAAGGTCATGAGAAGAGCAGTAAGTAGATCCAGTATTTTAAAAATCAGAAACATGAACAAGCAAGTGTCTCATAAAGAATCAATAGCATTCACAGTTACAAAGGAAGTAACTAGAAAGAACAATTATGAGATTTTTTGGGACAGGTACATAATATCATCAAGATTGTAGATTTTAAGGAGATCAGTGTAGTAGTGTGCATGAACTAAATTGCTATGGAATACATGAGAATAAAGACATGAATAAAGGAAGTTTTAGTTTCATAAGGTGTTCCAGAAAACAAGAAAACATGATAACAGATGTATTAAAGGGATAACATCATTGCATAAAATCTGTCATAGAAATGCATTATTTTCCTTGCAACAAAGTCCTTGCAATAATAAAGCATTAGATTAGAGATGTATGTCAATGCAAAGAATAGTAATCATATGCAAGATAATAATCATAGAGTGATTCTATCAAGAAAAAGTGGCATCTAACCAAAAGGAACAGTCATGAAAGTTACCAACTGGATATAATTGAAGTTATCAAAGAATGCTCAAGTCAAATTCCAAAATGAAACACAAATGTTACATTTCATAGGTATGTAATTATATTATAATGATCAGCATGATCGTTTCTAAAAAATTATGAATGTTACAAAAAGAAGAAAATCCTTCATACAAAAAAATACCAGGATACTTTAATTGTAATCCCTAAAAAATAATTGAATCTATAGTCATTGTCAGCAAGGGGATTGAATAACCCCCACAAGAAAGATATTGTCAGAAATATGATTAGGGATAACAGGCCGGAATTTTTTTTAATTCAAGAAACTAAAATGCTTAAGGAGAAAGTGGAGAAACTCATATTTTTTAAGAATGACAATATATGTGGGGGTGACTTTGAAGGTTCTTTGGGTGGTATTGCAATAGTGTGGAACTATGATATCATAAAAGGTGATGTCATATATCAAGGGAACAATGTGACTTGTATTAGATTTAGTCATCTTAAGGATAGAACCTCTTGGGTGCTAACCAATATCTATGCTCTTAATACTAAAAAGGGAAGAGATGATTTTTGGGTGAAGTTGTCCTCTCTGAGAAAAAGTTTCAGTTCTGATGAATGGATAGTTATGGGATATTTTAACACTCCCCTAAAAGAAAATTAAAAAAAAGGAGGAAGCCAAACTAATTTGGAGAGAAAAATGGACCTCATGAATTTCATTGATGAACAAATCCTCCATGATATTGAGCTAAAGGGTATTAACTATACCTGGAAATATAGAAGGAGTGGAGACAATCTTATTCAGTTTTGACTTACTAGGGACCTCATTAGAAATGATTGGTTCACCCCTTACTAATGTTTTTTGTCTGCCCATGTGCGGGTTGGGTCAGATCATAATCCTATCACTTTCCTGGCGGATCCCATTTCTAGGAAAAGGAATTTTATTTACAGATTTGAGAAGATGTGGACCTTGCATCCACAATTGGAACAAAAAATTGAGGAATGGTGGAAGATTAATATTAAAGGAACATCTATGTTTATTCTGGAAAAAAAACATAAACATGTCAAAGAGAATATTAAAGTTTGGAATAAGGAGACTTTTGGCAACATCTTTTCTACCAAAACAAATATTTGTTTGGAGTTGAAGGCCATTCAGGATAGTATATAGTAGGAAGGTTATGATAAGATATCAAGAGATCAGGAAAATGAGAAATTAGTAGAGCTCCATGACATAATATCTAAAGAAGAAACTTTTTGGAGACAAAGATCCAGAAAGATCTTCTTGAAGGAAGGGGATAGGAATGCCAAATATTTTTTCTTGACTACCCTTAAGCACATAATGGCTAACAGAATTTCCAATCTTATCATAAATGGTACTCAATTTGATGATGAAGATGCTATCAGAATGGACGCAAAAAAAATTCAAAACCTTCTCCAACAGGATAAAGACTTGGATCAAGAGGAACAAAGGGAGTTTTTGGACAGTATTCCCCAAATCCTAAATGACCACCATAAAGCTAGTCTTAATGTTATCCCTTCTAATGTTGAAATTAAAAAGGTTGTTTTATCTTTTGATGGGGACAAATCCCATGGCCCGGATGGTTATCCTTTATTCTTCTTCCAGAAGTACTAGGCTATTATTGAAAAGGATGTTACGAATGTTGTTAAAGAATGTTTTGGATCTAGGAAATTGTTGAAGGAATTGAATGGCACTTTTATTTCTCTTATCCCAAAAAAATAAGGGGCTGACAAAATGGATTAGTTTAGGCCAATAAGTTTATGTAATACAACCTATAATATTATAACTAAGGTTCTTACCACAAAGATTTGTCTATTCTCCCCTCTCTTATATCTTGGCAGTAAAAAAAACTTTCTAGGCAGATAGATCATGGATTCAATTATCTCTATACATGAAAATGTGCATTCACTGGTGGCATCTAAGAAGGAGGGCCTCATTCTCAAAATTGATTTATCAAAATCCTATGATAGGGTTGATTGGGACTTTCTTATGAAAGTGTTGATGGCTTTTGGATTTAACATGAAAAGTACAGATCTTGTTTACCAGTTGATCTTGTCTACTACTTTCTCTTTTCTGGTTAACGATTCTCCAACTTCTTTTTTTCAAATCCTCCAAGGGTCTAAGGCAGGGGGGCCCCTCTTTCCTGTACTCTTCATCATAATGGTTGAATGTTTGGGTAGGTACATGGAGAATCTAGTTATGAAAGGGGAATTCAAAGGCCCAAATCCTTCTTCTGCTATACAAGTCTGCTCCCATCAACAGTTTTTTGATGACTCAGTTGTTATTGGGGAAGCTTGAGTTAAAAATACAACCAACATAAAAAAATAAAAAATAAAAAAAAGGCATTGATTAAATATGGGAAAGCTTATTAATTGGGGCAAGAGTTCTCTATTTTTCTTTAATATTCATGAAAAAAGACAACTAAGAATTAAGAGAATTTTGGGTTGTGATATGGAGACTCTGTTAGGAACTTACCTTGGTCTTCCTTTATGTTAAGAACCCCTAGATTCTTTCTAGAGTTCTTTAGTGGACAAATATCATAGTAAAATTGTTGGATTGAAAGGTATGTTGTTGAGCCAAGTAGGTAAGATTCAGATTTTAAGATCTACCCTTCAAGGTCTTTCTCTTTATTCCTTGAGTATCTTTAAAATACCAAAGAAGTTTGGAGAAGCTATTGAAAAATTCCAAAAAAGAATTCTCTGGACTGGGATCGAAAAAAAGAAAATGATAGCCCTCATTTCTTGGGATAAGGTTTGTAGACTGGTTAACAAAGGGGGGCTTGGCTTACGCAAAATCAGACACCTAAATGATCACCTTCTAGCTAAACTTATATGGAGATATTATAATTATAAGGGAGAATGGACTTTGATATGGGATAATAAATACAATAAGGAGCGTCCTAACCTTATTATATTTCTTGATACTGACAGTGGTGCCAAAGGATCCTTTATATGGAGAAACGCTCTTAAAAATAAGGATATCATAAGAAAAGGAGTCAGATGGAAAGTTGCAAATGGCATAAATGTGCTTTTTTTGGAAGATGACTGGATAATGCAAAACCCCCTCAAGGAATGCCCTGGATGGAAGAACTTTGAGGACTAGTGCAAGCTGAGATTTGGGAGGAAAGTTGTTGACTACTGGGATAGGGATCACTGGAAGGACTTAACACTTATTGATAATTCTTTGGGACAACTCAATAAATTTCTTAATTCTATTATTTTGATTGAGGAAGAAGATAGCATAATATGGAAGTATAGCCTAAATGGGAACTTTACTATCTCTTCTTTGTATCACCAGGAGTATGAGGATATTAATGAGCCATGTTGGGCTAAAGTGTGGATTAAGGACCTTACCCCTAAGATAAATGTTTTTTTTTCTGGATTTTGTTGCAAAACAAGGTTCTGACTAATGATAACTTGAAAAAAAAGAGGTGTTATAATTGTTAATAGATTCTACTTATGTATTCAAGATGAGGAAAATATTAATCATATGTTTCTTCACTGTCCCTATGTGAGAAATATTTGGGAAAAATGTTTTAAAATCCTTAACATTGAGTGGATTTTTCCAGAGGACATGCATAGTCTTTTCAACTCTTGGAACCCTCTGTCAAAGAATGAAATTGTGGTAAAGGTGTGGAAGTTCATTCTTCCCTATGTTTTCTAGGGGGTTTGGAAAGAAAGGAATGAGAGAGCTTTTAGAAACAAAGCATCTAGTGAAAAAGAGGTCTTCAGCACAATCAAGAGAATTGTCAAAGAAAACTTGTAGCTTAGGGAAAGTTGTATGCAACCGTTAAATGAGGATGAAAAAATTTTCTTCAATAATTGGAAAATTAAAGGTAATTTTAGGGATTGTAAGAATAAAACTATGAGAGAAGAAGCAATATGGGACTGCCCTCCTATAGGATGGATGAAAGTTAATTTTGATGGGGCTTTGAAAGGGAACTTGAGGGTGGTTGGGTGTGGTATAGTGATAAGAGATGAACATGGAGTGTGCAAGGGAATTAAAGCTATTCCTATAGGAATTCAAACTAACCATGTCACTAAGGTGAATGCTTCTCTCCAAGGTTTAATCCTTGCTAGTGGCAAAGGTTGTAAGAAGTTATGGTTCGGCGGTGACTCCCTTAATATAATTAAATACTTAAATAATGAAAATTTTTCTTCTTGGTCAATACATAATGAAAAAAGATAAAGGTATTATTCATTCTTTCGAAGTATGTGCGATATCGCATAACTACAGAGAGACGAACGGAATTGCTGACTGGGCTGCTAACATGGCATGCAAAATGGAGGTGATGACGCATTGGCTTGATGGGGACGACTTGCCACATCAAGCGAAATCATTAATGGATAGTCACCGACTATGGAGTAGACAAAAAAGGTTATAAATGGTTAGTTTAATGAAGATATTTAATTGTGAAGTGAAGTGTCATTATTACCATTTCTGGAGAAAGTACATCTTTATGATTATGAGCTGGACTTGGCACAGATTCTGGGTATTTTTGGCAAGTTTGAGAGTGGCCATTTTAGTTCTTAATGACATTACTAAAAATCATAGAGATACTGATTTTCTTCAAATTGCTAATATGGGTGGAAGTAAGAAGCGCTTCGAGCCTGTTAACTGTGAGGAATGGAAGGAAAAGAAAAAATCTTGGAGTATTTTGAAGGAAGGAGGGATGATTATTTTTATGGAGCGGCTTCATGGTAGAAACTCTACTGTGTCAAGGCAATTATTTAAAACTTGGAAAAATGGAAAGGTGATGATGGGGAACCAGCTCATGGAGGTCATGGAGGAGATTATTGCAGAGGAAATAGGTATAAGAATGGATGGGCTTAAGTTCTACAGAGATAGAAGTATTTTTGACAAGGCTTGGGATAAATTTCCAACTTCTAAGGAGGAGAAGACTAGATTGGTGAAAGTGGACACCTCCTACCATAACCCCAAATGTATATCTAGGCCATGAAGGTATGTGATATGGTGATTATGTTCTACATTACACTTGATGGTAGGTTCACCAGAGCTTATGGGAACCATTTCATGCTTCTGAATCACTTTAGGCACAATGTCAAAATTAGTCTGCCTTTTTATCTTCTTAGCTCATTGGATTTTACTGTTACTAGTCTGCAAAAAGATGCAAAAGGTGACCATGCCTCTCACCAAGGTCTCATGCTTCTAATCTATGATGTCCTGAAAACTAAAAATGTGGAGAGACCTCTCTTGAAGAAGATTGAGAGGGATGAGGAGGAGACAGAAGGTGAAGAGGAAGATATTATGTATGAGGAGGAGATGGAGGAAGAAGATGAGACTCCTCAGGGGTATAAAATGCCTAAGAAAATAACAAAAAAAGGTTCCTCTTCCAAGAGAAACCAGAAGAAGGCTACTGTGGAGGACTCTAAAATGGAGAAGGAGACAAAAGATGAGATTCCTCAAGGTAAAAAACACCTAAGAAAATATCAAAAAAAGGTTCCTCTTCCCAGAGAAACCAGAAGAAGACTATAGAGGAGGACTCTGAAATAGAGAAGGAGACGGAAGATGAAGAGTACGAGGAGAAACTGGAAAAAGAGGTAAAGAAAAGGAAATATGCGGAGGTAATGGGTAATAAAAATAAGAGAACCTAGAAAGTTAAAAACCCTAGCAAAAGAATAATTGACTTGTCCTCGGATGAGGAGGATGAGATGGAAAATGAGCAGAGCATAGAGACTAACTTCAAAGAGGAATTTGGGAAAGAGAATAAGAAGATAACTGAGATAATAAGGATGCGAACCAAACCCCCATGTTGAACACAGAGACTAACTGGCAGAAGGATGTTGACCAGACTGTGGAGGAAATAGTTAAAAGTATAGAAAAAGATGCAACGAAGAATGTGGGTAAAGATATCCCTACTAATGAGGACATTGGTAAGGATATTAATGTTTATGATGAAATAAAGATAGAAAAGATTGTCTTGTAGATTTTACCTGTACTTTAGGTAAAATGTTGGATGATATTACCAATGTTAAAAAGCAAATGGAGATAATGAAAGTTGAGGTCAATATCATAAAAAAATTCAGCATTGGGGATAAACCTATTGTGGTCTGTCTGGAGGAGATGAAAGATGCGGTCGGGAGATTTGAAGCCCAGATAGAAATGGAGAATAAATTCTATGACATGGAGAAGAAGCTTAAGGAAAGAGCTAATAGGGCAGTGGAAGATGAATTCACAGGGAAAATAAACATATTGAATAACAAAGTGGAAAAATTGGAGGATATTGTATGCAAGATTGGCGAGCAATGTCTAGCAAGCTTAAAGGCGTATACTAGTCATGAAAAGATCTTGATTGAGAATTTGGAATAGGATAGAGGGAATAAGGATGGAAAAGAGGTGAAATAAATCATGGGAGTTGGTAAACGTACGTGTGCTAGCATCAGGAAGTTGAGCCCAAAGGATGACAAGGAGACTGAAGATCTCAAGAACTTTGTCGGTCAAATGCAGATTATGGTTGTCTAGGCATAGGAAATTGTGGATGGCATGTAGTTGTCCTATTTTTGGTCCTATCTTTTTGATGTCCCTATTCATTTTTTTAGATCTTTGGGGCTTTTTGTTAGGTTTCTAGCCTGTTGGGCTTTTTTGCTTTCCTTTCTGGGTGCTTCGGCATAGTTTCAACTGAACTTTATTGAATATTTGTAAAACTCTTTTTATAGGTTTTGGGTCCTTGTAAAACCTATTTTTATGTAATCAGAACAATAAATATGTACATATATACAAGGAGATGGTCTCCATAAACTATATATAATATTGAATGCTATAGAATGTTAAGCTACAATGGTGCAATGGAAAGGAGATATATCAAACAACATAAATATATCTATATCTATTTAGTTAAGAATTTGCATGTTTGAAGTATTTGTGAGAAAACATTATGCTACAGTAGTGAAATGTAGGAATAAAGCATCTTTTAAGAGAACGCGTTCATGTAGAACAGTGATACTAATACAAGGAACATTTTTATATGATATTGATATCATTAAATGAAGCAGTTTATTACTGAAAATATCATAAGTCATAAAATGAAGGACAAGCGACATCTATTTGAAAAGCATATAGCTGATAGTGATGTTTCAATATAAAGTCACAGGAGTTATAAGAAGATCTCAAAGGAATCAGATACACTATTATGGAAATAAATATATAATCATTCATTGGAAAATAGTGAAGCTCGTTGTTATGACGAAAAGGCAGAAATAATGATTCTAATGAGTAAGCTATAAAAAGAAATGAACAGAAAGCAGAATTTAATATAATAGAAGGCTTCCATACAATTATAGTAAAGAGACTTCGAAGCCAAGATGGATTTCTTATGCTATGGGGTCACATATCCAGGAGGAACAACAAAGAAATGTTGGAGCATGAAATAAATTGAGATAGTTAGATGAGCACAGATTCAAGTATGCAGTACATGATCAAGAATAACTATAAATGATTTTGCAGTAAATTGTCATTAAAAAGACAGTGCATTTTAAAAGTCATAAACAACTACGAAAAATGTCCTGAAGAGTTTGGGAGATATCAAATCAGAAAAATCACTATTGCAGAAGACAAGGGACAGAAATGACAATCAACAATTGAAAAAATGCATTGATTAAAATTAGTGTGATACATACATGTCACTATGGAAATGTTAGATGGATGGTGAAGTGCATGAGATAAAAAAACCATCACTTTGCTAGAAATGGGGGAAAACTTAGTACTTTTATATGTACAAGAAGGTGAAATACAAAGCCACTATTACCATAAGAATATGGGATAGTATTACAGCTTTCAAATAGTAGGTGTTGATGAAGCAATAACCATTACCATTCGTCAAGAGATAAAAGTTCAAAAAGTAGTAACAAATTTTGTCTTAGAGGACTAGAGAATTTGACAAATTGTTACAACAGTAAAGTTACAAAACCCTCATGAAAGTAAGGATGTGAGGTCGATGCTGACAGATGTCAATGCACTTTTAACAACAAGGTATCCATTGATATAGAGGACAACAAGGCATGTCAACGAACTATAGAGGAATAATAGTATTTATGTTTTGATAGCAAGCATTCATCATGTAACAAAGCATCAAAATTGCGGTAAATTAAGCATGAGAGAGGACTAATGATCGTGATCAGTCATGACATGTCCCATATAGATTTTTCTGAAAAACAAGATGTAAATATGAAGTTCCAGGCATAAAGGGGAAAATCACATAAATTACTTATTTTCCTTCTATAAATAAAAGCAGTCATGGTCTATCACAGTTAAGTAGATTTATATGTGGATTTGCGACTTCATCAATCATCTATGAAAACCTTCAGGCAATACTTCAAGGGCACAGAGGCATCTAAAGAAATATGGTCAAAACAACAAGAGATCATGCTTAGAACTGGTTTATCAAGTTTTGGTAGTGTATTGTGTAATGCTTGATTACAATGTACAGATAGACATATCCAAATTTTAAGGGCATAAGATCAATAATATGAGCAATTACAGTTCACAAATGACAACTACTTACAAGTTTTTTTTAACCAAGGGCATGAAAATTATAGGAAAGGCTTTCATTCATAGAACTCTAACAAACATGAAAATTTTGAAATAGAAAAATACAAGTCGCAGCTACAATAAATTAGATAGAGGATTCATGAAGCTAACTAGGTTCAATGTTTTTGTTGTTTTGAGAGAGATCTATAGCAATGCGTAGAGGAGCCAGAGTTTTCTACCAAAAAACCTAACCACGAATATTGGTTGAAATCATGGTTTTGGTTGTTCCAAAAGTGAAAATATACAAAGAAGATATGTCAAAGTCGTGGTCAACAAAGGTAAAACCATTCAATATTAAAATTATAGAGACCGAGGCCATGATACTATTGGCCAATTATGGAGAAAATACATCATTTTTTTCCTTTCAAGGTGTCAAGTACCAAGTCTTGTCATAAGAATCTCTTTTGCATAAAGTATGTAATTGAGGTTGGAGAAAATTTGTGTCTTTAGGAAATGATTTTGTGAGGATTTTGAGTTGCAAGTCATATTGGTATTCATTTGGTTCATCACCTGTTAAGTTTTAGTTATTTATTTCACAGACATTCCTTATATCTTTAGTTTATGTGAGCACTAAAAAGTAACCGACCTTGCAATCTCAGAGATTCACTCTTGCATAGGATACCCATAGCCTAAGAGTATTTCCATGTTTCAACAAGATAGCTAGATTTCAAATCTTGTTATAGACGCAATCCTGATTAACAACACTAGCATAACACACTTTGCTAGACCATTCAATTCTATCTTTTTCATCATTTTCATTTGTGTGGTTCACAATAAGACAAACTCTTATTGATATAGTAATCACACCCATCTCTCTCTCTTTCCCTCTCTCTATCTTTTGAGTGATGTCTCCCTTATTTTGGTTTTTGATTTGATAAATATTTGAGTCACTTGAGGGCTTGATGTTTCTTTGTCTCCTTGACCTTGATAAGATTGTCCTTTTCATTTGATCTACTTTATCGTGAGTATGAGTTTGTCTCATACTTTCACTAAAGTGGCAGTTAAATATATCATCCTAAAAACTTAACACCCATAATTGGATGTCTTTATGACCTATTAGACCCCATTTTGGTTATTCTAAGGTTTGTATTGTATATGATAAAAACCTACCTATATGGAACAAGCTCAAACATGCATACGTTAGTTGTAAATCAATCTAACCTAACATGTTCATAAAACTTTCAACTACACAATGGCTTCTAACTTAACCTCCGATGAGCCAAACAAGTGAACCCAAGCCTTGTTGATTTTAGCTTATAGAGGAATGTGTGTGTGCTCTTCCAACACAAAATAATAATCCCACTATTAATTTCTTTCTTGAGGTGATTGATCCTACAATGCAAACTAATCGATTGGTGAAGAACTCAATAATGAGTATGAAGAACTTGTCTCAAGCTTTCACTATTGATGCAAATATAAATTAAAACTGTTAAAATAAGATTAAATGAAAGATTTAACTAAGATTCATTCACTATTAACCTAGCATGTGATTTCTAGATTCAACAATGAACTAAGATTGAAAAGCATGAAAATAACTATGAAAATCCTAGAACAATAATAACATGATAAAAATGCATACAAATGAGATATTATTAGCAAGGAGTGAAGCCTCGTATTTATAGATTTTTGAAGGGAAGGGAAGGGCTTGGATGAGGTGGAACTTATGTGGCATACATATAGGAGCCACATAAGAGACACAAGGGAAAAATGACATGTTATGTAAAAAGTCAACTTGGGGCATTTAAGGTTTGAGACGCTCAAGGTTGCTCAAACATGTGTCAGAAACCTTGGGGGAAGAAGTGGGGGAAAATGTTGTAAGGGAATTTAAGGAATTTGGGTGGCTAGCTTGGGATGAGTAGCACTTAAAAAGTTAGGAATCACCTTTTTAGGATAATTAAATAGGATTAATTAGTGGGTAGGCTTATTAGGATGAGATTGATGGGTGTAGACTAGAATTTTTAGGTGGGTGTAGGATTAATCCAAATTAGATTTAGACTAGTCATAGCTTAGTAGAATATTAGAATGTGGAGGGAATAAATAAATTTAAATTTATTTAAAAAGGGATTTAATGGAGGGAATGTACTAAATAAAATTTAATACATTTAGAGGGATGTATTCAAATTAAATTTAAATACCATAGAATAGTGAATTAATTTAATTAGATCAATACATGAATATAACAAAAATAGTTAATTAACTAGAATCAACTACAATGCTAAGGGAATATTAAATAAATTAAAATAAGTTTGTAGGGACAATTTTAGGCATCTACATTTTTCCCCTCTTTGATGCGGTGTCAAGGATGACGCCGCATCAAAGAAAAAGGAACAAGATGCCTGAGACAGAATTTGGTAAGAGAGTGTGCCCCCTCAAGAAAATGGTGCAATTTTTTTTTTGGGTAATTTTCTCGAAAGAGGCGGAGAGAAAGAAATACTATGAGAAAAGATGAGAAAAGGGAACTTTTGTATGACATTCTAGAGATTGGGAGAAAATAGGATAGAAAACGGGGACCAGGATGAAAAATAGGCCTTAAGAGACCTATAAATAGGCCTAGAGATCCCTACAGAGAGTCATTTTAATTGCGATATAAAGACGACTCGAAGCTGAGAAGAGAAAGATGGCAAATGAGAAAGAGCAACAACTTCTTGGTGAATGCATGAGGGTCTACCAACAGCCAGCCAACATGGGAGCACTAGTGAGTCTCAAAGACCTCCCTTTTTACTTTCATTTAATGTTTTGAGTTCAAGCATTAATTGCACTTGTACAATAGATTAGAGGGTAAAAAGGTGTCAGGTTAGAGACATCGATCAACCAATTGACATATCTATAGATGTCGATCGATCGATCGACATCTGCAAGGACAGGATGAGGGGGTCATAAACGAGGATCGATGAATCATTGTCTCTGAGACATTGGTTGGGGGGTTGACAGGTTTGACCGTAGGCGAGATTAGCCATTTTTTGTCTCTATAGATCCATGTGAACTATGATCACTGTCTACGAGGCCCAATTGACATATCCACTTTTTGGGCCAAAAGACAAGTGTTACATTAGGAAATTCAACCTAGGAGGGTTTGGGGACTAACTTAGGGTCAACTGGGGACATGGTTCTCTAGTCTAGAATGGGATAGGGGTAAAATGGTTAGAATAAACCGACTAACAAGATTGAATTGGTTACAGGCGCAGGTAACTCCCTTCATGTCATGGGAGTTCTCGCCAGGCACAATGGCGTTGCATGATCAATTGACTACTGAAGAGTGGGGACATGTCACTCTATGTGGGCTACATCATGTACATGAGTGGCCCAGGATTAGAGCACATAATACGCTCATTTCTACCTTAATTAAGAGGTGGAATTCAGAAACATCAATTTTTCACCTGCCCATGGGAGAGGCCACCATCACATTGTTAGATGTGTGGCACATTTACAAAGTGCCTATCAAAGGTGTTCTTCCAAAGTACATAGATGATGGGAAAAATCCTTACATGGAGGCCTATTTCAAGCGAATTTTTGATAGATTACCATGCTCTCGATAGTGGATTCTCTGGAAGGGGGTGATGCATGCCAGGCTACCACAATTGGTAGTTTATCTAGTAGGGATGATCGAGGGATGGATGATGTCTGACCATGTGGGATGGGGATTTCCACATGGCTAGGCTACGCTTCTCAGCTTCATGCTAGAGGAGGAGGAAAGCACAATTTACTATTTGGGGTATACCATTCTCGGCCAACTATATTATGATTTACATATGTATGTATAAAGGACAAGGCAGGGCTTGAGGCCAAGAGTTACTTTATTATTAGTCTGGGCTTAGGAGCATAGAGTTGTCACCAGGTCAATCCCTTAATAGGAGATGAGGGATTCATATAAATATGTCTAAAAATATTGGTCATCAATCACATATGAGACCACTAGAACAGTCAGCTATTGGCGGAGAGTACTGGATGACATGCAGTTTTTTATTGGACATCATTCATGGGATGTGAGGCCTAGGGGTACTAGGCTAAGCATCACCAGAGGGAGGATGAGACTCTAGATGGGATTTATCTGAGTTGTGTTCAAACAGATTATTGGTTCATTGGCAAGTTAGTTTACCATATCACTCATTATATGTCATCGCGGGTCAGTAAATAGTTTGGTATGGTATAGGATGGAGTACCAGGTGGTTTCCCACATCCTTTGGTGACACGGGAGGTGGGGTCTCTTTGGGGATGGGGTAAATCTTAGAGGAGTTTGAGCATCCTAGAGAGATATGGCTTAGATCGCATGGATATAGGGACAGGATGTTGTGGTAGATGCTGGTACAACCCTAGTATTTACATAGTGGAGGGTTGTGCACATACTAGTATGCCTAATAGATCTTACATAGGTACAAGTAGATGAGCAGCCTGGGTTAGATCATGATGGGGAGGTAGGAGAGGAGGATGATAGATGGGATGTGGATGACGGTGATGATAGGGGAGATGGTGGAGAGGGACCATCTAGAGGGAGGAGAGTAAAAAAAAGAGTACCCACAAAGAGGAGGAGGGGGATAGTGAAGAGACCAGTAGGTAGTGCACCACCATAGGCACCAGTCCAAGTACAAGATCCCATATGATAGGGACAAGAACCACCTCCTACAATATTATAGGTACCACTACAAGGACCACCTATAGGCTTCATGGCATAGGCTAATTTTGATCCATCATAGATAGAGATGCAGAGACTTAGAGAGGATTTAGAGGCAGAGAGGGGTCAACATGTGATATCTCAGGCACTATAGGCTAGCCTATAGGTAGAGGTCACTAGGTTATAGGAACTCTATGATAGAGAGAGGGTATGAGAAGACAATGTACATGAAATATTATATGCTTTACAACGCATGGTAGATGCCGGAGAGTTTACGATGGTGGAGACCGACATAGGTGTAGTGGATGCTCATGTGTTAGATGGCCTGAGACATGAGGTAATTACCCTAAGATAGAAGGTACAAGACCTCATGGGTGATAGGGACAAATGGAGGCATAGGGATGACACATACAGGGCCAAGCATGATTTATCATCATAGGAAGCCACACTACCAGGGGCAAAACAAATTTTGTCTGAGACTATGTCAGTCTAGAGGGATGCAGCGAGAGCATGGTGAGAGGTTGTGTACTATATGGGGTTGTACCATTATATAGTACCTACATAGCAAAGGAAAGGACCCTTCTTCAAGAGTTCAATATCTAAGATGAGAGGGAGATCATCAGGATCAGTTAGCATCAGACCACCACGAGACAGAGGTGGGGTCATAGGGGGTGTAGGGGGCTTATCCCATCCAACCACATGAGAGCTCCTAGTCATATTGATACACATTTTTGTACTTTTTTTTACCATGATATGAGACTAGATGTACAGAGGCACTTAGTTGCATGTACTTATGCATATGAGATGTATATTTTATTTGTATCATTCAATGGACCATCGAAGTACTTTTATTATTTTTATGATACTATGATGAGACATTTGGAATATGGACATTAGACACTTATTCTTTTATGATTGATCTATCTGATTATGCAGAATTAGTCCTGTGTCATGTGTGTGTATTATTGATTTATGATGCACGTATTCCTCTAGATAATGTGATGATGGGACTAACATTTGTGATGTAGGATGTGTGTAATGTGATTTATGAGTAATATTATATGTTGTGGTTCTGATTATTTGTGATGCAGATGGATGTGGATTTTATACATGTGATTTGGGATATGCATCCTATGTAGTATTTATTTATGATGTGTTATGTGTCATGTGGATTATGCAAGATGAATGATGTTTATATGTATAATATTTATGATAGACGTGATATGTATATATGTGATGGATTATTTTAATGATTAATGCTATGATGGATAAATGCCTAATAAATGTAATGTGAATGGTTTGTAATGAATAATGTTATGGATAAAATGGATTAATGAATGGATTTAATATGTATCTAACGCACTTAATATATAATAACTAATAAACTAGTGGATAGATGGAATGAATAGCATGCAATATAATGATACTAAATTCAATAAGACAATGTAACCGAATGCACATTAATTAATGTGACCTAATATAAGTAATTATGATGAATTATGAAACTAATGTAATTAATGAATGATTTTAACCATGAACTAAATATAATTTAATTAATGTAATTATATACAATTTAAATATAGAGCTAATGCAAATTAGGATGAGACATATTTTTGTATGTATCAACATAACTCGAAGGATCATTTAGCTAACTAGGATGGGGGGATAAATAGGAAGCCTCACAAATGCAGAGTGAAAAATACAGTATGAAACTAACTAATGTAACCTAACTATATGATATTTAGGGATTGTATTGTGTTAATATTGGAGAGAACACCCTAGTTTGATTTTGCAAGAGGAGATATGGCTCACATGCTAAAAAGCATGGATGACATAGTTCCTTTGTGTGGAATGACTCTTAGATAGATAAGACAATTTTAGGAACATAGATGTAGATCAATAACCATGATGGAACCTATGTAGTATACTCATAGGGAGGCCTAGTACGCCCGTATTTTGACAAACCTGGTGGAAGTGCATGAAACCATGACCCTAGTGAGGCCCATGAGTACCCATGATTATATAATCAACAAGAATGCACTAAAACACCAACAAATAGATCATATCACATAAGCGACACATTCCAATGTACACTATTTAAAATATACCAAGATATGGAAGATCAAGGCAATCGTGAGTACGTTCCACTAAAATACCAAGATAAAACCATAAAAAAATCAACATGACCGAGAAGTCATTATGTCCATAGTTCTTTCCATGAATGAGATTTTGTGATGTGGGACTTGATCAGCCGACGTAGGAAGGATGCATCCTAACAAGCCAAGATTGATTGATTTGAAACAATCATTCATTGGAAATAATGTGAAAGTAAAAGTAGCTCAGAAACTTGATCTCGTTACTAATTTTAATAAGAACACATATGATCACTATGTCTGGGAAAATCTCATTTTGATGGGATTAAGATCGGTGTGATGGGGTGATGACATACATGATGAGATGAGAAGGATGATGTGAATTGGCTAATGGGATGATGAGAATCAGATGGTGGATCCTTATTATGATCATGAATAACACTTTTTTGTGAAGAGGGGAGAGGGTTGGTGGGGTGAGTGGAGGTGAAATGTTGTAAAGTGAGAAATGGAATGGAAATCGAAAGGAATCCCACACAAATATGGGGGTGAGGGTGAAAGAACTGCATATGGATAGGATGCAAGAAAGTCATCCCAATATATGGTGGATCCAAGTTTTCTACACATGGTGCCTGAGGCAAGTTTTCACCATGGTACTTGTCCAAGGTGCCTGATTACCAAGTTTTCACCATTTGACATTTTATTTCTCTTTAATTTTTTTATTTTTTTATTTTTTGTATTATCAAGGTGCCCATTTGCCAAGATAATAATTTTTCAGGACTTTTTCTAATTTTTTCGATTTTCATCTGCATCTTTTATGTTGTTTTTTTATTTTATTTTTTTTTATGTTGTACAAGAAGGCACTGTTGACGTGCTATGCATAAAAGTGATTGAGGTGCATGAATCAAGGATAGGATCTCCCTCTGATGTTTCTATATGATATGCTCCATATCCAAATTTAGCTATAACCACAAATAGTCCCAACTAGTTAGGTTTGAACTTTCCATTCTTTTCACAATTATGAAGATTCTTCATGTTATGTTGCAAGACAAGATCACCAACTTCAAATTTATGGGGTTTGATCTTCTTATTGACATGTAATCCTGGACAATTTTGGTACACACGGAGATGGTTTAGGGAATTAAGGCATCTCTCATCAATGATTTTAAGCTCTTGCAAGCGAGAAACTCAGGATTCTTCTTTGGATATCAGATTATTTAGGGAGATTTTGAAGGAAGGGAGCTCAATTTCAATAGGAAGGACAACCTCAGTATGATAAAAAAGGGAAAATGGAGAGGCTCCGGTGGGAGTGTGAATGAAAGTGCAGTAATCCTAGAGGGCGGGGTTCAAATGGAGGTGCCAATCATGGCTAGCATCATCGACTATTTTCTTGAGGATTTTCAAGATGGTTTTATTTGTAGCATTTTCTTGATCATTACCTTGCAAGAAGTACTTGGAGGAACAATACTAGGTAATACCAAACTTCTTACATAGATCTATGACATATGTGTTCTTTAAATGGGTCCCAGTACCAATGATAATGTCTTGAGGGATGCCATAGTGATAGATAATGTAGTTCAAAATAAAATGTGAAATTTGCTTCCTAGTGGTGTACCTAAGAGGGATGACCTCAACCCATTTTATGAATTACTCTATTGCATCAATTATATACTTGTGTCCATTGGAAGAGTTTGGAAATATCTGACCAACAAGGTCTGGACCCCAGTGGGAGAAAAGACAAGGTGTGAGGGTGGGATGAAGAGATTGGGATGGTGTGTGTATCAAATCACCATGTTGCTGACAAGGTACACATTTCTTCACATAGTGATAAGTGCCCTGCTCCATAATTGGCCAATAGTATCATGTCCAAAACATATTCTTTGCAAGAGTGAGGCCACTAGAGTGGGCCCCACATATTCCTTGATTAACCACTTCTAATGTTGTTTTGGCATCTTTTGATCAAGACACCTAAGGACCATTATGTCAAAGTTTTTTCTGGAAGAGTGTATCACCGAGGATAGTGTAATGGGAAGTGTGATGAATAAAGGTTTTATTTTGGTTAGGCATGAGGTGGAGGGGAATGGTCTTATCATGGAGGTAAGTAGAAATCTCTTGGTACCAGGGAGAATTAGGACCAACAATAAAACACACTTGTTCAGATTCTGACATGTCATAGGTAGGGGCCATAAGATTCTCAACAAGAAATTCATACTTTTGACTATGCTCAGGCATGGAGATCAACGATCCAATGAATGCCATGGTGTCTGTAGCTTTTTTGTTTACTATAGGGATTTGCTGAAATATTGTCTCTATTAGATGTTGTCTCAAATCATTCACCAAGCGGCGATAGGGGATCAACTTATCATACTTTATGTGATACTCATCATTAACTTTCCTAATGACCAATTGAGAGTCACCGAAGACAAGCAGGCTAGTGATTTTCCATTGAACTGCCAAGCAAAGCCCTATTACCAAGGCCTTATACTCCGCAATTTTTTTGGTGCATGTGAATGTCAATTAATAAGATTTAGGGATAAGGTCCCCTTGTGGTGTTACAAACAAGATGCCTACCCCCAATCCTTTATGCGTAAAAGATCCATAAAAATAGAGTTTCCAATGTATAATCAAGGTTACAATCATGATGGATTCATCTGGAAAATATGTTACTATAGGATGATCCTCAGGAAGAGGAGATTCGGCTAGTTGATCTATGATCACTTTCCCTTTGATATCCTTGCTATCAACATACACTATGTTCAATTCACTCAGGATTATGACCCACTTAGAAGCACGCCTTGTAAGAGCAAATTTTAACAAGAGATATTTCAGTGGGTCAACCTTTGCAATAAGTTGAGTCTTATGATTAAGTGTGTAATGATGAATTTTTTGCATGCAAAAAAAAAAATCCAAGCATGATCTCTTAATTTTAGTGTAGTTAAAATCATATCTAACAATTTTTCTACTTAGATTGTATATTACTCTTTCTTTTCCATTATCATCTAGCTGTGCTAGGAAGGAAACTAGTGAAATGGCAGCGGAAGAGATGTACAAAATTAGGGTTCAATCTGGAACATGAGGGACCAAAACTATAGGATTATCTAGGTACTATTCGATCTATTTGAAGGCTTTTTGGCATAATAAATCCCATAGGAACTTGGTATCTTTTCTTAAGGGGTGAGAGAAAGGATGAACTTTATCTGACAGCTGCAATACAAATCTCTGGATGGACTGAAGTCTTCCCTACAAGTTGTGAAGTTGTCTCAATGTTGTGGGAGGTGCAATCTCTAGGATGGACTTTACTTTCTATGGGTTCACCTTAATTCCTCTCCGAGAGACTATGTATCCTAGAAGCTTTCTTGATTGTACTTTGAAGACACATTTCTTGGGATTCAACCGAACCTTATATTTCTTTAGTCTATCAAAAAATATTGTAAGGATGACAATGTGTGATTCTCTTGTATTTGATTTTCCCAATATTCTACCCACATAAACCTTCGTGATGTCATGCAAGAGGTCATAAAAGATGATTGTCATAGTGCATTGATATGTAGTTTCCACATTGTTGAGTCCAAAGGGTATGACCTAACAGTGGAAAATACTCCAAGGTATAGTGAATGTCATCTTATGTTGATCTTCTAATATGATCCTTATCTGATTATATCTTGAAAAACCATTCATAAGTGACAATGTCTCATGTCCTACCATCAAATCCACTATGATATATATTTTAGGAAGTGGAAAATCATCCTTTGGACATGATAAGTTGAGGTCTTATAAATCTGAACATATGTGGATGCCCCCAACAACTTTTCCTACTAGTACAATATTGGAGACCCATTCAGGATAGTCTATGGGTCATATGAATGCAACATCCAATATTTTATGTAACTCTTCTTTGACTAAAAATGCCACCCGTGGATGCATCTTGTGTAGCTTTTGTTTGACTGGTTTGAATTTGGCATCCATGGCAAGGTGATGTACAACTAGATTGGGATCTAGTATGGGCATATATTTCTAGGATCAAGAAAATTCCTTTTATTCTTTTCAGAGGAATTCAATCATGTCTTTCTTTTCTTTCTCATTGAGAGATGTTTCTATAAATGTGACCTTGGGATCCTCAGCTATTCCAAGGTTGAATTCTATTGTTTCTTCGATAAGGATGGATGACTTTTCTAGTGGTAAGGACCTAAAATGTAGCACAAGTTCCTTAGAAAGGTTTTCACCAAGGTATGTTTTATTGACATTTTTATTTTTATTTTGTTTTTTATTTTTACGACTAAGAGAGTTGACTTGGCTACCAAAGTATGCATTCTCGTTTTAGTGGATCTGATGCTCATATTCTTGGAGATCTCTTAGGCCAAAAAGGGCTAAAATTTCCTTGTCTGAATCACATATATCCAACGCAGGTGGTGAGTCTTGTTGGCTTCAATCAATGAGTTTGGGGTATTTTAGTGGAAGGATGGGGGATGAAAGGTTAGCTTTTGTGATAGTATATACATGGTTTGTATCGATAAGTTTACTCTCAATATACTCAAAGGGGACTTCATAGAACTCCTCCTCAGGTTTAGAATTAGAAGAAACCTCACAAGCATCGGTTGAGGGCACCTTGGTTTCTAGGGAGCCCAATCCTCTACCCTGGGGGTAGTCGGTTGTTGTGATCAGTTTTTTCATTCCTTTTTGTTTTGCATAAAGACCCATTCCATAATATCTCATTCTCTCAACAATGGGAGTGGCCTTAACATACTTTCCCTTAGGTATTTTCATAGGTCCATCTTCTATATCTTTGTAGAACCATGATAGGATATCAGACTCCATATGATCATCACCAAAGGATCCCCAATATTTGAAAGTTGTTCTCTTACATTCCACAATACCTTTGTTCTTCTTAGGAAATATTTGGGAGGGTCTTCCATAGGATTTAGGGGATATGGGGAGTTGAAAAAGGTAGAAGGCAATCTCAAACTTGTATTCTCCCATGCCTTGGTCAGTGAACTTGACTTTCTTCTCAGATTCAGGGTTTGTTTCTTTAGTGGCCTTCTCTTTTCCTTTGGAGGCTTTAGATTTCAGTCCTCGTTGATTGATGGTTTGTCAATTTCTTCAGTAGAAGGTTTCTTAGTAGAGGATTTGGGAGGTTCCTCTTTTACATCAAGTCTGACAAACTCATTTTGTGGACATAAGTAGGTTTCCTTTCCTTCCAATCATTTGCGGTATTGGAAGGGCTCAGGATCTCTAGGAATGGTGACATCTTGGCCTTTATGTGGGAACTTAAAGAATTGATAAAATGTGAAAGTTACACCTAAAATAGCATGTATCCATGACCTTCTAAGGAGGATATTGTAAGGTAAGTCAAGGTCCAGGACTTGATATGAGGTTTCAATCAATGCACTTGAAGAGGTAGTGTGATTAACCCCTTGGATTCTCTTTCTATATCATCATAAGCCTTAATGGTTATTCTTTTTGAATCATCACGAAGATCTAAATGGAGTCCCAATTGTCTTATCATTTTCAAAGTACAAAGATTCAAACCGTATACACCATCTATAAGGACCCTTTTTTTTATTTTATGGTGATGGATGAGGGCCTCAATGTGTAAGGGCTAATTGTGACGCAGGTCGGGGCCATATAAATCTTTGTCTGTGAATATTAGGTTTTGTTGTGCAGATAAGTTCTTGATAATGGATTGGAATCATGATGCATTAATGTTTTTGGGAATGCGAGATTCAAGGAGATCTTGCTCAAGGATTTCTTCATGTACATGTGAAGTGTGGAGCAACTCAAGGATGGATATTTATGCTGGAGTCTCTCCAAGTTGTGACCAAAGGTCATACCATGAAGTTGGTCTTGTGGAGGTGGATGGAGCAGCTGGTGGAGCAGTGGCTTGGATAATGACACTAGCTCTATGAGTGGTCGTATTGAAATCTTTACCCTTAAGCTTGAGGGTATATATATGTTTTTTGGATTATTCAATGTGCCCACATAGGGAATCAAAGCCAAAGATGTTATTCTGCTCAACATTACCACACAAGGAGTTGAAACCCATGATGTTGTTATTCAAGTATTCATATGATTCATCCTTTGAGGATGAGGTATTTTTTTATCATGCTTTGGAAAGGGAGTACTATAGATCTTAAGTTGATCATTTGATGATGATGGTATTTTCCCTCAACTTTGATCTTTCCATTGTCAATAAGGTCCTGGACAAAGTTTTTCAACTTCATACATTTCTTGGTGTCATGACCTTTGATGTGATGATAATTAAAGTAATCATTATCCTTATGCCAAGTAGGCTTTGGTTGATTCTAATCGTAAGGTCTAGTGTTTGGAAACACCATCAAGTTCTGATCAACGAGCTTTTGAAAGATAACATCGAGCGGTTCTGCGAGAGAAGTGTATGTTCAATGTTGTAATTGATTGGAATTATTGTTATTGTTATTAATATTATTATTATGAGTAAACAAACATGACTAATTGTGAGGCTATTTTTGAGACTATTGTTTTTGTGATGCATTATTCTTATTATTGTTGTTTTTGTATTTTTGTGATTATTCTAATTACCTTGATTTGATGCTTGGACATTCTGAACATGTTTGGCATCTTTCACTCCATCATTGACCACTCCTCTGTATTTGGTCCAAAAATTAGGTTTATCATTGTTAGAAGCAGTATAGTGTTTAATGGAACCCTTTTTCAAGATACCTTCCTCAATATTTTTTCTTTCTTAACAAGAGACTCAAAAGTGTCAAGGGAAGCCATTTTTACTTGGAATGAAATTTCAGGTACCAAGTTTCTAGTGAAGATGTCAATCAGGTGAGGATCAGGTATTTTTCAAGGCATCCAATTTACAATTTGTCTCCACCTTTGTAGAAAATTGGAAAAGGTTTCTCCATTCCTTTTCTTGGTGTTCCACAAATCACTCAATGATGCTTGATGTTTGATGTTGTAGGAATATTGTGCAACAAATTTATCTGGGAGGCCAGAGAAGGTAGATATGGACCCATGAGGAAGGTTCATACTCAAGAGCGGGGCCACCAAGACTCCTAGTGAAGAGTATTTTGAGATCATTCTCATTGTAGGAGACCCCTTGGAATGAAACATAAAATTCTTTGACAAGTTGAACCAGACATGTTTCCCCTTTATATTTCTCAAATTTAGGGATCTCAAAGTTTGGGGGAAATGGTTGCATGGTGATTGACTTATCAAACGAGTAGGGATTTATTTCATCAAAAGAGAATGATTTCTTCCCTCCATTTTACATGATATGCATGAGGATCTTAAGCTCATTGATCTATTGAGCTAGTTCAAGAGCATTGTGAGGTGTGAACTATGGTCTAAAAGATTGTCCACCTCCAAATTATGAGGCTAAAAAGACTATTGATGTCATTCTGACTGTAGGGGAGGTGTGTAATGATAAGCTTGGGACATGTTTTGAGTGGATTTATTCATGGAGGATGAAGGGAATGTGAATTGTGATGATGAGACTTAATGTGGAGACAAAGGGATGGATATTCACCCTATGTTGAAGACACTGGCACCGACGGTGGTATATGTGTTCATCGGGGTATGGGTGCTATTATGTGAGGTCATGTTGGGAAAAATACTAAGCATTTAATGAATTTTTTCACTTGTCAATTGGAACGTTGGTTGTGAGGTTGATTTAGGAATTGATGTACAAGGTCCATTAGAAGTGACCTTACCTCGATCTTGTGATTATGTTGCTTTAGATGCAAAGGTTGTGGCCATGTTTGTAGCGGTTGTAGCCCTGATGATATTGTTGACAAGGAGAGATTCATCAAATTCAGTGGTACTGTGACACCATTCTTGATAAGGTTCATGCAAATCTCCCCACTCTTTGGCTATACCCTTTTCAACCATTTCTAGATCACCTGATCAGATCTTTCATCCTGATCCACCAATTAATTCTCTTCAGGGGCATTAGTGATGTCTTTGACTTGTGCTACATTTCCCTAAAATAACTGATGAGCAAAAGGATTCTCATCATCGTGGTTGGTATTTTCTTAAGTGTACCTCATGTTTTTAGCTTGTGATTGAGTAACAACCATACAATGGTGACCTTTGAAGGATGAAATATGAAAGGTGAACTCTTAAAAAAGAAATGAATGTGAAATTTGGTGATGGATGAAGGATGCACTTAGGACTAGGAGAAAAAAATTGGACTTGTTTTATTGTGAGGGTAGGGCCTCAGGATGATTGATTTTAATGATTGGATGATGGTGAGGGAAAGGCCTCAATTTGAATTGATCGAGATGATAAAGGTTTTGGATTATACCTTGGCGAAATGAGATCCTATTAAACACAAAATGATTGTATGAGTCAATGATATCTTTCTTCTACTTGGAGATAGACTGATGATCTCAAGAAAAATATGAAATTGGTTAGATAAAATTGATCACTCAAGATGGACAATGTTCTCAAGCAATACAATTCAACCCAGATTGATAACGATAAGGATTTCAATGATACTTTGATGAATATTTCAATCTAGGATTGTTGGTGAATGTATGAAAGAGGGGTCTCATGGGTCTCGACTTTGTTTTAATGTAGATTAATCAAGACAAAGGATCGATTTAGGTCCAAGATGGTGATGATGCTCCTAAAATGTGATGGTGATAGAGAGTGATGTGAGTATAAAGGTGGGATTTTGAAGGTCTAATCATATCTCTCAAAGTTGATAAATGTGTGATTCAAATGATACTTGCTCATGAATTGTGAAAGCTTGTTGTTGAACATGATTTTTTCCTATTTCTCACGTTCTTGGATCTCTTTTCTAATTGAGTTCATAAGGTGTTAGTTTTTCTTGGCATCTTGATCAGCTATTTTATTCTATTTGTACACATGGGGTGGTTGGATTTTCACTTTATTATGTTTCCATGAATCAAGCATGGATCATGAAGTTCACAATTTTGGACTCTAGAGGATCAATTTGGTCAGAGCAACTAGATGGTCGGGTAGGTGAGTCCAAATAGTCACTATTTGCAAGTCCCTTAAGCTCTTTTTTTATGGAGATGGAAAATCTCAGACACAGATGATGATCTGCAAAGATGACAATCTTAGGTTGGAGATGACGATTGGGGAATTTATTGAAAATTTTGAGCTTTGACTGAGTTTTGATTGATTGTTGACTGATTTGGTCTAGTTTTTGCAATGGAAAGAACTGATTTCAATCACACATCAAGGCATTAAATCCACTGAGTGTACCTTGACTCAAATGATAACATTTAAATTTTTCTAACACACATCTAAAAATAGTCCTGCAAGGGACAAAGCAACCTTGTAGGAGATAAGCAGTTGTGATATCTAGAAATTGATACAATTTAAGAACTTCGATATGTGTATGTTCAAGTGAATTTTTCAAGTCACCTTATGTTTTTACATGGTCTGTAAAATGAAGATAATACAAGAAGATCCTACCCTAAATAATTTTCTTAGTCATCGAAACCTTTTCCCACAGCTTGATATCCCTTCATCTCACACACTTGTGTCACCCCCTAGAGGGTGCCTATGTTTTTTCCTTTTTCCAGAGCTATGCAGAATACGGTCAAAGAAGAATATGCAATGAGAGATCCAATATTGTATTATCTTCTTTAAAAAACTCAAGGGGATACTTATGGTGGGTGTCTTCAAGATATTTTTTTCCCCCTCCTTGCATAAATATTATGATATTTTTGGAGGTGAATCGGGTGGTTTCTATTCTAGGGTGTCTAGTAAGTGCATCAATTCAAAGATATCTTATGAATCATAAAAGACCTCATGGTAGCATAAATTATATTTAGGTCCTATAGACACCAGAGGATACCAAGCATAAGATATATTTTCCCTTATAGACTTTAATCTCAAGAAGGTATTTGATTAAAGTGGGTTGGAAGATCTTGGCTTTATCTTTGTTCCCACTTGGGTCATTCTCGAGATATTTTTCCTCAACAACAAGCCCTCTAATAGGTAAACATGAAATGAATGTGGATGAAAACCAAGGGTCATGATTTTTGTTTGTCTTTAAAAGACAAGACCATACTATCCTACCAAAGTTGCTTCTCCCAAGCACAACAAACACACATTCATTTACCTAGGATTCCTTTCTAAGTGACGAATCAAGTAGGTCAAGGTTTCTTATTGCCTCTAAGAGAAAATAGAATAATTCCCTACCACCCAAAAAATCACTACAAGTAAATCCCTTAATTATATTCCTAAGAAAAATAATCTAATCAAAGACATGAAGTTTATTTGTATCTATAATCACCTAAAAGTGGTCTAGTCCACTCATAGGCCTAAATCTCAAAAGAATTTCCTCATGTCCTAATGAGAACATCAAATCCAATCTTAATATTGATTGTGTGAGTGAATTTAATTTTCTTACATAATTCATCAGAAATCAAATGACCAAACATCAAAGGTTCATCATAAAAAATGATTTATTCATTAATTAATCCTAGCCTAATTAATTAAATCATGAGATAAAAATACCTTGGATAGAGTTATTAATTAAGTGAATTAAATAAATGTCCTATTATCCACTCAAGCACAAAAGGATAAGCTACTTGAATTAATCCAATATGATCAAATCCACATGGATCACTCAAGATTCAATCTCCATCATCCATCATGTCTTCATCCTAGCCACTGAATTCAAATTTGAATATTTCCCTCCAAAAGGAAATCTATAAAACCTAGCTCAATCAAGGAATTTTCATAATTCATTCTCATTTGCAACTATATATTATGCTAATTTCATTCTAAATATATCATTTCATAGCAATTGCATCTTAAATTCATCGTTTTAGATCTAAATTTATCTCAATTTTAGCTTAATCAATCATGTAGATACACAATTTGATCAATTAGCTTAATTGTATTCATTGCAGATCAATATTGCATCAACTTAGATTCATTTTGGTTAAATCCTTCATTTCATGAGTGTCAATTACTGATATAAATGCCTAATACTGAGAGCAATTTTAGTTAGATAGTAATCTTCATGACTCGAAGGCAATAATTCAATTTCAATTGTTTGATTTGATTGATTTTCTTACTCTAAAAATTGATGCAATGAGTTATTGAAGTGATTGTGGCTGCACGATTATAGGAACATTTTCATACACACATTTTTTGTGCCCACCATGGGGCTCAGGCCCTGATTTTTCATCAATTTTTACCAAATTGTGCTTGTAGGTTCCAGACACTACAGAAAAGTCTCGTTTCCAAAAATAGTCTTTCATTTTTGGGGAATTTTTATTTTTTTTTGGTGTTGAAGTTTTGTTTATGGTTCTTATTGTGTCATATTTGGTCATACTTATTCATTTCCAGGAAGAACAAAAAGAAACACTGTCTCATATTTTGTAGATCCTTTTTCATTTTTGGTGAAGTACAATGTCATTTCTGGTGATCTTCATTTCATTTCTAATAATGTTTCTTCATTTACGGTAAACATTACTTTATTTCTGGTAAATAGTCTCTTTTATGGTAATCTTCATTTCATTTCTGGTAAAGAACATTGTCTTTACTCATTGTTTCTTTATTTCTAGGATAAATGGAAAGAACATTAAGGTTTTCAATATATATTTTGAATCTAACCTCTAATAAATTGATATTTTTGTGTTCTGATCTAATCTTACTATGTAGATTGAGGATTTAACAAGTTTTGCAGGTTGTTTGTCAAATATTATATCAAACTCAAAAACTAGTAATGGAATTTGTGATGTAGGTTTTCTAAGTCATCTTCGAGCAAACATTGTGCTTTCAATAGCTTGATTTCTAGACATCTAGATCTAATTAGGGAGAAAATTTGTATTTGATTTGGTGGATATTAGGGGATTATGGTCTTTTACTTTTAGGAAAATCAGAAACCTTGATAGGTCCATTTAGTCTTTTGCAAATGATCTTTGGTAAATGAACATGTGTTTGATGTACTTGGGAGAAACGACTTGAATAGGAGAGTATGCTCTTTTCCCTTTAGGAAAATGAAAAATCTAGACCTCAAGTTGCAATCCACTTTTTCATTTTCATTCATTACCTTTAGAGAGCCTTCCATTGAGGGAAAATATCATGGGAATGAATCAAGTGGGAAAAAGACAAATACAACCTCTTCCAACCCACTATAATCAAATCCTCCCTTTTAGATTAAAGTCTTGGGAGACAAATAAAGTTTGTGCCTGGTATTCATCGAACTATAGGTCTCAATCATTCTTGCACAACCATGATATCTTGTATGATGCATGGACTATCTTTGAAATAGATGCCCTAACTAGAATCCATAGAGTAGAAGCTTACTTCGTTCACCTCTAAAATTGGCATAATCTTTGTGCAAGGAGAGATATCTCTCCTAAAGACACCAACAATATCTATCTCCTAGAGTGTTTTAAAGTTGATAATATGACATTGGAGATCTCATTGTGCAGTCTCCTTTGACCATATTCTTCATATCTCTTGAGGGATACCAAGTTGTGGGAAAATATTTTGGTACTCATTCGATTCCGTAGGGATAAGCGTATTTGATCTTATCTGCATTTGTGATGATACCTGTGGAAATAATGAAGAACATACACTCATTGTTAGACCTTCAAGACCAAGACAAGTGCTTGTATTCTATTTTGTGTGTGTGTGTCACTACCACTACAAGAATTTACCTCTCAAACACAACTAAAATGGAAAAAAGAAATTGCTCACTTCTGGCAATTTGCAAACCCAAACTTTGCAATTTTGTTTTCTATCAGAAGAAGTATCATTTCTGATTTTAAATTTTAATTTCTAGTCATTATTGTCTCATTTTTTGTAAATAAGGGTTTGTTTCCCATAACTAATTTTCTTGTGTTCTTAAGAAGTCTTATTTTTGTTGACTGCCTTTTCATTTCTGGGGTAAAGTGTCATTTCTGGGGTTTCTTGTTTCGTTTCTAGGAACTTGTTTCATTTTTGGTTAATCTTGTTTTATTTTCAAGGGAATTTCCTATTTTCTCATTTTTGGGACACAGACCACTTTCGTATAGTTTCCACACAACTATATCACACTCTCAGATGCCCTTTTCAATCTTCTGTCAAATTATGAAATCTAGATCCTACTCTCATCATATCTAGTCAGATTGGTTGTTGTGCAAAATCAGTCATCCTTTGTGTCATTGGGTTGTCTTATTAATCTCATCATCTGATTGTGGGAGTCACCATTAGGGATAATAAAACCCTTGACTTTCCAAAATCACATCCAAACTCTTTTTCAATCAATCAACTCAACCTTTGGACAAACAATACACATTTTATCAATAAATCAAACATCATCAATTGTAACTTGTGATCAAAGTTGGGTTATCTTGAGTTCATGGTTAACACAAGATATAATCGGTATAATTTTAATCAATATCCTAATAGCATACCTTTACTCACTTTTGATCAAGGAGAAATGTTAAGTATAAACCCCCCTATTTGATCAAGAATCCCCTAATCCAACAAATCAAGAAGAGAAAACTACTCCAACCATGTCACGTGAAGAGAATGAGTGGAGAGGATATCATGATCGCGATAGTCAAAGTGACCATATAAATCACATAAATCATGATATTTCTAACTGTGACAAAGATCCAACTGAAGAAGACTATAGGAAATTCCAACAAATCAAAAGATTCCAAAAGATGATGGAAAGGATCCTACATGCTGACAAAGAAATATATTTCATGCACTTGGCTTCCATGTGAGTTAAACTTGCCAAAAAAATTGATGTTGATCAATTAAAAATGAGAGAAAAGGAAACACCCATATCTATTCTCTTTAAAAAACTTCTAGCATTGCAAACTGAAATCAAGGATCTTAAGAAAGAGAAGGATAAACCAGCAAATAAGTACTCATTGGATCACAAATGTCCTTTCCCTTTTGATGGATATTTACACATGCCACCATTTTCTCCCCATGTTGAAATTCCAAAATATAATAAGTACAATGGAAGTGGTGACCCTCAAGATCATATAAGAGAGTTTTGTGCTCTTAGCATGGAGTTTATGCATGAACAAACATACCTAATGAGACTCTTTCCTACAATTATTGGAGGTCAAGCAATGTATTGGTTTACCAAACTCTTTTCGGGTATCAAGACATTCAAAGAACTTATGAAAATATGTATCCAACAATATTCATATAATATTCAGAAAAATGTCACCATGTTGGATTTGTGTAACACTAAACAATAAAGTGGTGAATCTTTCATCACATTTCTTCAAAGATGGAGAAAGATATTCATGATATATCCTAGACAAATTCCTAAAACTGAAAAAATGGATATCTTAATTAATAATCTAATTTCAGAAATGAACAATGCATTTCAAATGCAAACTCATGTTGCTTTTGATAAATTGGTAGATAGCGCTATCCAGGATGAAGAAGCTCTTATGAAAAAAGGGGAGATCATGCTATGCAAAGAAAACAAATCTTTTAACAATTCCAACAACAACAACAAAGAGAAGTTCAAGTATTGGAATAAGAATAAGAACATGGTGAATGATGGAGTTGTGGAAGAATCCAATATCAAAGAAAAATTGGTTGTCTTCAATCTCTCAAGTAACCTTCAAGCGACTAAAATTACAGCATTACATCAACACCTAGAGGAAATAATAAATCAAATAGAGACAAGACTTGGTTATCAAAACTTATGCGTAATTTCACTCCTCTTAGAGAATCTCTTGAAATGGTACTAAAGACTCTATTGGAAAACAAGATCATAACTGTAATAGAGTCAAGACCATGGGAACCACAAATAAAACCAAAGTGTTAGAATGATCACCATTACTATAATTTCCATAGAAACAAAGGACACATGATGAATGAATGCATGAAGCTCAAGCATGTGATCCAAGACCTAATTGATAATGATAAAATTAGAGTGGATGGTCACTAATCCAACAATGATCACAAGGCATTCAAATAATTGTTACCCCACTATGAGAAAGGTGAATGTTCAAATACCAAGGGTAACAATATCAACTACATTTATACTGACAATGACAATGTGATCCATATGATTGAACCTTGCAACAATCAATCAATGATTAATCTACTAGTGAGATTTTTACACTTCATGACAATCTATGTTCAATCAAGAACTAGAATGGGATGATGAATCAAATATCATACAACCAAGTGAAAAATTGGTAAATGTTATCATCATCAAGGGAAAAAAGAAAGAAACTAAATCTTCCAATGTAGTCACAAGAAGTTACGCCAAGGTCACTATCAAGGGAGTTAATTACTCCTCCAAATAACCGACTATTTCAATATCAAAACCTTCTACATAAAAAAATTGGTACCTTTTTTATCATCATCTAAATACAATTTGGTGTAGAATTTATAGTGGACCTCCGCTCAAATCTCAATCTTTGAATTGCTAAAGATATCTCCTTCACATAGAGAGATTCTTGAACAATCCCTGGTTGTAGCAAATGTTCCAAAAGACTTGGATGTAGATTGGTTCCAAGCTATGGTTGGTCATTTGACTTCCCTCATTATCTATCTTTCTATGAAGAAGATTACAAATCCTTGAATCATCTACATAATCAACCTTTGCATATAGAGGTTTAATCCATAAACATAGAGTCAAACACATCTTGATATATGGAGACGCTAGTTTGAACATTTGCATGTTTAACCTAGTAAAAGGATTAGGTTTCTCATAAAATATTATATACCCAAGGAGAAAAATAACAGTTAAGGCATATGATGAAGAAGAAAGATCATCAAAAGGTTTGGCTATATTACCTATCAAGGTGGGACCCATTAAGAGATATTTCACTTTCCAATTTCTTGATTTACCTCTAGCCTACAACATATTACTGGGTAGGTCATGGATACATGACATGTAGTGTATCCCATCAACATACCATTAGTGTGTGAAGTTTCCACACAACAAAGTAGAAGTTTCCATACCAACATATGCTAGCTACTCTTGCAACAATCTAAAATAAGATGATAGTATGGTCCCACAAAACAAAGAGGCCTCAAAAGATCAAGAAGTTGAAAGCTCTAGAGCAACTATTATGGGAGATTTTGAGAAGAAACTAAAAATCACATACACATGGATGGGAAATTACTAAATAGATCTACTACATCATTTGGTTGAGCTTCTTACATCTCCTTGATCTTATGGAAAACCATCCTCATCATTCAAGTCTTCTAATGCTAAAGTGTTAATAATTCATGAAGAAATGGGAATGGTAAAAACTAGTGTTTCTCTTATTGGAGAAATTGAAGAAAAGGTTGTCCTACAATGACTTTACAAAGGAGAGAAACCGAATCAAGAAATCAAACATGTTGAAATATCCTCACAAAAATAGGGTAAAGGCTACAATATCATGAAACAAATGAGATACAAAGGTAAGGGACCTATTGAAAAAAACAAGGATGGAGTCATAGAACCAATATACACAGAGTTCCAAAATTCTAAAGATAAAACCTGACTAGGATACCATGAGAAAAAATTAAATCCTTCATATATAGATGGTCCTATATTTGATCAAGTAGAGAATTATTAAGATGAATATGATGAAGAAGAAGAAGGGGGATATTATCAACCCATATCATTTGAGAGGCTATTACACATTCAAATCGAAAATCCTACTTATCAAGGAGAACAAGATAGGCCACAACAATTAAGACATCTCTTTGATTAACAAAAGTCACTATTACCTCAATCATCCTTACAAAAAGAAGAAAGTAATTTTGATAATGAAGAAGAGGAAGTATCAATGACTATAGCCCATTTCTTGGGTAGATCGGATGAAAGTCACACTAATTTACATGAGTATGAATTTGAGAGTGAACCTAAAAGTGAACAAAAATAAAGACACCCTCACTAGGGTACCCTAGTCACTACTACTCATGTCTTGGATATGCCTTATTCTATTGAAACAAGTTCTAATGAGTATGAATGTGATTCCTCCTATGATGCTACAATTTAAATTGAGGTAGATGTAATACACAAGTATGATTATCAACTAGAGGAAAGACAATGCTCTAACACTAGGTCAATCAAATTAGGTTCTCATAATATTAATAATAACTTTAGTAATGATGTTATGACTCTTTATAGTCCAATAAATTCTTTGGAGAGTAACTTAATGGAACTCATCTTACTAGTCAAAATATTTGGTGATAATGTGGTGATATCCCTTGAATCATCTGAATCCTTGACCTTATTACACCATTAACTCATTGGATGGAGTCAAAATGAACCTATGAACCTAATGTCATTTCCAAATGACTATAATTTTGCATGCTATTTAAATGCAGTTGAACCTTTACTTCTTCCACCAGTGCAAGGAGCATAAATATGGCAGAGTTGGATATCAAGTTTCTCAGTCTTAAAAACAAAAATAAAAAGAAAAAGTAGTCTGATGGTGAAAACCACATTGTGGCATTATCAGAACCCAAAATATAAAAAATGATGTATCCAATAGTGAAAACCTCTCCGAGGCACTTGAGGATGGGAAACTTGATATCCCACCTGATCACTTTCAGGAGAGATCTTCAATATTGATCAAACCAACATAACCAATCAACTTGGGAATAGTAGAAGCACCATATATGGTAAAAATATTACAATCATTATCAAAGGAGGAAAAAAAAGAAGATTAACTTTGCATGGTCTTATTCAGATATGTCAGGCCTGGATCCTGATCTCATTATGCATCATCTCTATATAGCTATGGGAATCAAACCAGTAAAACAAAAACTTAGAAAGATGCACCCTCATGTGGCATTAGTGGTTAAATTAGAACTAGAAAATATTTTAAAAGTTGGATTCATCACAGAAATAGCTTACGCCGACTGGATTTCCCATATTGTCCCAGTATCTAAACCTGATAAATCTATTCGAGTATGCACTAATTTTAGAGATTTAAATAAGGCATGTCCTAAGGAAAAATTTCTTCTTTCTAATATCGACATGCTCATTGACTTCATAGCATGGAATTCAATGTATTCACTAGTGGATGGCTTCTCGAGTTATAATTAAATCAAGATAGCACCTGAAGATCAGAAGAAAACAACTTTCACTTGTGGTTGGGGCATATTCTGTTGGAATGTCATGTCATTCGGTCTTAATTAAAAATGTAGGTGCAACATATCAGAGGATAATGACAACCATCTTACATGACATGATTCACAAAAATATGGAAGACTATTTGGATGATACACTGGAAAAATCAATCAACAAAACAAGCCACGTAGAAGATCTAAGAAAAATATTTGATAGAATGGAGCAATTTCAACTCAGGTTAAATCCAAAAAAAGTGTGCATTTGGAGTAAGTTTAGGGAAACTCTTAGGATACATTGTATCAACAAAAGGAATTGAAGTGGATCTAGAAAAATTTGAGGCAATCTTAGAGATGCAACCTCCCATGAGCATCCGTCAAATGAGAACATTAGAAGGAAAGCGCCAATAAATAAGGAAATTTATATCACAATTAGTTGACAAAGCTCAACCATTTACTAAAAAATTACACAAAGGATTCACCTTCAAATGGGATGATAATTGCGAGACAAACTTAAGTAAAATAAAAGAGTACTTGATGAATCCATCAGTACTTATGGCTCCTATTCAGAGTAAACCATTATTGCTTTACATCTCAGCAACAACAACATCATTAGGAGCTCTATTGGCACAAAAGGACGAGATAAAGAAAGAAAGAAAGAGAAATATAGTAGATAAGAAGAACATGGGTATCTTACGAGCTCAACTAAAACATTATTGAAAAGGCTTGCCTCACAGTGGTATTTGCATCACAAAATGTTTGACACTATATGTTTTCTCGCACAGTGAAGATAATTGCAAAAATTAATCCTCTGAAAAATACATTGAACAAAGCAACATTAGCAGGAAGGTTAACAAATGGGTACTGATATTGAGTATGTGGAAAGGAAATCCATCAAGGGTCAAATCATTTTGGATCATTTAGTTGATTCACCACTTCAAGATAACAAACCACTGACTATATAATTTCTTGATGAAGCAATACTACATTTAACAAAACACCCATAGAAGATGTTCTTTGATGGATCATTCACTCAGCAAGGGTCAGGATAAGGTGTTCTTTTTATAACTCCTCAAGGGTATAAAATTATTAAAGCTTACAAGATGATATTTCTATATACAAACAACATTGCCAATATGAAGCTTTAGTGAATGGATTGAAGTTGGAAATCGAATGGAAGATTGTGGAGTCACACATTTATGGAGATTCATAGCTAATCATAAACCAAATCAATGATCAATATCAAACAAAGGATAAAAATCTCATGCCATAAAAATTAATGGTTGATGATTTGAATAAATAATTTATGTTCATCACTTTCCAATAGATTCCCAGAGAGGAGAACAAGGTGGTTGATGTCATGGCTACTCTAGCTTCAATGCTACAGATCGAAGAAAATCAATTTCACTATGACTTCCTGCTGGAAGAACTTCCCTTTCCTGCCTATGATTCCCCAGATTCCCAAATAGTATGCTTAATTGTGAGCCATGGTTCCTCTAGATATAGCCAAATTTATTCATACCTAGAAGACCAAATTATACTTGATGGCTTATCCAAAAATGAGAAAATAAACCTTATCCAAAATACATCATGCTATCTCATCATAGCTAATGAATTATATAGGTGACACCTAGATGGTACTATACTTAAGTGTTTAGAACACGAAGATTCAGAACATGCATTACACAAAGTCCACAAAAGTATTTGTGGAGCTCATTTGAATGGTCTTTCGTTAGAAAATAAACTCCTAAGGGTCAGATATTACTGGCCTAACATGGAACAAGAAGAGGATCAATATACAAATTCTTGGAAAATGTTTCAATTGCATGGAAACTTGATTCATGCTCCAGCAAGAGAGTTATTACCATTTATTACACACTAGGATTTTCAATAGTGGGCCTTTGATCTCATTGGTAAGATATATCCTTCATCATCCAATGGACAAGAGTTTATCATCGCATCCATGGAGTACTTTACAAAGTGGGTTGAGACCATTCCTTTGATCAAGGCAACTGACAAACAAGTGTCTATGTCAATCTTGAACTACATCATCTATAGGTATGGGATTCCCTCTTCAAATGTAATAGACAATGGTGGGAAATTTAAAAATAAGGATATAAATGATTTATGTGAATAGTTCAGAATCAAAAAACATTGTTCCTCCATCTACTACCCACAAGGTAATGGATAAGCTAAAGCTTCAAAAAAGACAATTCTAAAAATCTTGCATAGAACAGTAAATAAATCAGGAAAAGATTGACATTTGCAAATAAGTCCAACATTATGGGCCTATAGAACTAGTATCAAAATGCCAACATGGGATACATGAATCACTCTTGTCTAAAGTTTAGAAGCAATCTTACCCATTGAAGTAGAGATTCCATCTTTAAGAGTGTCATTGCAAGGGATCGTAACATATGAAAATTATCGCATAGAAAGGATTTGAGAGCTATAATTTTGGATGAGCGCAGGAAAAGAGGTGTTTGATCATTTGAGGGTTTAGCGAAAATGGATGTCAAAAGGATTTAACAAGAAAGTACATCACAGAGAATTTTAGGTTGGAGAGCTTGTATTGAGAGAAAATCCTAAAAATCAACAACACAAAGAGCATAAGGGAAAATTTGAACCCAACTGGATGGAACCCTTTTTTATCACAACAATTTTTGGCTATGGAGATTATTAACTCTCAACGCTAGAAGGAGATCTACTTATGGATCCAATCAACACTTTGAAGGCATTATATTTTTCCATTAGTATAGTAAGAGAAAAACATGATCTGCACCATCGATTTACACAACACCGATAGACAGGGTATTGCACTACCTGACGCTAAGGTTACCCGATAAACACAGTTAAGTGTTATCCGATGACAAAGAGGTTCAAGGAAACCTGAGGAGTAACAATAGTGCAACCCAACAAAACAACACAGAGAGGAACCCGACAGACAAAGGGAACCCGACGAACAGTTCAAACAAAGGAATGCCGACAGACTTCAAGTTCAAACCGATGACCAAGAACTGAAAGTCAGTTACATACTGCAAAAAGTGGATCTAACTTTCCACATCAGATAAATCACTCAAGTTGTATTTATAGCTTCTTGATTTAATTTTAAATCCATTATGTGTGGAGGAAGCAATGTATTTATTATTGTTTTAATTAGTTTTACTATTTTAAAACATGCAAACTAAAGATCAAGGTCAATTTGTAAACCTTGGATCTAAGAGTTAACATTGAAAAGCGTGATTCCAAGATAGGTAAAATACTTGTATAAATAGGTGCTCAATCCATTGATAATAGTTTTTGTTCAATGAAGATAGTAGCCATGGAGAGAAACTAGAGACCAGACAGAGAATTCATGCAGAAGGACAGAAAAAGAATCAAGTCAATTTCAAGAACAAAACAGAGGCTACCGAAAAGCAGAGAAAAGAAAGGTGGGCTTAACCGTCCTATTGTAAAATATCATAACTGAGTGCACACTTAAATTAGTGTTGCTAAATCTCTTAACAGAGTAGATCTTAACAGGTCTCCACCTTAATACTCCTAATAGGGTAGATCATCAAAAGTGATCAAATTATAAGCCTTAACCAGCTCCCTTCCATTCTGTAGATAGTGAAGTTTTATGGGTGTCATCCCCACCGCAGTTTTTACTTCCTAACAGGAGTTTTCTGTGATATCATATATTGTGTTATGTGTTTATCATTTTCATGAATGTTTCTATGAATATTGCAAACCATTAAAGATTATGAATGAACAATAAATACCTAAGAAAGAACAATAGTAATGGTTGGTAATGCAGTATTGTATGATTATTAATAATGAATCAAGAAAGGTGTTAAAAGTTTTAGAGGTAATAATTCACCCCTCCCCTCTCAGTACTACTTCCCATTAATTCCAACAATTGGTATCAGAGATAAGTCTCTTCTTGGAAATCTTAAAGGCTTAAGAGCAAAGATCATACAATGGAGAAGTACAAACTTGATAAGAACATTGAGAACAAAAATCTTGAGATACAGATGTTCTATGAACAATATAAAGAAGCTAGAATAAAGATGAGAGAGCTGATGGATGAGAGGAAAGGTATGGCTACACGAAACAATGAAAAAGATTATCAAGAAGAAGAGATTCCAGATTTCTTTAAATCTTTAGGATCAAATACAAGTAATATATCAAATACATCAGAAGAAAACATCACAAATCTAAAGGAGATCAATCAACATCTGACAGAGCAAATAAAGATGCTGCAAATCGGTTAAGAGAGCTAGATTGTAAGAATGATTGATGTGATGAGTTCTGCTAGACAAGCTGAAATAGAAAGAATACTTGTTATTGATGACAGAAGAAAGATTATAGAGAAACTACAAGAAAAGGAATTGGAAATTCAAAGACACGTTGAGCATCACCATGATCTCACAAATCAGATTATTCTTATGAGTCAAGAAGTAAATAGAATAAATGTGGAACTCATTGAGAGAATATAGATTATTGGTGAACTAAGAGAAGAAAATAAAAAGTTAAAACATGAGGTTAGAATTCAGAAACAACATAATGAGATTATCAAAAAGGCTAAAGAAAGCAATAAAATAATGGATGACTTTCTTGAAGGACAACGAAGAGTCAACAACAACAACAATATAGGCTTTACCGAAAATGGAGAACCATCAAATCAAGAAAGATCAAAGATTGTCTATGAAAATCCAATACCAAGAAAGCTAACATGCAAGCACTGTGAAAAGCAAGGGCACACATCAAATGTATGTCGAGGTAAAATGAAAGGTATTCCTAAATCTACACCTACATTCATAGGATCCTGTTATAAATGTAACAAGAAAGGACATAAGGCTTATGAATGTAATAGCAAGATAGAATAGCCAAAGAAGGAAACCTACATAGACAAATACTATCCTACATGCAAAATGAATGGGCACACATCTGAAGAATGCTGGAAAAAGAAAAAGCAAGCATGGAAGCCTAAAGGTCAAAATATTCCTTATCAACCAAAAAGAATAGGTAATCAATATACATGGGATTACAATACATGGACAAACTGTACAGCATGTGGTAGATATGGTCACATTACTGCAAATTGCATGAGAGCATAGACCAAAAGGTCTAGAGGCTGGTCAAACCCCAGAATGGCATGCTTGCACTATCATAAAGTTGGTCACCTCAAGAAAGATTGTAAGGACCGATTGACAGAAACAAGCACATCCCAATGGAAACAATATTGAAGATATCCGGAGGGAAAGAGACAAAATGTGGATAAAAGCTTCAAGCAATGATGAAGCTGGCACAAGAAATACAAATGATGACACCCCATCCAATGGATCTGGTGACATCACCACCACCACTTAAGCTGAACAGGTAAGTATGGAACTGCACTATTCCAAGTCATATTTTGCATCAGTTCCATTATAAAACTGATAGAAAGTCAAAATCCACATGAATAAAGATGCATATTATGTTACTTGTTCCATTCCTGAGAAAGTAACCCCGTCGATATACTCATACCAAAAATCATTGGTGAACATAGTAAATAAGATGTTCTACACTTACCAGAAATTTTTGGTCATCATACAAAGTGGCTAGGTTGCCAATGTGACCCGACACCCGTCAGTAAGAAAAGAAAACTACAAGTTTTCATGACACAATACCTGTTGGAATTATATTGGAATGATGTACTAAGGGGGGAGGGGTGAATCAGTACCTCTAAAACTTTTCTTGGTTAGCCCATTAACCCTTAATCATTAGTTTGTAAATTATCTTATCTAATTATTCATCTTTCTTTATGTATATGTAATCATATCATAATTTCTTTAATATGTAACCATACAAGAAACATTCATGAAAATAGATAACACATGACACAAGATATGATATCACAGAAAACTCCTATTAGGAAGTAAAAAATACGGTGGGGATTGTTACCCACAAGACTTCACTATCTGTAGATAAGAAGGGGTCGGTTAAGGCTTACAATTGCTCACTTCTGATGACCTACCCTGTTAAGAGTATTATAGTGGAGACCTATTAAGATCTACTTCATTTGAAGCTTTAGCAACACTGTTAAGCGTGCACTTTGTTAAGAGATTTGTAAAGAACGGTTAAGTTCACCTTCTACAAAAGGATTTTAGATGTGATGCACTTGTTAGAATGCAACTACATAAGTCTTTGATCTAATGATGTATGCAATCTCTAATTGCTGATAATAGATCCAATAAAGCTTCCTATGTATGAGTAATCATCCTTCCATGATTGAATAATACCTTTGTCTGCTCGTCGGTAGCCTCTATGTGTTCTTGACAACTGATATGATATGTTTCTGTACTTTGCATTAATTCTACCTTCTGCTCCTTAGATGCTCTTCATGGCTATCAACAATAATGAATTCATAACTTCACAATTGATTTGAACATCTATTTATACTAGATTATAGCTCAATTCTTGATTCACGCTTCACAAGTTAACTCTAGATCCAAGGTTTACAACTTGACCTTGATCTTTAGTTAGATATGTTTTAGATCCATTAGGATGCTTTAAAACATTTACATAAAGCTTTCTT
>MU227491.1:7901205-7942687 GCA_018584345.1 Thuja plicata | reverse complement strand
TGAGCCCATTGATAACAAACAACCAAGGTTTGGAACATATGAAGAGGCCAAATCAAAGATAAAACAAGGCCTAGAAATCAAAAAGACTGTAAACAAAAAGGACAAAATGGTTAAGAATCTCAAGAAGTTTCTATTGGTAACAGATGAGGAACAAGATCAACCAGAGTCAACAGATGATAAGGGCACCATCAGTGAGGAACAAGAAGAAAAGAAATCAGATTCTGAAAAGACTGAATCTGATACACCTCCACCTCCTGCAAAGAAGTAGAGGACAAGGAGTCAAACTGATGCAACCAATACAATGCCCCTTAAGAAAGGTCAAGTAAGGACCTACATAAGGAAGCATCCAGCTAAGAGAACAAGGAAACAAAACTATCAAAACAACACCTCCAAAGAAGAGGAAAAGGTTGGTTAGGACAAAGGCTAACATAGACGACACTAAAGATGATGAGCCTGATGTAGAAAAGAAGAACTTCAGAAATCAAACAATTGATGAAGCTGCCAAATCCATTGCTACACATGGTACAATGACTGATAAGAAAATCAGACAATGGGTTACACTAAACCCACAGGATCAAAATAAGATACAAGAGGCAGTCATAAAGTCAATGATCAAGAACAAATATGCACCTACAGAATTTGTCAATCAAATACCTAATGAGCTAGGTAAAAGGATATACCAACAATGGTCATATGCCCTACAAACAGAAAGAGAAGTAAGGGAAAGGGTACTTTTGAGACTGATGCCTCCCAAATTTAAAGTTGAAGAGATCAAAGAAATACTTAAAAAGCACTCAGGAAAATTTGTTTCTAAGATAAGACCTTAAAAAGTGATAGAAAACAAGTTCATTGATCTAGATACTATGACTGAACATAAATGGAGACAACTCCTAGATCTACTGGTAGAGTCAACAAGTGGTGAGAATCAATTACTTCTCACCAACACACCTCACAAAGAGGAGAAAGAAAATTCAAGTCCTCAGCACATTGCTCTGGACAATACTGAAAGTGATAATGAGCCTATTAACGTCATGGATGATATTATTCAAGATATCACTAACTATGACTCTGACAAAGATCCACGAAAGAAAGATGATGTCATATTTATCACACTTAAGGATCAAGAACAACAACAAAGATTGAAGACATCAGATCGTACAATAATTTATGTTGCTGATGAGACAGTACAAGATACTTCAATCATGGACTCAAAAGTACCAGACCCTATAGAAGAAATACAAAAAGATGAGGATGTCACTGCTGACAAGGCTCAAACCGACAAGCAGGACACCACTATTGAAAAATCCCAAGCTACAACTCAAAGTAACATGTCTGTCTTAATAAAGACAATAAACATACTAGAGGGCAATGATGGATCTACTAAAAAGGAAACAAGCACACCCGAGGACAAGGGTGATGGAGAAGCTAAAGAAACCACTGATACAACTGCAGAGCAAGCTGCAACCGATGATCATAAAGATACTGCTGCTAATCAAAATAAGGAGGAAAATCAAAAGGAAAAAGGGGACAAACAAATAGAGAAAGGTGAAGAAGAAAAGAAGGATGAGATGGAAAAGAAATCAGAAGCACATTCTATAGAAACACCCAAAGTTAATGAAGAGATTTCTTCACATAACTGACAGGTGCCACCTGAGTAGAAGACACAAGAAGCATCTTCTACAAAGCCTTCACCAAGTAATTCAGAGAGAACAAGTGAACTAGCTATGGTAATTCATACATTTGCATCTCCTCAAATCTCAAAGAAGAAGAAAGGAAAGAATAAGAATCCAGTAACTCTGGATGAAATCATTGAGATTCCAGTCTATGATCCAAGAACATTGGATCCAACTGCATTGACAAAGTATGCCAAGCTCTGTGAGAGAAAAGTTATTCAAGACAAACTGAAGAGAGCAACAAAAGAGGCCAAGGTACTAGAAGTAGCAAGAGGAATACTTCAACAGATTGTACCTGACATAGATATTGATCAAAAAGCTCCAATGCTTGATCAATTGGTAATACTCATAGATGCAATAACATCTTAGAATATTGATGTTGAGAAAGTTATGGAAGAGAGACTTGAACAAAAGTATGAGTTCAAGCTAGCCAAGAAAATAAGCCAGGAAGTGGCATTGAAAAAGGTTAAGCTATCTGAATTGGTAAGTATAATTGATCCAATTATATCAGAAGTTATTACCTTAATACAGAAATTGTGCACTTTAGATCAACTCACTCAGGAGTATACCGACAAGATAGCAAAAAATGATGTTGATCTTAAGTCCAGTGCACAAAGTATCACCAACACTGAAGAAGCACTTAAATTGCATAATGAACAAATCATACAGGCTAGGAAATAGATATAGGACATATAGTTTTCAGAGATGAAGTACAGAGATGAGGTAAATGAGGTCCAAGCTAAGCTCTTACCGACACTTACACTCCTGAAACAACATGTGACACAGGCAAATACACTAATTGCCACCCTGTAAATGTCTGTCCTAGACAACATTTATGATATGCACGCAAGGCTAGAGCTACAACACATGGCACTAGAACAGCTGAAAGAACAATGGGAGAAAATGCTTGAAGATATCAAAATAACCCATTCTAACATATTTGACACATTGTAAGTTGCACATTTTTGTCACAATTTTGGCATATTATAAGTTGTACATTTTTGTCATCAATATCAAAGAAAGGGGGAATTTGATAGGTTCACTCACCTCAGTTAAAAGGAGGAAATCATATGTATAGTAAAAGAAAGGGTAAATAATGTACATATAGAGAATGAATAGTATACATGTACATATACATACACTATACCGATGCATAGAGTTAGGGGGAGTCATGTGATGACAAGGATGTAAACATGGTGTATACATACTAAAACACTTTAGTATTATGCACATATCAGTTTTTGATACTAATGTCAAAGGGGGAGATTGAAGGCATTATATTTTTCCATTAGTATACTTAGATAAAAACATGATTTGCACCGTCGGTTTACACAACACCGATAGATAGGGCACTGCACTACTCGATGCTAAGGTTGCCTGATAAACACTATTAAGTGTTATTCGATGACAAAAAGGTTCAAGGAAACTTGATGAGTAACAACAGTGCAACCCGACGGAACAAAAAAGAGAGGAACTCGACAAACAAAGGGAACCCGATGAATAGTTCAAACAAAGGAATGTCGATAGACTTCAAGTTCAAACTGATGACCAAGAACCAACAGTCAGTTACATCCCACAAAAAGTGGATTTGACTTTCCATGTCAGATAAATCACTCAAGTTGTATTTATAGCTTCTTGATTTAATTTTAAATCCATTATGTGTGGAGGAAGCAATGTATTTATTATTATTTTAATTAGTTTTATTGTTTTAAAACATGCAAACTAAAGATCAAGGTAAAGTTGTAAACCTTGGATCTAAGAGTTAACATTGAAAAGTGTGATTCCAAGATAGGTCAAATACTTGTATAAATAGGTGCTCAATCCATTGAGAATAGTTGTTGTTCAATGAAGATAGTAGCCACAAAGAGCAACTAGAGACCAGACAAAGAATTCATGCAGAAGGATAGAAAAAGAATCAAGTCAGTTTCAAGAACAGAACAAAGGCTACCGACAAGCAAAGAAAAGAAAGATGGGCTTAACAGTCCTATTGTAAAATCTCATAACTGAGTGCACACTTAAATTAGTGTTGCTAAAGCTCTTAACAAAGTAGATCTTAACAGGTCTCCACCTTAATACTCCTAACAGGGTAGATCATTAGATGTGATCAAATTTTAAGCCTTAACCAGCTCCCTTCCATTCTGTAGATAGTGAAGTTTTGTGGGTGCCATCCCCACCGCACTTTTTACTTCCTAACAGGAGTTTTCTGCAATACCATATCTTGTGTTATGTGTTTATCATTTTCATGAATGTTTCTATGAATATTGAAAACCATTAAAGATTATGAATGAACAATACATACATAAGAAAGAACAACAATAATGGTTGGTAATGCAGTAATGTATGATTACTAATAATAAATCAAGAAAGGTGTTAAAAGTTTTAGAGGTACTGATTCACCCCTCCCCTCTTAGTACTACTTCCCATTAATTCCAACACACTTTCCACTTGAAGAAGTTCTATACCTAACATCCTAAATTTAGAAGATTGTATAATAGATATTGATCCTAAAGAAATCTAAAACAGTGTAAAATGATCCTGAAGAAAAGAAAAAACCTTAGAAAAAGTCCTGAAAAAGAGTATTCTTGGTTAAAACCTAGTAAATAAGCGCCTTGATACTAATAAAAAATAAAAAAAGATCAAAAGTGAAGGCATTATATTTTTCCATTAGTATACACAAGGAAAATCATGATCTACACCATCGATTTACACTACACCGACAAACAGGGCACAACACTACCCGACCCCAAGGTTACTTGATACTGCCAAGTTCAAAGCATCCCGACAAATACTATTCAGTATTACCCGATGACAAAAAGGATAAAGGAACCCAATGAATAATAATAGTGCAACCCGACATAACAACAAAGAGAGGAACCTGACAGATGAAGGGAACCTAAAGATTAGTTCAACAAAGGAACACCGACAAACTTTCAGTTCAACCTGACAACCAAGAACCCACAGTCAGTTACATCTGGAAAAAAGTGGATCTGACTTTCCACGTCAGATAAATCGTTGAATTTGTATATATAGCTTCTTTATTTGTTTTAAAATCCATTATGTATGGAGGAAGCAATGTATTTATTATTGTTTTAATTAGTTTTACTGATTTAGAACATGCAAACTAAAGATCAAGGTCAAGTTGTAAATCTTGGATCTAAGAGTTAACATTGTAATGTGTGATTCTAAGATAGGTTAAATACTTGTATAAATAGATTCTCAATCTATTGTGAACATGTTATTGTTCAATGATGATTGTAGCCACAGAGAGCATCTAAAGACCAGACAAGAGATTTCATGCACAAGGACAGAAACAGATCAAATCCATTTCAAGAACAAGAACACAGGCTACCGACGAGTAGAGAAAGGTATTAATCAGTCACTTAAGGTGATATTCTTATTATGAGAGATTTAATGGATCTGTGATCAGCAATTGTAGATTGCATACGGTCAGGTCAAACATATGTACTCATTCTAACAAGTTTAGTACACTTAAGAAATCCTTTCAAGAAAGGTGGACTTAACAGTCCTATTGTAAATCTCTTAACTGAGTGCACACTTAAATTGGTGTTGCTAAAGCTCTTAATAGAGTAGATCTTAACAAGTCTCCACTTTAATACTCCTAACAGGGTAGATCATCATAAGTGATCAATTGTAAGCCTTTACCGGCTCCCTTCCATTCTGCAGATAGTGAAGCTTTGTGGGTGTCATCCCCACCATAGTTTTTACTTCCTAACAAGAGTTTTCTATGATATCATATCTTGTGTTATGTGTTTATTACTTTCATAAATGTTTCTATGAATGTTGCAAACAATTAAAGATTATGAATTAATGTTACATGCATAAGAAAGAACAACAGTAATGGTCGATAATACAGTAAAGAATGATTACTAATGATGAATGGTGAAAAGAGTTAAAAAATTTAGAGGTACTGATTCACCCCTCCCCTCTCAGTACTACTTCCCATTAAATGCAACAATTGGTATCAGAGCTAAGTCTCTTCTTGAAAAAGCTTAAAGGCTTAAGAGCAAAGATCATACAATGGAGAAGTACAAATTTGATAAGAATATCAAGAACAAAAAGCTTGAGATATGAATCTTCTATGAATGGTATAAAGAAGCTAGAATCAAGATGAGAGAGTTGTTGGATGAGAGGAAAGGTATGGCAACTCAGAGCAATGAAAAAGATCATCAAGAAGAAGAGATTCCAGATTTCTTTGAATCTTCAGGATCAAATGCAAGTAATACATCAGATGAGAACATCACAAATCTGAAGGAGATCAATCAACATCTGATAGAGAAAATAAATATGTTGCAAATCGGTCAAGAGTCCTAGATGGTAAGAATGATTGTGTTAGTAATAACTGAGAGGGAGGGTGAATCAGTGGCCTCAAAAATTAATCCTTAAATTAACCCTTAAACTTATAACCACAAATTATGCCTCTAGTTATCTTATGTACTACAAGATGAATGCCTTGAAATACTTGTATCAATTCACTACTTGTCGGATTGCTTTGTAAAACCTTCTTCTGTATGTTTACCGATAAGCAGTCAACTATTTACCAAAACACAGTAAATATGCAGAGTATATCGATCAATCCAGAATTGCATATGTGAAATGTAAAATAGTAAAGTAATGAAACATAAACACATAACACATAGATTTTTAACATGGAAACCCTATTAGGGGAAAACCCACTAGGACCGGTACCACAAATTTTCACTCTTCTGAAGTGAACTTTGTTAAGAGCCAACCCTATTAAAGGTTACAAACACACTGTTAGGTGTGACCTTGTTAGAGGATTTAAAAGATAGTTTGTCACCTAGTATCTGGCATCTAATGCTACCATCCTTGATCAAACACTCACTTGGCTTGTCAATATGTATCGGGCATATCCAATGCTACTTTCATGATCAAACTTTTTGATACTCCTTGGGATGTATCTCAATTGTAAAAGACTTTTAAGTCTTGCTTGGTTAAGAGACTTGATGCTTCAATGGTTAAACTGAAACACTAATGATCTGTTCATACATACAAATCAATTGCAGATTTTTAGATCTATTGTAAGTCCATTACCTCTCTAATCAATATAATCAATTATACATTTGCTCCACATTGTTCTACTCTGTGATATTGTCTCACTGTTCGTCAGTGTCTACATAATCTAGCTCTTTCTTTAGCTTGTTGATCAGGACTGAAAGAAGACTTTATTCTCCTTCAGATTCTCTTTAGCACCTTTCCTTTATTCTCTTGTTCACCCCACACATTCCCCATTTGTAATGAATTGGGTTTGTCTCTTATATAGACATGTTTTATCTTTTCTTGGTTTTCTTGATTCTTGGCATGATCCATAATTCTCGCCAATAGATTTAAAGAAAACTCCAATTTTATCTCAAAGAGATCTTCTTTCCAACTGGAAAAATTAGCTTTAATCAATTACTTATCTTTGGCTTTATCTGGATGATTAAAATAATGATAAGTATTTGTTAATTCTATCTTTAGCTTCTTGACAGCTAAGCATTTTGTTGTTTTCTGAACTCTCTGTTCTGTCATTCAACACTTTAGTTAGTCATCAGTGATAACTAACTGTTCCATTGGTGTGACTTCAATTGTCATCAAGATCTCTATCCTTGTATTTTTCGTCGAGCAACACTGAAATTATGTCCGTCGGGTTACTCTTTGTTTTTCTCGTCAGGCAACACTGTGACTTTGCTCGTCGGTAATGCTAGGCATTAGCTCGTCGGGTAACACCGTGAATTTTTCTCTTTTACTCTGTCTGTCGGCGTGCACTCCATCGGTGTATATAGTCACTTAGTGAATACTTGACTTATATGCATTATTTAATGTCTTGCATGATCATCAACATAACATCTTCAAACATTCAATCAGTTACATGTCATCAATCTCTCCCTTTGGCATTGATGGAAACATACTACATTATAATACTATACTATTGCTAATATAATATGAAATATACAGTTTCATCAAGCTTTCCTAATGTAACTATTACAAATATCTGGCTATCGGTAAGCTCAAATAGCTTTGATTTGAATCTTGCAGATTTCTTTCTATATTCAACCCCTTCACTAGATAGACATGTAGAATCTTTCTTTCTCTGATGTGATGTGTTCTCCTTTTGTGTCAAATTATCTCTCTTTGACTGTTGTCCTTTCTTTTGATGTTTCTTGTCAGCAATTTTTCCCTTTGTGTGTACTCTCCCTTTCTTTGTTACGTCTCTCCCTTTGGATACTTGATGGATATAATCTCTCCTTGAGATGATAATGGATATAATCTCTCCATTTATCAGTATGATAATGAGATACCTCTCTCCCTTTGACAGCAATGCCAAGCAAACATCTTTTCAAACAAATATTTGACAGTAATGTCATATGGATCCTTTCTATCCATAATATATTTCTTGAATTTCCTAATCCATCAGTAATAACTCTGGCGCTTGGAGTAGATAAATACCTTGTTGTGTATATATATATCTTTGAAGTCCATCTCTCTACTTGCATCAACATGAATGATATTCTGATAATATGTAGGTTGATGCAGCCTTCTAGTCATCTTACTAACCAGTAGATAAGGGTCTGAACCCTAGTCTCTTTCTCAAGTATTCAAATGCATCCCTTGGCAATGGCTTGGTGAAGATATCATCCAATTGTTCCTTTGATTGCACATACTCAAGTATCACCTCCTTTGCCTAAAATTTTTCTCTCAAATAATGATACTTGATGGCAATATGCTTTGTTTTAGCATGCATGACTAGATTCTTGGAAATGTTTATTGCACTAGTATTGTCACAATAAATAATTATTGGTTCTAGAATTTGTATATGCATACATTCCAGTAACTATTTGATCCATGCAATATTTGAGCAGTTTGCAGCAACAACAACATACTCTTCTTCTACAGTAGATTGAGAGATGCATCCTTGCTTCTTGATGATCCATGTGACAAGTCTGTCACCCATAAAGAATGCTCCTCCAGTTTTGCTCTTCTGGTCATCAAAATTTATAGCCCAATCAGCATCGGTAAAGACCTTAAGCTCAAATTTTCCTTCTCTTCTATACCATAATCCATATTCCTCGGTATTCTTTAGATATCTTAGGATTATTTTCACAATAGTCATATGTGATTCTCTGGGATTAGCAGAAAATCTTGCAACTATTCCTACTGCATGTGCAATATCTGGTCTAGTATGTACAACATACATGAGTTTTCCAATCATTGATCTGTACAAAGTCTGATTTACCTTTGATGACTTGTCATCCTTTGTCAGCTTGCATCTAGTTACCATTGGTGTTCCAACTGGTTTGGATTCTTCCATCTTGAATATTTTTAGTACTTCTTTTATGTACTTGGATTGTGTAATAAAAATTCCTTCATCTTGTTGCATGATCTGCAGACCAAGAAATAACTTGATCTCTCCAAACATAGACATATCAAACTCTTTGCTCATATCATTTGCAAATGATTTCCATAGCATAGCATTGCCTCCAAATATGATGTCATCAACAAATATCTCAGCAATCAAAATGTTAGTGTCAGTATCTTCCTTCAAATAAAGATTATTGTTTTCACTAGTCCTTACAAATCCAATACTTATAAGATAGGAATGAAGTCTTTCATACCAGGCTCGGGTGCTTGTTTCAATCCATACAAGGCTTTGTGTAGTCTACATACCATGTTCCTCTGGTCTGGATCAACAAACCCTTCTGGTTGCTCAGTGTATACCTCTTCTTCAAGTATTCCATTTAGGAATGCAGACTTGACATCCATTTTATATACCTTGAATCCTTTATATGCAACATAAGCAAGTAATATTCTCACTCCTTCTAGCCTAGCAATGGGTGCAAAGGTCTCTCCATAGTCAATCCCTTCTTATTGTGCATACCCCTTGCATACTAGTCTTGCTTAATTTCTGGTGACTTCTCCATTCTCATTCAGCTTATTTGTGAATATCCATTTTGTACCAATGACATTCTTGTCATCTGGTCTCGGTACAAGTTTCCATGTATTTTTTTTCTCTATCTTCTCAATATCTTCATTCATAGCACTTATCCATTCATCATTATCTAGTGCAGCATTGACAGATTTATGCTCATAATCACAAATAAGCCATCTTGTATTTAGAGACTTACTTATGGTTCTCATACCAGATTTCTTGTCTCCAATGATCTGGTTCTGTGGATGGTTCCTTCTGACATATATGGCAAGTATAGGTTTAGTTCTTCGTCTATCATCTTGATCATCATTTTGTTCTTCATTCTATTCTCCATCACTTTGTGCATCATTTTGAGCAATATTTTGATCGTCGGTATTTACAGCCTGATGCTCGGGTGTAATGATCTGTTGCTCAGGAGCTCTACATTTTTGGTTGGGTAGAGTGTCAGGTTCCTCATTGTAAGCAAACCTAATGTAGTCCTCTGGTTCTTTATTGCTTTCCTTTTCATTCTTCTCCGCAAATTCATCTATCTTTACATTTGCACTTTCAACAATTTTGTTAGAGGCTTTTTTGAGACATTTATAAGCCTTGCTCTTGGTGGAATACCCTAGAAAGATTCTCTCATCACTCTTGGAGTCAAATTTTCTGTTTCTATCATCTTTTAAGATATAACACTGACTACCAAAAATTTTAAAGTAACTTACCTTGGGTGTGTAACCATACCAAAGCTCATAAGGTGTCTTCTTGGTGTCTTTCTTCAATTGTACTATGTTCAATGTGTAAACAATAGTACTGAAAGCTTCCCTCCAGAAGATTTGGGTGATTCATTTCTCTATCATCAGTTTCCTTGCACAATCAACTATGGATCTGTTCCTTCTTTTAGCAATTCCATTTTGTTATGGTGTTCTCGGTGCAGAAACCTGTCTTTTGATTCCATGCTCATTACAAAAGTTAAATTCATCTGAAATAAATTCCCCTCCTCTATCTGATCTTAAGCATTTTAACTCCTTACCACTTTGTTTCTCAATCATTTCCTTATACCATTTAAACATCTTAAATGCTTCTGATTTATCTTTTAGAAACATGACTGTCATCATTCTAGAAAAGTCATCAACAAAGAGAATAAAATATCTATCTCCATAATAACTCTTTGTCCTCATGGGTCCACATAAATCAGTATGGAATAATTCTAGAATTGCATCAGCTGTATGAGTTTTTCTTTTGAAACTAGACTTTGTCATCTTACCTTTTTGACAATTCTTACACATGATGTTGTCGGGCTTAGTCATCATTGATAAGCCTCTGACATTTCTCTTTTTTCTAATCTTTATCATGTTGTCAAAGTTCACATGACACAATATTTTGTGCCACAACCATATGTCTTGGTTTGTAGCAATCAAACAAGTGGTATCAGTATCATTCAGATAGAATAAGTTACCTTTTGTCTGCTCACCAGTACCAATCAGATTTCCTGATTTATTGAAGATCTTTGCCTTCTTATTTTCAAATGCTACTTTGCGACCTAGATTATTCAATTGAGAAACACTCAATAGATTATAATTCAATCCATTTACCCAATAAGCATTTTCACATGTTATCTGGTTATTCAACATTATGGTTCCTCTACCTTCAACTGGACAAGGTGTATCATTACACATTCTTACTGAACCACCATTATAGTATTCAAAAGTCTCAAACTTTTGTTTTTCACTGGCCATGTGGTGAGTCCAGCCACTATCTATGATCCAAACATAATTTTTACTAACTTTAGATATGAGTGTTGTTTCTACATACCTTTCTTCATCATCATCTGAATCATCTTTCACTGCCACAAACACCATCTTGATGTCTTCATCAGATTCGGTGTCAGTATCTTCATCTTTGCATTTTGCTAGGTAAATGGCCTTCTTTCCTTTTTCCTTGTAGTCTCAGGTATCTCTTCTTTCTAATTGTCGATAGCTTCTGTAATCACCTTTGTCAGACTTCTTTTCAAATGACCTGTCATTACTTCTATCATCTTATCTTCTATTAGGACATCTTGCAGCAAAGTGTCCAATCTCTTTACAATTAAAACAAACAAGTGGTAATTTACCTTTGCCTCTCTACATTCTTCTAGCCATAAGTGCTTCAATTTCATCAAGATCTTCTTCTTCACTTTCACTATCACTATCTTTTCTCATAGTGTGTTTATGACTTGATTTACTTATTCTCATAGAAGATTTGAATGCAGACTCTATGTTTGGTAAGACACTATTATCAAAGTTATTCATCTTAAATGAAATTAATCTTCCAATCAAACTGTCTAGAGTAACATTTCTATTTGCTATTGCTCTCATTTCTTGAATGGCAGATACTCTAATAGCATAAGTAGGCAGTAAGGTTCTTAGAACACTATATCTTCTTCTAGTACACCTCCAGCTCCTTAGATAGCATTGACTACCTCTTTGATTCTTGTGTTGTACTGTGTGATTTTTTCACCTTCTTTCATTTTGATCTCATAAAACTTTCCTCTAAGGCTTTCTTCCTTGGCTCTCAAAACATTATTTTCACCACCATGTACAAGCATCAATTTGTCCCACATCTACTTTGCAGTCTTGCAGGTTTTGACATCTTCAAATTCAGCATTGGAGAGTGAGGAAGCAAGCTCTATCATCATGTAGTTGTGCTCATGCTTCTCTCTCAATTGTTCAATTGTTAGTGCTCCTGTGGGAAACACATATTCAGTATGTAAGTATTGAGTAACATCATTACCAATACCTGATAAGTAGTCTTATTCTGCTCTGCCATGAAGCAAAATTATCTTTGTTCAACTTGGGCACATCTCGTCTTTTCATCTTGTGATCTTTAGCTTAGGTCTTGAAACTTTCCTTCTAAGCACACAAGCTCTGATACCAATTGTTAGTAATAACTAAGAGGGGAGGTTAATCAGTGGCCTTGAAAATTAATCCTTAAATTAACCCTTAAACTTATAACCACAAATTATGCCTCTAGTTATCTTCTGTCCTACAAGATGAATGCCTTGAAATACTTGTATCAATTCACTACTTGTCGGATTGCTTTGTAAAACCTTCTTCTGTATGTTTACCGATAAGTAGTCAACTATTTACTGAAACATAGTAAATATGCAGAGTATACCGATCAATCCAGAATTGCATATGTGAAATGTAAAATAGTAAAGTAATGAAACATAAACACATAACACATGGATTTTTAACATGGAATTCCTGTTAGGGGAAAAAATACTGGGACTGGTACCCCAAATTTTCACTCTTCTAAAATGAGCCCTGCTAAGAACCAACCCTATTAAAGGTTACAAACACACTGTTAGGTGTGACCTTGTTAGAGGATTTAAAAGATAGTTTGTCACCTAGTATCTGGCATCTAATGCTACCATCATTTATCAAACACTCACTTGGCCTCTCAATAGGTATCGGGCATATCCAATGCTACTTTCATGATCAAACTTTTTTATACTCCTTGGGATGTATCTCAATTGTAAAAGACTTTTAAGTCTTTCTTGGTTAAGAGACTTGATGCTTCAATGGTTAAAATAAAACACTAATGATATGTTCATACATACAACTCAATTGTAGATTTTCAGATCTATTGTAAGTCCATTACCTCTCTGATCAATATAATCAATTATACCTTTGCTCCACACTGTTCTGCTCTGTGATGTTGTCTCACTGTTCGTCGGTGTCTGCAGAATCTAGCTCTTTATTTAGCTTGTTGATCAGGACTGAAAGAAGATTTCCTTCTCCTTCAGATTCTCTTTAGCACCTTTCCTCTATTCTCTTGTTCACCCCACGCATTCCTCATTCGTAATGAATTGGGTTTGTCTCTTATATAAACATGTTTTATCTTTTCTTGGTTTTCTTGATTCTTGGCGTGATCCACGATTCTCGCTAATAGATTTTAAGCAAACTCCAGTTTTATCTCAAAGAGATCTTCTTTCCAACTGGACAAATCAGCTTTAAATCAATCATTTATCTTCGGCTTTATCTGGATGATTAAAACAATGATAATTATTCATTAATTCTATCTTTAGCTTCTTGACAGCTAAGCATTTTGTCATTTTCTGAACTCTCTGTTCTATTGGTCAACACTTCAGTTAGTCATTGGTGATAACTAATTGTTCCTGTCAGTGTGACTTCAATTTTCATCAGGATCTCCATCCTTGTCTTTTTTTTTGGGCAACACTGAAATTCTATCTGTCGGTTTACTCTTTGTTTTGCTCGTCGGACAACACTGTGACTTTACTCGTCGGTAATTTTGGGCATCAGCTTGTCGGGTAACACTCTAAATTTTTCTCTTTTACTCTGTTTGTCGGCGTGCACTATTTGAAGTCTTTGGTAGTATTTTCATGACCATACAGATTATATCAAGTTCACATCAATGACAATACAATACATTAACTGATTTAATTCCTTGCATGATCATCAACTTAACATCTTCAAACATTCAATCAGTTACATGTCATCAGATTGATGTGATGAGTTCTGCTAGACAAACTGAAATAGAAAGAACACTTGCTATTGATGACAGAAGGAAGATTACAAAGAAGCTACAAGAGAAGGAGTTAGAGATTCAAAGACATGCTGAGCATCACCATGAGATTACAAATCAAATTATTCTAATGAGTCAAGAAGAAAACAGAATGAACATAGAACTCGTTGAAAGAGTACAGGCTATCAGTGAACTAAGAGAAGAGAACAAAAAACTAAAGCATTAGGTTAGAATTCAACAATAGCATAATGAAGCTATCAGAAAGGTTGAAGAGAGAAATAAAAGAATGGTTGATTTTCTTGAAGGACAACGAAGAGTCAACAACAACAATGGTTTAGGCTTTACCGAAAAAGGAGAATCATCAACTCAAGCCAATCCAAAGAATGTCTATGAAAATCCAAGACCAAGAAAGCTAACATGCAAACACTATGGAAAGCAAGGGCACACATCAAATGTATTCCAAGGTAAAATGAAAGGTATTCCTAAATCTACATCTTCATTCATAGGATTATGTTATAAATGTAACAAGAAAGGACATAAAGCATATGAATGTAAGTCTAAAATGGATAAACCAAAGAAGGAAACCTACATGGACAAATATTGTCCTACATGCAAGATGAATGGACACATAAGTCTTGAATGCTGAAAAAAGAAAAGGCAAGAATGGAAGCCTAAAGGTCAATAAACTCCCTATCAACCAAAGAGAATCGGTAATCAATATGTATGAGACTACAGTACATGGACAAATTGTATAGCATGTGGTAGATATGGTCACATTGTTGTAAACTGCATGAGGGCATGGACTAAAAGGTCTAGAGGCTAGTCAAACCCTGGAATGACATGCTTACACTGTCACAAAGTTGGTCATCTCAAGAAATATTGCAAAGACCGAATGACAGAGACAATCACATACCCAAATGGAAACACCATTGAAGATATCCGGAGGGCTAGAGACAAAATGTGGATAAAAGCTTCAAGCAATGATGAAGCTGGACCAAGCAATGCAAATGGTGAAACCCCATCCAATGGATCTGGTTACATCACCACCCCCACTTGAGCTGAGCAAGTAAGTATGGAATTGCACTACACCAAGTCATATTTTGCATTAGTTCCATTATACAAATTGATAAATAGTCAAAATTTGCATAATAAAGATTCATATTATGTTACTTGTTACAATTCTGAGAAAACAACCCCATCGGTATACACATACCAAAAATCATCAATGAACATAAAGGATGAGCTATCTACACTTACCAGAAATTTTTGGTCAACACATAAAATGGCTAAGTTTCTAATGTAACCTGACACCCGTCAGTAAGCAAGCAAAGTTACAAAGTTGTCATGACAGAATACTGATATCCGTCGGTAAAAGAAAAATTATTAACAGTTGTCCTAAGCATAATGTCAACACCGACGATGATTTTTAAATTCTTCCTGATGAACTCCATCTTCATGTCTCGACGAGTCATTGAGCATTTTATGACAAAGACTTAGGGCAAAAAGTCTATAAATAGACGACGGGAGCACTTCATTTTGCACCCGTGATTTGAAGAGAAAGCAGAGTGAAAAATAGAGCGATTGAAGAGCAGAAAGCAGAGCATCCTCAAGTCGATCCAAGAACATAGTAAATAGGTCACTCACCATTATCACAGATCAAAGTAAGTACCGAAGGCACAAAAATAACTCTGTCGTTATTTTTCTAGAAAGCCCTAAATTTCAAGAAAGCCCTAAAACTTGAAAAATGATGGCAACCACATCAAGAACTGCTAAGATCAAGAGTGATAAGAATAATGTGGTTAGGTTAATCAAGAATAGCACCTGTGTAGATCCCCAATACAAGATATGCCCAGAGATTGCATTGCAACCTGATGAAATCAGCGTGTTTTCTAAAATTCCACCTAGGGTTTTTCTTATAGAAGACATTAGGTCTTATATTCACTGTAAGATCGCCGAAATAGGTGATCTAGAGATGGACGAAGCTTACAAGAAGCTTTGTAATGTAGAAGGAAACCTGAAGGAAGAGCACAAACACTTAGAGGTTAAAGGGATAACTAATTCCCTACATTTCCTAAAGGACTTCAAAACCGACTGGATCAGGTTGGTACTTATTAGAATGCATGACCATAAGCTATGGTTAGATCAACCCAAACAGATCACTAATTATGTCCTTCATGTTGTCACTGGTTATCCAATAACTGACAAGCCCAAGGCTCATAAGCATCCTTCCAGGCCAGAATTTGAAAAGCTTACAAAAGCTGAATGGGACAATAGAGGTCTCAAAGTTAACACCATCATCGATGAAGAATTGAGGTTCGGTGCATGTGTGATTGGTTACAAGATCTTTCAGGCAAGTAGGCTGAACAACATATCCTCAACATTAGTAAGCACAACCTACAAGATAGTGACCAAGGGCATATAGATGGATTTGTCTGAGATCCTACTAAAGCAACTTGATGAGAACATGAACACAATTAGGTCTACAAAGACCAACATGTGTAAGTTCGGCTCACTTATCATGTGTATATTTTTCTACTTTCAAGAATACTTTCCTTCAGTAGGAAAAGTGAAATGGGACACTACAAAACCAGTGACATTATAGATTAGTGAACTAATTAAGTCACTAGGAGATAATTTTGAATCTGTTATGATTGCATACTTCCTTGAATTCAAGGAAAAGATGATGGAAAGAACAAGGATTCCTGAGCAACTGATAGAAAAACATACAGACAAAATATGTTTTATGGTGGATACAGATTTCACCCACATAAAACTAGTTGTACCAAGGACAGCTTGGTTAGCACCACTAGATTATGAAATCAACATAGCTCATGCTACAAATGCAATTGGTGCATTGATCAATTAGCCTATTGACATCAAACAACCAAGGTTTGGAACCTATAAAGAGGCCAGATCAAAGATAAAAAGAGGCCTAGAAATTAAGAAGACTGTCAATAAAAAGGATAATATAGTTAAGAATCTCAAAAAGATTCTATCGGTTACTGAGGAGGAACAAGGACAACCAAAGGAAACTGATGAACAGGGCACCATCGGTGAAGGGCATGATGAACAAAAATAAAACTCTGAGGAAACTAAATCTTATACACCTCCACCTCCAACAAAGAAGCAGAGGACAAGGAGTCAAACTGCTAAGACCGATACTACACCTCTTAAGAAAGGTCAAGTAAGGACCTATAAGAGGAAGCAACTAGCAAAGAAAACAAAGCAGCAAACAAAGGAGCAAATTGTGAAGGCTACGGCTACAAAGAGGAGAAAAAGATTGGTCAGGACAAAAGATGACATAGAAGACACCAAAGATGATGAGCTTGATGTAGTAAAGAAAAATTTCAGGAATCAAACTGTTGATGAGGCAACTAAATCTATTGCTGCAACTGGCACCATGTCAAATAAGAAAATGAGACAATGGGATACACTTAAGCTAGAAGACCAAAATAAGATACAAGATGCCATAATAAGGGCAATGGTCAAGTACAAATATGTACCAGTTGAATTTATGAACAAAATACCCAAGGAGTTGGGTAAGAAAATATCTCAATAATGGTCATATGCTCTAAAGACCGAAAGAGAAGCAAGGGAGAGGGTACTAGTAACACTTATGCCTCCTGAATCTAAGGTTGAAGAAATCAAATAAATTATGAAGAAGCATTTAGGAAAATTTGTAGCCAAGATAAGGGATTACAAAGTGCTAGAGGATAAGTTCACAGAGCTAGACACAATGACCGAGACAAAGTGGAGACAACTCCTAGATCTTCCAACAGAGTCAACAAGTCATGAGGAATAGTTACTTCTCACCGACACACCTCATAAAGAAGAGGAGAAAGACAAGAAAAGTCCTTAGCACATTGCTTTGGATAATGTTGAAGAAATGAAGCCAATAGATCTGGACAAGGTAATGAATGATCTTGACATTCAAGACATAACCAATTATGACTCTGATAAAGATCCGCAGAAGAAAGATGATGTAATATTCATAACACTTAAGGATCAAGGAAGGCAAAAAGAATTGAAGACATCAGAGGATAAAGATATGAATGTTGCTGATGAGACATGGTAGGACACATCAGTCATGGACATAACAAAACCAGACCCTGCAGAGAAAGTACAAAAAGATGAAGATGTCACTGCTCAAAAAGACCAAATCGACGAGCAAGACACCATTCTAAATACAACCCAAGCTACCACTCAAAGCAATATGCCTATATTAATGAAGGCAATCAATATACTAGAGGGTAATGATGGATCAACTGCATAAGATACAAGCACACCTGAGGACAAGGGTGATGCAGAAGCAAAAGACACCACAAATAATACAAAGGACACAACTGCAGAGAAGGTTGCAAACCGATGATCAGAAAGATAATTCTACTGATCAAAATAAAGAGGAAACACAAAAGGTAGAAGAGGACACATAGAAAGAAAAAGGTGAAGAAGCAAAGAAAGATGAGTTGGAGAAGAAAACAAAAGAAAAATCTACAGAGACACCCAAGGTTGATGGAGAGACGTCTTCACCAAACTGACAGATGCACCCCGAGAAGAAAAAACAAGAAGCATATTCTACAAAGCCTTCACCAAGCACTTCAGAGAGGACAAGTGAACTAGTAATGGTAGTTCATACATCTGCATCCCCACAAGTCTCAAAGAAGAAGAAGAGAAATTATAAGAATCTAGTAACTCTGGATGAAATCATTGAGATTCCAGTTTGTGATCCAAGGACATTGGATCCAACTTAATTGACTAGGTATGCAAGACTATGTGAGAGGAAGGCAATGCAAGATAAATTGAGGAAAGCCACAAAGGAGGCAAAGGTACTTGAAGTAGCAAGAGGCATAATTCAACAAATTGTACCATATGTAGATATTGATTAAACAACACCAATGCTTGATCAATTAGTGGTTCTCATAGAGGAAATCACATCTCAGAACATAGATGCTGAGAAGATCATGGAAGAAATACTTGAACAGAAATATGAGTTCAAGCTAGCAGAAAAGATAAGCCAGGAAGTGGCATTGCAAAAGGTAAAGCTTTCTGAATTCATTAGCACAATAGATCCAATAATCTCAGAAGCTATTACTTTGATACAAAAATTGTGCACGCTTGATCAACTGACTCAGGAGTATACCAACAAGAAAGCACAAATAGATGCTAATCTTAAGACAAGTGCACAAAGTCTCACAAATAATGAAGAGGCAATAACATTGCACAATACGCAACTCAAACAGGCTCAAAAACTGAGACAAGACATACAGATTACAGAGATGAAGTACAGAGATGAGGTAAATGAGCTTCAAACTCAACTCTTACTGACACTTTTGCTACTGCAACAACATGTGACAGAGGCAAACACACTAGTTGCCACCCCAGAAATGTCTGTCCTAGACAACATTTATGATATGCATGCAAGGCTAGAGCTAGAGCACATGGCATTAGAACTCCTAATAGAAAAATGGGAGAAATTGCTCGAAGACATCAAGAAAACCCATTCACATATTCTTGACACATTGTAAGTTACACATTTTTGGCATCTTATAAGCTGTACATTTTTTTCATGAGTATCAAATAAAGGGGGAAGTGATATGTACATACAATTTAGATAGTATAAAGGGGGAAATGTACAGTCAAACATTTGAAAGATCAAAGAACAAGGAATGTATAGTAAAGAGGCAAGTATACATGTACATATACTTATACTATGTCAATGCATACAGTTAGGGGGAGTCATAAATGACAAGGATATAGACATGGTGTACATACTAAACACTTTAGTATTATGCATATATCAGTTTTTGATACTAATGTCAAAGGGGGGGATTGAAGGCATTATATTTTGCCATTAGTATACACAAGGAAAAACATGATCTACACCATCAGTTTACACTACACTGACAAACATGGCACAACACTACTCGACGCCAAGGTTACCCGATACTGCCAAGTTCAAAGAATCCAGACAAACACTATTCAATGTTACCCGATGACAAAAAGGATAAAGGAACCCGACAGATAACAACAGTGCAACTCGACAGAACAAAAAAGAGAGGAACTCGACAGATGAAGGGAACCCAATGATTAGTTCAACAAAGGAATGCCGACAAACTTTCAGTTCAACCTGACGACCAAGAACCGACAGTCAGTTACATCCCGCAAAAAGTGGATCTGACTTTCCACGTCAGATAAATCACTGAAGTTGTATATATAGCTTCTTGATTTGTTTTAAAATCCATTATATGCGGAGGAAGCAATGTATTTATTATTGTTTTAATTAGTTTTACTGATTTAAAACATGCAAACTAAAGATCAAGGTCAAGTTGTAAACCTTGGATCTAAGAGTTAACATTGTAATGCGTGATTCTAAGATAGGTCAAATACTTGTATATAGATGCTCAATCTATTGTGAACATATTGTTGTTCGATGATGATTGTAGCCACAGAGAGCATCTAAAGACTAGACAAGATATTTCATGCACAAGGACAAAAATGGATCAAATCAGTTTCAAGAAGAAGAACACAGGCTACCGACGAGTAGAGAAAGGTATTAATCAGTCACTTAAGGTGATATTCTTATTATGAGAGCTTTAATGGATCTGTGATCAGCAATTGTAGATTGCATACGGTTAGGTCAAACATATGTACTCGTTCTAACAAGTGTAGTACACTTAAGAAATAATTTCAAGAAAGGTGGGCTTAACAGTCCTATTGTAAATCTCTTAATCGAGTGCACACTTAAATTAGTGTTGCTAAATCTCTTAACAGAGTAGATCTTAACGGGTCTCCACTTTAATACTCCTAATAGGCTAGATCATTAGAAGTGATCATTTGTAAGCCTTTACCAGCTCCCTTCCATTCTGTAGATAGTGAATTTTTGTGGGTGCCACCCCCAGCACAGTTTTTACTTCCTAACAGGAGTTTTTTGTGATATCATATCTTGTGTTATGTATTTATTACTTTCATAAATGTTTCTATGAATGTTGCAAACAATTAAAGATTATGAATTAATGTTACATGCATAAGAAAGAACAACAGTAATGGCAGTAATACAGTAAAGAATGATTACTAATGATGAATGGTGTAAAGAGTTAAAATTTTTATAGGTACTGATTCACCCTTCCCCTCTCAGTACTACTTCCCATTAAATCCAACAAAAAGTACAAAAAATTTGAAAAAAAGAAGAAGAAAAGTACCTCGGTGAAAACCTGGTAAACATGTGCCTTGGTAAAAAAAATAACAATAAAAACTCCAAGTGGTGAAAACCTAGCAATCAAGTGTTGCTTGTAATTGGTCGCTCCATCTATCAATGCATTTCTTTGACTATCCTGCTTGTATCAACTTTTTTGCTTGTACATATCAGTTAATGCTCATGCATCCTTGTGCATATTAGTCGGTCATGCATCCTGAAAACCATGGCTTGGAGTCGTATCTTGTCTTATCCTCAGGTCAGTTAATCATCATTGGGGGAAACTAGTATTAACAAAACAATGGTGTTTCATAAACACCACACAATGTACAATGATGTTTCATCAACACCATCTCAACATCACTGATCAGGTATCTTATTGCATTTAACTGGGGGCAAGTTATTAATCAAATCTTCACTGGTCAACATCAAAATCTGACCTATCAAGAAATATGCTCAATCATTATTTCAAAATAAAAAAAATGGTGTTTCTTAACACCACTCAACAACCAAAGCTATTTTTCACCGATCTACCAAAAAATGGTCTTGTCCTAGATACAAGTGTCTGTGTCTTCGAAATAACTCAATGATGTCAAAAGTACGAGAGAACCAATGATGAAGACATGACAACTTTGTTTGTTTGTTGTATGTTGATTTTAGTTTCTCTTATCATGTCTCTCAAGTGACTATGATTTCTTCGTACTAGAGAAGCAAGGATAGTGGGCATGATATTTTCTTTGGTTGCTGCATGTGCGATGTATCCAAACAATGTATTCTAAACATATATTTGGTGAAGTCTATGATGAAAAAATTAAAATCATCATATTTCTACATGAAAGGCTCAGACTCCGAGACAATATCATATATCTATATTAGAAGGAAGAGGGAAGTTATTCCTTGTTTGTTGAAATATCATTGATTTCTACATGTCATATTTCCTAAGGACTTACGGGATGTCAAAAACTAGAAAGCCAAGGAAGGAATATGATATTTTCTTTGTCTACTACTCATGGGATACTTTTCCGATGAATTCAAAGGTCAAATAATTTGGTTGTCTATGATAAGAGCCTCCACACTTGTGGTAGGCCTCACATACCTCGTTTCCAAATATTTGAACCCTAGGTGGAGGTTGGAAAGATTATTCTTGTCTATTTTATACAACTGATACTAAGGTTATCATGATTCTGCATATCTTAATGCTTGCATCACATTGCCATATTGAATCCAGTGAAATCATTATTCATATCACCATGGTTGCCAGAGTACTAGTGGTGGTTGTACTTGATTAAAAATGAGAAGAAGACAATATTTGTATCATCATGGTTAACTGTGTACCAGTGGTTATCATATCTACTTCTACATTGCAAAAAACTCAATGATGAAATGGATAACTAAAGATCAGACACTCATAAAATTTGCATAATAGATTGCATGCATGTAGTGTTGCATTCCTTTGCCATGATTGAGATAATCATGCCTATCTTTGTGAGGGAAAATCTAAAGGAGATGACATCAATATCAGAACTTCAATCTACTCTGGTGACATCATCACATAAATCTACGCATGATCAAGTATCTTATAATACTGACATAAAAAATGTACCTACATCACATGTTAGTAACATTGCATAATAAATCCATAGTGAACCATCTACATATTCATTCCATACATGGTGCATTACATTCTTTTGCATAATCATATCTCATAAACATTTGCATTTCATATGCCTGGTATCAAGCATGAATATCATAAAGGTAAAATAACAATTCACTGTCATTACATCATTTTCATTATCATAAAGATATACATCATGCATCTCATAAATATTTTTCATTGCATATAAAAGCAACAAAAATATAACGTTAATTTCCATTGCATCATCATTATCCTTTCACAACATTGCATACATAATAAAGATAAAATGCATCAATATAAAGCATCTCATTTGCATAATCAAAGTAAATGCATATACATTTGCATCCATATCATAAAAAAGGGAATGCACATAAATATCACGATCATCACATATAAAAGGAATCATAAAGCATTTTATACAAAACCACGAATGCATCAGATAGAATTGCATCTCATATATCATAAGCATGTCAATGTCAGTATAAAAAAGGTACAATGAGATCAAAATGGTGGATATATCAGTTATCACATGTCAATAAAGTACATCATCATATATCATACATCGAAGATCTATACATCAAGATATATCATAGCTCTGGAGAACATAAAAAATAGGAGATACAACATGGTATATTAGGTTTGACTGCCTCCATATGGATCATGTCTAGAAGGTGGAGGTACATCTAATCTGGTAGGTGCTAGAACTACACCCTCTAACTGCGCAAATGCCTATGAAAAATAGGTACTCTGGCAGTAGGATCTGGAACAACTACAAAGTATGTTGCATGGTAGTAAGATGCTCTACTACACTGCATTGTTGCATCCCTCTGAGCCCTCTCTCTCTCTACAGTCATATAGGCTAAGGATCTATCTTTGTCACCCATTTGAGCCTATGCCACTACTATTAGTGTCTCAATTGGGCTCTCTCCTGTTGTAATCTAGTAATAGTGGAAACATTACATGTATCTCTCTATGTCAGAACCTATCTTGCTAGCATTACCGAGGGAACCTATCCACTAGGAGCTTGTGATTGTCTAGAGCTCAACCCCTGGGTCATATATGGTTTTCCTCGAGGAGGAATGAGAACCTATAATGAAGGAATTGTCCTGCCCTACTCACTTAGATTTATTGGAGGGCAGAATCTCACTCTCAATCCACTTCCACTTCCACTGCCACCTCTATCACTACTACCTCCTACATCTCCTAAGCTCCACCCTCACCTCTCTGCACTCCTTTGTCTCCATCTATGCCACCACTACCTCTACCTCCATCTCTCCCAACAGGTAGTCTACCTCCCCTCCCTCTCACTCTCCTCCTAGATCCTCCACCTCTAGCACCATCTCCATCTCCATCCTCGTCATTATCCTCCCCATCATCTAGTCCAAGTGGTACCTCATATAGAGCAGTCAATGTAGGGAAGGGATATCACACAAAATATTAAGGATGTGTGTGTCATCCTTGCATCAGCAACCTCTGGGGCATAATCCCACTACACTGGCACTAGATCTTGATACTCCTAAACAACAGACTCATGGTGCAATCTAGGACCCCAATACACCTCATCATCTCTAGTCCAAGCATACGTGTCCATACCCTATGGTTCTCCATGTACTTTTCCAAACTATCTAAGCACTCTGGTAACCATAAAATGCTCCACTATATAATGAGTATGGCCAATCATATATGGACCTATAAAAACATAGGGCATCTCCACCCTATCCTCGGCCCACTCCTCACAAGCTAGGTAAGGACACCAAACTACAAAAGTAACATCATCAAGTACATGACACCAATACTCCAACCACCCCAATCAAGGTTGTACCATGTCGCCACTATACACACACACACAAGGCTCCTTTGCCTCTCGTGCTTGTGGGACCACAAGGCTCCTTTGCCTCTTGTGCTTGTGGGACCACAAGGCTGGTCACCGGGATGTGCTCCCAGGCCTTGCTCTACAAAAATATCATGCCAACAGACATAATCTAATCATATATGTACATGACTTGATGGAGATCATGATAAAAATGTGCTAATAAATAGGAACCCCAAGCAAAGCGTCATTGTCTCTGCAGTAAATCCTCCAAAAATCAGGTCCAACCACACAAGAATCCTTATGCACTCTGATTTGGAACAAGAAAACTGCCAATTAAGTCAGCCAGTATAACAGGAAGTGCAACACAACGAATCTCCATGGACTCCCAAGAGATGGTCTATCGGGAAATAGAAGGGTCATCAAAGACTCGTTGAGCTGCAATAATACCATATTGACTCCTCTGATCGTAGTACACAATGTATCCCACAACTAGAATACAGAGGATCTAGTAGACCTCCTCCAGTGTCACAATCATCTCACCGGTGGGAAGGTGGAAGGTGTTGTGCTCTAAATGCCATCTCTCAGCAAGAGTAGTAAAAAACCCTCGATTCACCCAATAATAAAGTATATCGAGCAAATGGAAGAGGTCACACCGTAAGAGCAGTCCACACTCATCATCCATCAAGAAACTAGTCAAACTAAATACCCGGGGTACTGACCACAAAAACTAATAATACCAATATCATGTTGCATAATGTAAAATGAGGCAGACATTAGACAAGCTTAGTGTAGTCAAACAATATCAAAAGATAGACTTGACAAGCAACCAAAGGTGACAACTGATAAAAAAATCATAGAATCAGGCAAAAATGTATGCTCATTTTCTCCAAATGAAGGAGCAGTAACCACAAATGATAAAACATTAGGAAACACAACAATTTCCCCCAAAAATGAAACAATATGTGGGAAAGAACACAAAGTCTTGTAAACAACACAATTTCTCATAAACGACATTCTGTCTACCAAAAATAACAAAAGGCAATGAGAAACTACATAACATGGACAACAGATGAAAATTTACCGTAAATGAAAGGGTTTATAAGACAAATAAAGCATAAAGGATAGTAAACGAAGAAACAAAAAAATAATAGTTTTTACCGTAAACGAAGCAAGTTCTCTAGTAAACAAAGGAAACCAACCGCAAACAAAGGAACATTTTCCATAAATGAAACTAGTTTTTCGTAAACAAAATAGAAATAAAATTACAAGTTTGAGCTACATTTCTATCCAATAAAGCAATAAATGCATGAATTAATTGCATGAGAAGGATGAAATATCGGTGGTCCATAGTGGGCATGCCTTTGATCATGTCTGATCAGCTCGAGTGGTGTGACTCGATAAGAATAGACATCTCTCCAGAGCTCTCAATTTCTCCAAATGGCAATAGTAAAAATAAATATAATAAAAATGGGTTTTTCACCCTATTTAAACTTAATTTGCCTAATTAATGACCTTTTTTTAAATCCTTTTTAGGTTATTTTTACTTATCTTTTGATCAATCTTTCCAAAAACCAAAATCAAATCAAACTTCACATTCAAAAGGTATCATTATTTTTCGTCATATTTTCATAATCAAAATCGATTTTTGACTCAAATATTTTGAAATTGACTAATTCATCAGTTAATCAAGTGATTTCCTTTGATTTCTCTTCCGAGGGGGCATGATCAACACAATTCATACATTAATCGGAGTTTTGACACAATTTAAACTTGAGCATCATCAACCTCATCTCATAATCATTTGATTAGCAATCAGTGAATTTTAGTGGATTTTTCAAATCTTCTTCATCAATCACCGAATTAGTCGATCAACAACATAAAATCTTCTTCATCAATCAAGTTATCAATCGAATCAAGCCTTGAAATCAGGTTTCATATCAAAACTAAATTTCATTAGTTGGGGCATCAACTTCATCAGGCATCACATCAAGTTGATGATCAATCGATCAATCTAAGAATGAGTAATTTCATTAGATCTCATATCAAATTGCTCGGTCTTATCAACATAATTATTTCAATATTACCAGGGGCATATCAATTTCATTGCACCACATCAAATTGATAGTCTCCTTATCAGAACCCTAATAAATAATTGACTTCATCAGGACCCATATCAAGTTAATTATCTTGATCAACTTTTTAATGGTAATAAGTTTCATCACACCACATCAAAATGGTTAGTCGTTCAACCTCTCATAATCTTCTTTCCAGTAATCAATTTCATCGATTCACATCAAACTAGTTATTCGGTCATTTTTTTTAGGATCTTTCCTAATGGTAATCAATTTCATTTCATCATGTCAAATTGTTTATTTGTTATCATCCTCAACATCGGACGGGTAATCAATTTCATCGCTTTACATAAAATTGGTTATTCTAATCTCAATCTATCATTAAACATCAGTCAATTTGTGATCAGTTTCATTAGGGTCCATATCAAATTGTTCACTCAATCAGAATCTTATCAACATCAGACATTCTTTGAATCAATGCATTGATCACACATTGATTCAAAGAGGGGAAAATTTCATCACCTAAAACTGGTCTAGTCCACTCGGAGGCTTAAATCTAAATAGAATTGCCCTAGGTCCTAATCAGAACATTAAATCCAATCTCAATCTTGATTATGTGAGTGAATGTCATTTGCTCACATTATTCATTAGAAATCACAAAACAAATGATCAAACATCAAAGGTTCATCACAAAAAAGGAATTAATTCATTAATTAGTCCTAGCCTAATTAATTAAATCATGAGACAAAAATACCTTGGAAAGAGTTATTAATTAAGTGAATTAAATAAATGTCCTATTATCCACTCAAGCACAAAAGGACAAGTGATTTGGCTCAAGAAAATAGGATTAAATCCACATGGATCACTCAAGATTCAATCTCCATCGTCCATCATGGCTTCATCCTAGCCACTGAATTCAAATTTGAATATTTCCCTCCAAAAGGAAATATATAAAACCAAGCTCAAACAAGGCATTTGCATCATTCATTCTCATTTGCAACTAGATAATTCTAATTTCATTTTAAATAGATCATTTCATAGCAATTGCATTTTGAATTCATCATTTTAGATCTAAATTTGTCTCAACTTTAGCTTAAACAATCATGTAGATACACAATTTGATCAATTAGATTAATTGCATTCATTGTAGATCAAGATTGTATCTACTTAGATTCATTTTGGTTAAATCCTTCATTTCATGAGTGCCATTTAATGATCTAAATGCCTAATTTTAAGAGCAATTTTAATTAGATAATAATTTCCATGACTAGAAGGCAATAATTTGATTTCAATTGTTTGATTTGATTGATTTTCTAACTCCAACAATTGATGCAATGAGTTATTGAAGTGTTTGTGGTTACAAGATTATAGGCATATTTTCACACACATAGTATCACCTAGGAAACCTGCAAGATAAACATTAGTAGTTTGGTGTTCAATTCTTCATCACAATACAAAGACAAGTTTATTCCATTTCAAGCTAAATCTTCAATGTGAAACCTGCATAAAATGTTAGTAGTTTCAAAGAGTCCTCCAACCTGAAACACTGAAAAAGATAAATATATTAGTAACACAAAATCCAAAAAATTTAAAACTCTCTGTGCCAGGTTGGGGACGTCGGTCTCAAAGCAAAGAAAATGATCTGCGCAAATGATGGTCAGTAAAAAAAGGTTAAAAAACTAGATTGACACATGTCACCAATTACCTGCACACAATTTGAGGAGTGGAGACGAGGCTTTGCACTCAGAGATGGAAATTTGCAAACAAAAAAGTTAGCTATTTGTGGTAATAAAAATTCAAATTTTTAGTAGCATTTAATTCCATAAAATTGTACCATTGTCAGAAAATTGAATGCTAATATGTTATAATACCACAAAAATTAGTTTAAAGCATTAAAATTTCAAACTTCTATGAACAAGATGGAGATGTCAGTATCTAAGCAGAGAAGTCGATCTACGCAAAAGTCTATCTATGCAAATGGAAAAACCAGAGCGAAGATGACTCTGGGAAGTTGTAAACGACATTCCACGACCTTGGCATGTGAATGAAGGATTTTCAAAAGTTTGAAAGAAAGGTTGAATTGAGGATTTGGATTCAAGAATTGAAGGCAAGCATCCAATTCAAGATCTCCAAGTATCTATTTCTTCAAGATCCATTTAAGCAAAGGAAATCTTCTCAATTTGATGCAAGTTTCTTTCCCATGATGGCCAAGTAGAGGAATTCACAAGTCAAGCAAGAAGATCTTTCCATTCTTCTTTCTCTCTCCTTCTCCAAGTGGTTATCAAGCATACATACATTCATGGTCTAGGAGTGGAAATCATAGATCCATGTATTTGTGAGGGCATCCTTGATTCTAAATCTCATTCCAAACAAAATTCAAGCATCTTCATGGGTTTGACAGATCTCAATATCCATCAATGAGGGTTTTACATCCAAGGTGAATGAATCATTTACCTTCCTACTTTACAAGCTTCTTTCCTTTATGAAATTTCAATTCAATTTCCAGGTTAATTCTTAAATAGGGGGTTGACCAAGGGAAACCCCTTTCCATAACCATTTTCCCATTTTTGTGTGTAGGAACAAGTTTTGGGACTTGCGGATCTGGATCTGAAAAGTACAGGTGTAGACACAAAAGCCTAGAAAGTTTCATCATATTTGGAGCTACTAGGAACAAGTCAACTTGTCTACTTGTCCATGCACTTTTTGGCTGAAAATTGAAGAGTAGACAAATATAGGTCTCAGAGTTCCAGTTCTGGAATTGTAGCAGGATCTGACATTCTAACGATAGTAAAATTCAGATCTGAAGTCCATATTTCCTCTTGTTTATTAAAATACATCCTTTCTCTTTTATTGCATTTACTTTCATAAGTCAGATCTATTATATCTTGCTTTATTCATATCATATTTCCTTTAAAGGAATACCAAATCCCCCTTTGGTTTAGATCTTGCATTAGCACCCTTCTTCCTTTGGTTGTGCTAATCAAATTTTTACCTAAGGGTTGGGTTTGCATTCCTAATGTATCTTAGATCTTGGTGATTAATCTACATCTTAGAATTGCTCACCATTTCTACTATAAGGTATAAGAAAGTTTATTGTACTCTCAAATTCATCTTTTAAGGTCATTTGCGATAGCATCCCTAGAGTTATCGTGCCTCTTGATTTGGTAGCCAACATCAATGAATTCCTAAGCAATATCACTTAGCATCCAATTTTATTCCTTAAGAAATTTATTTTGTTCTTTGATATTTTTCTTGAGGAAGGTACACTTCCACTTGAGGCTTCCCATCTAAATGATGCATTGGTTACCCTGAGCATTGACTATGATCTTTTTAGCCGCTACAATATTCATACATGTGGCCACTATCTACTTGAGTTCTTCTATGGTTCTTAGACATGTGGTTTCTTCTTGTTTGGTAGTTTCTACCTCATAATTTATGACATTCCTATTCATGGTTAGATTTCTATACACCTTTCTCATACCATGATAAAAGGCTTTCCTTTAATCTTTATCGTCTTGATCCATTCTTGTGTGGCTCGACTGAAAAGGCTATCAATCTATATTTTATCTATAATTTCTTTATTGGAATTTTAATTAGGATTAAAAGGAAATTATGAGGAACTAGATAATTGGGTGATGGATCCACTAATAATTTTAACTAATTAGTGAGTATCTTCACTACCATCTTCAATTCCCCTTTATCATACTTGTCTTGTTTGGTTCTTTTCATTAGCTTAGCGTTCATCACCTGAAGATTATGTAAGTCACCACGCCTACTAGGGGGCATCAAATATATATGGGTCATGTTGAATTTAGTAGTGTGGGCCTTACTAGGATCTTTCTAAATGGAAGGATGAGCAATTTCCATAAACAAATGCTTAATGTTTTCATCTTCCACTATCCTTAAAGTAATTTAAATATTTTTCACCTTGGGAGAGGATTGTAGAAGTTGCTTGACTACATCATTATCTGATATCTTTGTAGGCTCAATTTTCCTCTTTTTAGATAGGGTAGTTTATAAAGATGATGAAGAAGAGGGAATTCCCATGGTAGTTTTTAAAAAGTCTGAATTGAACTGCAAAGTCCTCTTAAATGGAGGGGTCTTTTGTACATTTTGTATATAAAAAGGAAAAGAGGAAATTGTTTTACCATTTTGGGATTCTCTCTCCTGATTAATGGTCATTACATTCACTATAGGTGTTTTTTCACTTGTGGTGGTATTTTCTCTTTATATATCTCCTTCATTTAATTTTCCCTTTCCCCCATCTTATTTTGTTTTATCTCCCTTTCCACTTTTGTCTGTGCACCTTATTCACAAGTATTTTATGGGAGCGTCTTCTTTTTAGGAGGTTCATGTCTTCACCTTCACTCTCTCCTAGTGTAATTTTTTGTTCTACTAGGGAAGATGGAGAATATTAAGAAGCACTAGTAAGGTTGGGGTTGAATTATCCTCATGTCTTTTGTCCTTTCTTTGGGAAAACCTTTGAAGTCTCAGATTTTGTCTTGGTAAGAAAAATTTGTGACCTCTTGAGAACAACAATAATTCTCATTTGAAGGTCTTTGTGTTTAGGCGCATTCTAGTTAGTGGGAACAATCAGTTCCATGTGAAAATTACTTATGTAAATGGGGTCTATCAAATCAAATTCATCACCTTCAACCAATTCAAAATCCAATCCTAAATGATATTCAATGATTTATTTTAAACTTAGTATCATCCAACTTCTTCGCCTTACTTCATAATCATTAGCACAATCAACTCAATAATCTTCCAAGTTTAGTATATGATGATATGAGGGACCTAGATATATTATTTTTGAGAAAACATTTTTTGTTGAAAGAAAATTTATAATAATCATACGTTGAAATGGTGTATATAACCAAATCTTTCTCAATCTTTAAGGTATCTAACACAGTTTTACAAATGTAAAGACCAAGTTTGACGGGGAACTAAATTCTAATCTTCTTGTGAGCACACCTTTTGTTTACTTTAGATTATTGTCAAAAGAGCTTGATTAAGAAAAAAATGTCTTAAATATATTTAGGTAGCTTGCATGGGAAATAATCAAAACCACCTACCCTTATGTAAGTAAAACGCTAAAATTGGAGGAAATGGCCACACTAGATGATCAATTTAATAGCCTTGGATGATATCCTTTATCACATATCTCCTTGCAATTCCTTTAATAACCTCAGTATGAGCACATCGTTCACTCTTATGAATTTAGAGTAATTATTTTTCAACTCAAGGTTAGGGTAGTAATTATAAAATTGGATATTGTTATCATATTTTTCAACATGCCTTAACCGAGGCCATTTCCTTGTGCAAGCTAGTGCATAAAATAAATAAGAAGGCATGTAGAAAAACCTATTAAGGGTGGTGATGATGGAATTTAGTTTGACATTGATCATGCTTTCTTAGTCCAGGTATTGATTTCACACAAATATGACTTTTACAAAGAGGAACATCCATTCATCTAGGTTAAATGCATCCATGTCTCCACATAATCTATGTAATAGAATAATGATATCAACAATTTCTCCTTTTAAACGAGACTTATGAATTTTTTCAATAATTGAGCTTGTCCCTTCTTTCACACGGTGAACTATTCCTTAGCTATGACATTTATATAATAGGTCTTTCTCTCATTGATCAGTGATTGTGATAAGGAAAAATCCTAGTGCATTTATACTTCTCTATTCGAGAATATAAAATAGTTGTGAATTGTGACTCTATCTAGGGTTATGAGTATCCTATCATCTTTTTTATTTATTTATCTGGTCTAGGAATGATACTTGTTAATGTGTTCCAATAAGATATATGTGCATTGGACAAGGACTTAGAATGTTACCACTTCTATTAATCCACTCTCTACCACCTGTTGAGTAATTAAATGCTTATTTGGATTTTTTAATCTATCCCAAAAATCTTCCAAATTAATGTGCCCTAACTACGTATCACCAATTTCTAGTAATGAAATCTCCAACCTTGAGAGGTGCTCATAACCAAGGTACTTGTACTTCAATTTCTAAAACTTTTATTTAAAACTAATGCTCTTGAATTTCTGAAACAAATAGGGCAGAGTCTCTCCTTGTTTCTATTGTTTTAAAAGGTAAAATAGAAACAAGGTTTTATAAATTGGAGAGATTACTTACTTTTGCAAATGGTTATGGATGTGAGAAACATTTCTCTCTGGACTAAAACACAAATTCCTACCTCAAATTATTCTTTGGGAGCTCTGAAACTTGTTAGTTCACTGATAGATACCTTCAAGAATGATGAACTTAAAACTTATAATCTCTTTGTTGTCTATCATTAACTCCCATCTACCTTGGATTTACTATCATTAATGCATAGTGCTGTGGTGCCCTTTTCAACTTCTGATTTTCTTTCTTTTGTGAGATGTCATGCCACAATTAAATTTTGGAAACCTTATTGGTCTTTTACAAAGGTTTTGAAAATATAATTTGCTTTTACTTTTCTTTGATCTTGATGCTTTAGAAAGACTTTGAGGAAATTATTTAAGATTCTTATGAATGATCTCTTCTTTCTTCCTCGTGTTTCCCTCTATTTTCATTTTTAATACCTTGTCAAAGTCCAATAAGGTTTTGGGAATTTTATCAGCTTTTGAAATCAATCTCAAAACTTTGAATTGTATTCTTCTTCATTTTTGAATGACAACTCTTTATAAAGCATATTTTATCTTTGTTGATGGGACAATACCATCAAGGGACAAAGGCTTATTAGGTTCTAATTAGGTTGTGAAAACCTCATTAGAGTGTAATAATCAATTCAAGACAAAAGTAAAGAATTAATAATTTAAAGCTTTTTATAAAAAGGTATGATTAAGATGGGACTCAATATTGTCAGGCTCTCTCTAGGTTGTGAAAACCTCGTTGAAGTCTGACAATGCTTTTAAAACTGTTAAAAACTTCTGGCAGAACAATTGAGTCTTATAATTTTCTTATAAGGACTTTTATAATGAAGATAAATTATTAGAACACTTAGGACCACAAGACTTTTATTTTCAATAATAGAAATGGGCCAAAAAATTATGGCAACAAGTGTAAAAGGGCTAGGTGCACAAAGACAACTCCATGAAGCTTTATCCCTTTGATCACCTTTATACTTTTATAATGACCATGCAAATTTCTCTTCCTTTAAGATTGGCATAATATATTCATTAGTAAGCTTCAAAATGCCGTTGTGAAAGGAAACCATGATTTACTTAATAACCATCCATAAATATTGACAAAATGTCTCCATAGTTTGATTATTTTCCTTCTAACTCTAGAACATTCTCTTGTGATTTCTTTAACACTAGCTCTATTACATCTATCAAATAAATCTTCTTACTCTTTTTTTGACTCATATAAATAACACGTCCTTTTTCTTCTCTTCTTCCATATCAATTTCTTTCAAACCGTCCAAAATAAGCACATCCATAACACTATCCCTTAGGGCCCGTTTGGTTGAGGGGTGGAATTGGAATTGACCAGGAATTGGCATTTCCGAATTCCCAAAATGTTCAATTCCCTGTTTGGTTCCAAAATTAAAAATTGGAATAGGGTTACGTGAATTCTAATTTTGGGTCATTTTGAGCATTCCACAATTCCTTCTCAGACCTGGAATTGGAATTGAAAATTGGAATTGGAATTGAAAGTATTACTTTGGGAAGGAAAATTCATTCCCATTTTTGTTTCAATAATGTATATTATATTGCTATAAGGATGTATATATATATACACGTGTGTATATATACACAAGTGTATATACACACATGTATATATACACATATGTGTGTATATGTGTATATATATACACAAATGTATGTATGTATGTCTATATGTGTATACACATGTGTGTATATGTGTATACATGTGTATATACATACATGTATGTGTGTGTGTATATATACACACGTGTATGTGTATATATACATGTGTCTATATACACACATGTCTGTATAAATGCACGTGTATATACACATGTGTATATATACATGTGTGTATATATACATGTGTGTATATATACACATGTGTATATCATGTGTATGTGTGTATATATACACATGAATGTATGTATGTGTATATATACACACATATATGTGTATATATACACACATGTGTGTGTATATACACATGTGTATATGTGTACATGTGTTTGTATATGTGTGTGTATGTGTATATATACACATGTGTATGCATATATATACATGTGTGTATATACACACATGTGTGTATATACACACATGTGTATATATACACACATGTGTATATATACGTGTGTATGTATATACACATGTGTGTGTATATATGTGTATGTGTGTATATATACACATGTGTGTGTGTATATACACACACACGTGTGTGTATATGTGTATGTGTGCAAAAACAAAGTTCCAATTTTGCGGAACCAAACGCAGAATCTGCATCTTCTCAGTCATCTTCCAGGTGAACCAAACAGGACAAGCCAATTCTAGAATTCATTTTGAGAATAGCCCAATTCCCAGAATGGATTCAATTCCAGAATTGGCAATTCTAGCATGCACAAATTCCACGAAACAAACGGGCCCTTAATTCAATAGCCAACTTCAACTTTTTCTTAATCAATAAAAGTATCATGGACACGAATGCAACCAACTATTGTCCTCTAGACCCTTCCCATAAAATTTATAGTCTTCACTAATTTTAAGCTAGTCTCCCCTTCACTATTGTCTATTGAGTATAATCTCCACATCATTATAACTAATACAAAAACCAATAAGAAGAATGCACACCAACCAAATATAGCTACCCACACAAACTAAAGTAATGTTGAGAGCTTTACTAACTCTCCTCATACCACATCAAAATACAAACTTCCAAAGCATTTTGTAGTGAATTATTCCTTAACTTAAAATGTCGTAGTGATATAATATAAACAATGAGAGTCTCTTAACACCCAACTATAATTATCATTAATATCACATGATCATTAATACAATCATTAAAGGGGTGAAATCCTCTTCAATTCGGGATTTAAAATCTAGCCAGCCATGTATCTCAGTACTTTCACCTAATGGGAAATCAATTTAAAATCCTTAGGTATCCAAATAGTTTGTAACTTTATCTTGGGACATGTACAACCGTGTGACACCTTTACAAGATCAAACTTGGTCTTCCATTCTTGTACTTCTAAAATCACTTTGAGTTGTAAATTTGGTTATTGACTTTGTTTGTCATATTGACAATAATCTGGAAGTATCTTTAGATCTCTACATCTTTATAAATTCTCATATATTTGTCTTTCTTACCTTTATGAAATGCTTCTCACCCCACAATATCATTAGCTTTTTACCCTAGATACTTTGATCCTCTTGCTCAAAGTCTTGTCTAACGTTTCTAAATACAAATCCCACAGTTATAGGACCAAGATTGATTATAGATGCACCATCAAATTTTATTTTGGTCTCCCTACTAACAATTTTCATCTTAGCTCTTGCACATTATTTCTATATTTGATTGTCCCTTTACTAGGATACAATGAGGGTTTACACATTGATAGTGGAAGTAATTTATATTTGTTGCTTGAATGGAGAATAACATGGGTAAACATCCTATTACATTATTTTTATGTAATAAGAGGTGTTGCTTTTAGTGACAATTTTTGTTTGCAACAAGAAGCTACCAAAGAGGAATAACATGGCTGAAATATTAATATTTGTATGAGTGCTAGGAAAACATGGATAAACATCTTAGTTCATTATTTTTATGTAATAAGAGGCATTGTTTTTAGTGACGATCTTTGTTTGCAACAACAAGCTCCTAAAGTGGAATAACATGAATGAACTATTAATATTTGTTTGAGTGATGCTATTCCTATCGACGCCTGATTGCAAGAAGAATATTGGGTGAAAATATCACTACTTGGTTTTATGTAGTGATTAGTTGACTTTCATTGTAGATTTATTTGAACAAAGGAAGAATGACATGAGTGATTTTATTCTTGAACCTTGTCTTTGTTTGTATATATTACGTGCAACAAAAAGAATAACACATGTTGTATCTAACCACATTTTTTTGATGGTGATAAGATCAGTGGTGTTATCCCCATAGATACATGTTGTCAGTAAAATATAAATTGGACTTTTCACCATAAGAAGCTTTGGATCATGCATGGTGGTTTAAAAAGTTGATCTTGCTTAGTGTGTGTCTTCATCTTGTGGCTCACTTAATTGATATTTGTTTATTTTACTCTTTTTGCTATTTGAAGCTAATAATAACTAAAAATAATTTTAGAGTACCATCATATCATAAAAGGACATGCTCACCTAGGTCAACCTAAAAGAATGTGGGTAGAAGATTGAAAAATAACAAGCAAGCACCCTAGAACAATGTATGTAGTTGTTATTCATCTTAATGCACTAAGTTGAAGTGTTTCTCTATTAATTACTCATTGAATTCTTCTATTATGAGATAGAATGATTCGATGCAAAAGGATGATAAATGAATTTAATTAAATGCTTTTAAATATAATCGCATAGCTAGCCAAACTAGAATTTAAATTTTATAATTTGAGGGATCAAGTCCACAACTATAAAGTTTTTTATATTAAAGCAATAAAAATTAGAGCGTTGTCCCATTAACACAACAAGTGAAATTACAATATATGTGTGTGTGTGTGTGTGTGTGCGCGCGCGCATACATACATACATATACATATACACATACATACATATACATATACATATACATATACATATACATATATGTATATGTATATACATATATGTATGTATATATATGTGTGTATATAAAATTAAGAAAATTAATTTAATTCTATGCAAAATTATATCATTTATAATATATGAATTAAATCATCTCTCAAAACTCATTAAAAAATAAATAAATAATATATTTAAGTATACACATTTGACCATTACAACTAATAATACACAAGTAAAGGTTTCCGAAGGCCATCCTGAATTGAAGAAGAAGAAGAAGAAAATTTTAAGGTCCACGAGGCTAAACATAGCCTATGGGACAACCTATCGACCTCAGTAAATCAACTCTTTTTCTATGCAAGCTAATGATGAGGGCACCCATCTTCTCAATGTTCTCCTCGTTGAATAAGTTATGCCAAGAGCTAGCTGTTAAAATATTTGTAAATCTATCCCTGTTGTCTTTGTAAGCAACACATTCAACAATAAAATGGTGTTCAATTTCCACATTCTAGGAATTGCAAAATGGACAAACCCGCTCATGCCACGCCTCTTTTGGTCTTTTCCAACGCCCCATCCCACTACAAAGCTGATGCGAGTTAGTCCTAAGCTGAGCTATAAGAATTTTTGCTTTCCACGCAATATTAGCCCCTATGTAAGCTTTTTTTTTTTATCGTTTTATTTTTATTGATTCCCTTATGTAAGCTTTTTGAAGTTGGTCACTTCTAGGATTGAACTTGCTGATATAGTATTTTTTCTTCTTTTCCTTGTTATTTGTGGGACACGCATTGAAATGAATGTTCCATTTACCCATCTACTTGATATTTTGTTGCATCCAAGTCTTTTTCCTTTTGCGCAATACCTATTAAAGACAACCTTAGGCCATCTCTCATTTTCCATTTGTTCCATTTTTTTAAAGGTAACTTAAAAGAGGCACCATAGCTATTTGAATAAAATCCACTGTTGGTTCGATCTGTAGGGAATCTGAATGGTTCAGTGCACCTGGACTTATAAATTGAAATCAATAAACAAATCCGTCAAATTTGACCTCATGATGTGCAAAAACGAACTTCACTGGATTGGCCCTTTCTATTTCCAACAGTCATTTAGACACCATCGTGCAAGGAAGGAGCTTTATTAAATTACGTCTCTTTCTATTTCCAAAAGCCAGTCGCCGACTGATGAAGCTTTATTGAATTGTATCTCTCTATTCCTCCAGCGGTCACCAAGTTCACCTTTCACTTGTTTTTATAAGAGTGTGATTGTCGCCTCCTAACTCATTAACCAACTGAAGAGGTTTACAGTTGCAGAGAGGCAATACGGTTTTGTTACTCAGCTTGTTGATTTTCGGTAATTAGAACCTGTGGCGGATGATATCTAGGCCATTGAACAAACCATGTCTGCTCTTCCCCGTGTAACTGTGCATGAATATGCACGCTCATCTCTTATGCCCACGCACTATCACACAACCCGCAAGATCCCACGCACCCAATTTCATATCCAAATAATAAAATCCCAGTTCAATGTAGAAGCAGATACAAAAATCTCGCCTACCCACTTGACAGGAACAGAAAGACCGCACAAATTCTCCCCATTTACATTTGCTCAGGGCTTGCCTTCACTCCCCAACCGTGAAGAGCATGAACACGAACACGACATTGCCTTGAAGCTGCCTCACCTGCATCAAATGTTACAGCTACTTAGAAAAAAACAAGGCGGTAGTAATGAAGAAGGAAGAGAGAGAAAAAGAGGGGGAGGCCCGGGAAATGTATATCTGGTGGGAACAGGGCCGGGAGACCCTGAGCTGGTGACCTTAAAAGCATTAAGAGTTATGCAGACGGCTGATCTTGTTCTCTATGACCGCCTTGTCTCCACAGACATATTGGACATGGTCCACTCTGGAGCCACATTGCTATATGTCGGAAAGGCTGCTGGTTACCATAGTCGGACTCAGGTTGGTAGGTCTATTCCTCAATTTTCAAACATTCACTTTATAATCATATTTTGAAACCTTTTGGAATTTGGGTTTTGGAAACATGGGGCATAAAAATGATTGTTTCCTTTGCTCCCGCAGGATGAGATTCATCAACTCCTGCTTAGTTTTGCCCAGGCTGGAGCAACTGTTGTTAGGCTTAAAGGCGGGGATCCCCTGGTTAGTTTGTGATTACTGGACTTGTTGAAATTATTTTGTTTGCCTATTTTATGTTTTCTGTTGTCTATGATTACATAATAGGCAATGGATAATATAGTATAATCTACAATGATAAAAACAGCTAGAGTTTCTCCAAAAGAGTTTAAATTTTGCCTTAATATGTACTAGGTACTCAAAGCATCAATATGACTACCTTATTGCTTCTACGCAAACAAAATTAAGCACGCCTTAATCTTAACTGCCTCAGAATGATGATAAAAACACAACTTGTCATTGTTACAAGTTGGGAATTCTGATTATTGTGGCTAGCTTAGTTCTTCCGCACAAACAATATACTCCCACCAAAGTATAACTGCCCCAGTATCATGGCAAGTTGAAAATCTGGCTTTGGTGTGATTGCTCTCTTTTGCCAGCTGAAAGGAAGAGCCACATCACCTTGCTTTAAAATCAGTTGACATGCTTGGATACCATGTTTTTTTTTCTGCTTTTCAAAGTCTATTATAAAGCCACCAAAATCTGAAACATGCCTAGAAAGTCAACTCTCCGAGACTCTTCACTCTGTGCATGAGACTTGACTGTCCAAAAATCAGAGGAAAAAAGACCTCAATTGCAAGTCAAAGCTCTCATTTGGTGTAGCCAAGCCTTTTGCCAGGTCTAAATCAGCTTCTTCTATTGGTCTCGTGTATTATCAAGTCTTGCAACTATATGCCAGCATTGAGCATGCCTATCTACTAAACCTAGTATTACATATTCTGTAAAATGCATCATATTATAAATATCTGGAACAAGACAATCGATGAAAATGTAAAATTTTCTTCTTCTTCTGCTAAACACATTATAATTTTTTAGCAAACAATACACATTCAATATATGTTACCCATAGTGTCTAAGTCTGTGTTTTTCACTCATGGGTGAAGGATTATTCGGATGACAAAACCATTTCTGGTTCCACAGGATGATACAAAATATCACAAGGAAAACTTTAAACTTTATTTCCTTATTTGATAATCACACTTTTCTACACAGAACTTTGCCACTGTGGGACTCCAAATCTGCTGAACATTTGAACTGGCTTGTAGCTTAGAGAAGCAACTGAGGTCTTGGATTCTCTGTTAATTGGGCCTTTTAATGCTGTAACATCCCCTCTAACGATTTTTGACAGCCTCGGTAGTTATTGTAATTTGGCAAACTGATAGTTTGTCCTCACAATTGTGAAACTGAGCATCTTTTGCATTGTTTTCCTCCTCTTCTTTTTTGGTTTCCAAAACTGTAGACATGAGTGGGCTATTGTTTCCCCTCTGAATTTATGATAATGAATGCAGGTCTCCCCAGGGTTATAGTGGTCCACTTGGCATGTCTACTCTAGAAGTAGGATTCTCATGTGTAGGATTTCCCTTCCGAATGGGGCTGTCCTCATCTGATATTGCACAGTTAGCATCCAAATCTCTTCCCTTGAAGCTTTGTCATAGTTTTAAATCTTGATGAGTAATTTTGACCATAAGTTCTCAGGAGTTGCTCAACAGAAACTTAGCAGGCAAGTACTCTTTGATTTATGCTGAATTTTTGGCAATACTCCTTCGCAGAAACTAGCCAGCTAGCAGAATTTTTTTCACCAAATGTTTTCCTATATTTATTAGAAATTTTTTTTTTTCAAATTTTTTCTTTGATGTGGATTTGAATGTCAAAATATTGGCCAAGTCCTGAGTTGAAATCAAGATCTTTGGCTGGGATGTTTTTGCTGAGTTCAAATTTTCAAACTGTACCTCAAGTGATATAGAATCACCTAAAACA
>MU227491.1:7889465-7901086 GCA_018584345.1 Thuja plicata | reverse complement strand
GAGTATACATATGTAATGTCCCCAAATTGGGGTATACCTGATTTTTGCCCATAGTGACCGTTACACAACGTAATTTGTTTGCAAATAGTATTGTATAATTAAATCATATAATAGCTATTGAAATTTTTTAAGTAAATAAGCAATTAAGTTATATAACATCACACGCTCTAATTTTTAGCTTCATTTCCAGTAATCTACCATAGTAGGGATTGGAGAGGGGAGCACAATAGGGTGCCCAAAACATTAGCCGCAACTAAGCCCAAGGGCGTCATATAACACCCCTTGGCACACAAGTGGCAGGAACTCTTGTCCATCCAACATGGGGTGGCCTACTTAGATGGGGAACCTGTCTCTGCCCTCCCAATTGCGTCTCCTTACTAATCCGTACCTGATTGCTTCTATTTTTTAGTTTAACTTCCAACAACCAACCATCATAGGGATTGGAGAGGAACACACAATAGGGTGCCCGGAACATTTGCTGCACCTAACCCCAAGGGCGTGATGTAACATCCCTTGGCACACAAGTGGCAAGGACTCTTGTCCATCCAACATGGGGTGGTCTACTAAGATGGAGAACCCATCTCTGCCATCCCAATTGCGTCTCTTTACTAACCCATACATGATTGCTTCTATTCTATAGTTTCACTTCCAACAACCAACCATTGTAGGGATTGGAGAGGAACACATGATAGGGTGCCCGGAACATTCACCACAACAAAGCCCAAGGGCGTGATATAACACCCCTTGGCCCACAAGTGGCGGGAACTCTTGTTCTTCCAACATGGGGTGGCCTACTTAGATGGTGAATCTGTCTCTGCCTTGCCAATTGTGTCTTCTTACTAACCCCTACATGATTGTTTGTAGGAGAATAAATAGATTAAATAACTAATCAAAGAATCTAGACAGATTAGCAATTCTCATTACTAACTATGTCAAAATACATAAGAGGTTATATATTAAATAACATCATCACATTGCATACCACAACACTTGTTAGATCACAAGGCTGCTGTTTTCTGAATGCAGATTACTTATAACAGATCTGATGTCCCCTGATGGTTTCCTTTGAGTGCCAATCTGCTACATATATCCCTCAGTCGGTAATGGCATGTCTTTTCCACGGGCACAACCCTCCTAAAAGTGTCATCTCTTTATTACTGTCCATTGCCCCTCCACTGATAAATTGCTGATGTTTGTTTTATTGAAATTGCTCCCCATCAATGATTAATAACACATGTATTAGAATAAGCACGAATCGATGCTCTTTTAAGTTTTAACACACAAATCTTTAACATGTGCCTTAACTTATCATTGTATTGTTCCTTGTATACAGATCGCTGTATATACACGAGTTTATGCATCAAAGCTGACTTTAGATTGCTGTCCTTCAATGTGTCATGCCCCGCTGAGATGGATAGCAGCTTGTATAGCAATAAGAATGCAGCCTTTGCCTCAGTCAAATTGCACCCCTGAGACTCGATGACACAAAACAATGATAATATTAAAGATCGAATTAATATACTATGTGATAAAATTGCTGTCTTTTCATCTCTGTTTTATACATTAATCCTTTAATCCAAATCACAGAAAATTGTAGTCTTATAAATAAGACAATTTTTTGAGCATTGGCGTTTTTATTTTCTAAGTATAGCGTGAGAATGTTTCATTGCAGTGTGTGACAATCCGCCCTTCCTGAGATTGCTTGTCCTCAAGCAATTTAAGTTTTATTCAAATATTTTCAATGTGAGGATCCCTAAACTAACCCTTGGAGATTTGTAATCTTTAGATCCTCCTTGTGATATAACTAGCTTCTGTAACCCTGATATTACCTAAGTTGCAAATTTGAACTAAGACTTGCAACAACATAATCTAGAGTTGGAAATTGGCAAGGTTCGTAATTTTCTGCCACCCTCATTTTGTATCACTTTGTAAATGTAAGAACCAACTAGGTTGTCCCAATGTTTGCAAAATATATTTCTTAATGTTAAAGCAAGAACTTATATATTAAGGTGAGGATTAGAAGCATGACACATAGCTATGCAATGTTCTTTGTCAAGAGGGTTTTGGGTTTTAGAATCTTGTCCATTTATGTGACTAAACTGGATTGACAAGGGTGTGATAGATCTTGAATTCTTAGTCACATTAACGTGGTAGGATAATCTTTACTAAAACTCCTAATTCATTTGAAGAATCCAGAGTTGGTCTCCTAGTTACATATGGGACAAGTCTGATTTATTGGTTTGGCATCTGTATTTCAAATTTTAGGGAGGTAGCATACAACACTTGATTTTGTTATAAGATGGGGCCTTCCGTATTCATGTCCAACCTCAAGAGGAACATTGACAATTTTCAAAACTTTTTCTTCAATATGTAAAAGGAACACTCACCCTGGCAATTTTAATGCTTTACAAATTCCATACTATTCAGGTATATAATTATATTAACTCTACGCTTGGTTTTGTTATAAGAAGGCCATCCGTATTCATGTCCAACCTCAAGAGGAACATTGCCAATTTTCAAAACTTGTTCTTCAATATGTCGAAGGAACACTCACCTTGGTAATTTTTATTAATGCTTTCCAAATTCCATACTATTCAGGTATATGATTATATTAGCTCTAGTTGGATTGGATTAATTGGTAAACATTTATAATGAGATTTATCTTTTCTCTCGATCAAGTGCAATTTCATGGAAAACTAAATTATAGCATATAGTTGCCTTATTTTCCACTAAAGAGCACTATAAAACAAACATTATTGGTTGATCTTACTTTGGCCTCATTCTTTGCAAATATTAACAGAGTTCACACTATGTTGTAGAATTCTGTCTATCATCCCCACTAAATGTATTGAGATTCATCGCTATATATCCACTAGCCGTTAGATAATGAAGATGTTGTCTGTATTATTTTAATGGCTAAACCGCGTAGTAGAGATAAATTTTGTCAAATTTAGAGATAGCTTGGAATCGAATCTAGTTTAATAATTGAGGTGATGATAGCTATATTATAGATGGAATTAGACATTTGAAATAGCAGCCAAATTAGGAGCTTTGTTACTACTTTGCTGTGATTTCATTTTTTTCTTCCTTGCACCTTCTTTTGCTTGGGTTTTCCTTTTCATCCTCCCATGCTTCTTTATCAGACAATGCTTCTATATTGCGTACTTAGCTTCTTTGTAGCACAAGTTTTTCTTTCAAGATTCTTCTTGATTAAAAATATGTCCACACTCCCATTTTTCCATGCAGTTGAAATATTAAAATTTTACTTGAAGCTCTTCCTGGTGATCTCTTGGAGGAAATGCTCTTTGATGCTCATCTTTCTTATAGGAGGTTTTATCTTTTGATGATATATTTTTGGACTAACCTTTATCCCTTGTTTTAGTGGTATCAATTCGTAGGGTTTTTAAGATTCCATATTGGATCAAGGGCACTTACTAGGCCACGTATAGCTTCTCATAGTCCTATAAATAGGTAAGTGAGTCTTATTTTGGTATTTCCGGGGAACATGACTGAAATCCTTTGGACTTCCTCCACATAGTCTTCAATGGTCCCTTCTCGTCTTAATTGAGTTAATTTTAAAAATATCTCTCAAGTTGGTTTTTGTCAAATATTTCAATGAGTTTTTCGATGAAATCATCATAAGTTGTTATATTTTGGTGGCCTTGAGTAATCAAGCCTTGGTGCTACCAGTCGTGTGCAAACCCTTCTAAAAGTAAGATGTCGAATTTGACGGCATCTTCTTCTATCATGGAATTAAAAGATAGATATGTATCCAATTTTTGGATCCATGAATGAGTAGTGACCTTCCCTGACCCATCATGGTTAGGGAGACCCTACGATGAAGAAATGTTTTGGTATGGGCGGAAAGGAATAAAAAGAGAATGTCTTCTGTTTCATTGAATCAAAATGACTTCTTGCTGGGCATCAATCATTCAATGGCTTGATATGTCATGAGTGTTATTCTTTTTTGTAGCAAGCCTTTCCTGTAAATCGTAGAGTTGCTATCATGATACCAGATATACTTGCATGTTAGGTCTACTTGAACCTTGCTTGGGTTGTTGGTGCTGGACATTTTTGTGAAGACTTTTGTTGCTGTGTGTGGAGTTCTCTATAACTGCAAAATGTTCACATTCATCAATATTCAGCTGGGAAAGCATATCAGATAACTGAAGGGTTTGTGGCAACCATTCTTGACATTATCAAGCTGTCATGGAGATATCAGTTGCTGCTTGAAATGTCTGGACATGATAATTCCATTCTCTGTTCCATATGCACAGAGTTGTTTGCTGTTTGTGTTTATGAGGATTACATATTCAGCTATAGCAGGTTTTTCGCAAATGAAACATCAGGAGATTATGTTACATGTAAAGTTTGTGTAATTTCAGTTTTAAAGCCAATGCAAATATCCAATCAATGTATGTTGTTTACTTGATTAAGAGATTAGATAACTACATTTCAAAACCCATCAATACCAATTGCACATTCTGGAAAAATACATTTTCCATATCAAGCAAACTCTCTGACAAAATTATTCAAGGGTACAATGAGCATGATGGCTGCAAGACACCTACTTTTGAAGGTTATATGAAATTTGCACTTCGGAGTGAGACAGCTGGAAATGGCAAGGGGTACAGTGGCATATTGGTTCTGATAAAAAGAAGCATGGGGAAGAAGCATTCAGTTGGAAAAGTTAGATCCAAATAGGCAATACTTATGGTTTAAAATCTTTGAGAATAATAAACTAATCACAATTGCAGCATTTTTTTGTCTCACAAGGGTAAAAATTAACCTAGATAGTAAGGATCCTTATGCAGCTCTAAAACATGATATTTCATCTTTCTCACAGCAGGGTGAAGTTCTTCTAGTGGGTCACTTCAATGCAAGGACAACTAATGAACAAGAGGGTAGCTTGTGCAGCAAGGAAGATAACAATCCCCTTTGGCTCACAGAAGAGGAAAATAGCAGGGGAGAAGCTGTTGCGTGGATAGAGGGGATGTCAACCGTGCTGGCGAGGAGTTACTTGCCTTTTGTGGCATTTTTGATCTAGCTATTTATAATGGTGTGGGTAATTGAAAGAGCTCTGGGAATTTCACATGCAAAACCTATAATGGGGCAAGTGTTGTTGATTATGTAATTTGCTCACAAAGCCTAGTTGGCAAAATAACTGTCATATCCCTGCCATTACTTATTTAGGAAATAGGGTTGCGAAATTGAGAGGAACTGACCTAAGGTTTAAGTGCAAATATTTAAGGAAGATCACGAAGTAACTTTTGGGCCGATTCCCCTTTGTAAGTTTGTTATGAATGAAATAACAAGAAAGCCCTATGCTAACTGACCCGCGGGTGTTTAAAATAAATTAATTCTATTTTTTGCTTTAGGACCAACTTCCTTTGGATAAAAACTAAGGGCATGTATTTAAGAGGTAGGATGCAATTATCCAAGGGCAACAAGAAAACAAATAAGAGGCTGCAACTATCGGAGCAGAGAACAGTGATTACAAAGTTGATTGAAAACATCAATTTGTATAACATGAAACAGCAATTGATTTGTTTTTGTCAATTATAAACAATAAACAGAAATATCAATTTGAATTTACAAGCAGGCAGTGATTAATATTAGTAGCAGCAGTTTTGATTAAGGGTTAATCATAGGAGTAAAGGAAAGAAACTAAAGTTATTAGTTTAGATTAATGTTGAAGGAACAGACAGCAGTTATATATCACAAGCAGCGATAATCAATTCAAGTATGAGGAGGTGCGGCTAAAAAAATCATTAGTGATAACTAATAATTATGAAGAGGCATTACAACAGACAGTTCCAAGGAGACACAATCTTTTATGAAAAGATGGCTATTTCCAAAGGATGCCTTACTTCATGAAAGGATTAAGAATAATATGGAGGGAACCACAATGGGAGAAGGTAGCAAGAGAGGACATCGAAAAAGCATCAGAGATCTCATATTAGCGATCAGGATCAGATCAAAAGTTACAATTGATTTGCAGGCAGTAATATTCTTGTTTATTGTGGTATGCATGGATTTATGTTAAATATGTATGCCTGATATATGCAGCAATATAATGCACGATTCTTTACATATTAATGTAGGATAATATATTTAGCACATAACATCATATATATTATACATACGTAATAATATGCATTTCCAAATAGCAACAATCAAACATGGCAGGGTGAGGAAGGGAATACAAGGAGAGAGAACGGATAGGATTCCTCACTAGGTCACCACCTCATATGGATTGCGAAAGGTCACATGAGGCCAAGAGGGATGGTATATTCGCACTTGGGCCTAGGGTAGAGGATCGCTTAGGGCACCCTATTGTAGTTTCTCCTCCAACCTCTTCATTGATCGGTTGTTGGAATGGATTGAAGGGAGTCTCAATCATAGGAGGGTGAATAAGGGTGGCATGATGAGGGAGAATGGATATAGGATTCCTCTCTAGGCACATCACCTCATGTGGATGGGGGAAGGCCACATGAGGCTAAGAGGGACGGTATATCCACACTTGGGCCTAGGGTAGAGGATTGCTTTGGGCAACCTATCATGTCTCATTATTCGAGCTCTGTTATGGTTGAACCCAAACAATAAATTAGATATGTTATTTGACTAAGATGATTATGAATATATGCTCTTTATCCCTTGTAATGGTTGATCTTATGAATTGTATCTTGAAGATTTGTCTAGCATGATTGCAGGATGTCAACCAGGATCTATCTTGTTTTACGTCCTTTGGGTAAAGATATATCTCTAAGTCTAACTATATCATGTTCCCTGTTTTATTGAATTTGTGATTCTAGGGCAAAATATAGGGTAATCCAAAAAGGGGACATTACAATAACTGAGCTTGTGATTGAGGAATTCGTCAATGATTTAAAATCTGATCACAGCCCAGTTCGTCTTTTACCATCTTGGCCCCAAAACTACCAGTTTAGGATACAAGAGCAGCCTGCTCATCAAATTTCTTCAAAGGGAAAAATCCTTTTAACCCAAGAAAACTGCAATATCTTTAAGGACACTCTAAGGCAAACAGCCACAAGGTCTTCAAAGTCATGAGCTAACATACATAATTCATTAAGCTCTTGAGGGCTGCAAAAGAGAAAAGAATAAGAAGAGGAAAGTCAGTCAGTTCTTGGCAAATGCATGGTTTGACGAGGAATGTAAAGCTGCATGGAAAGCTAGCAAGCAGCTAGGTAAAGAAAAAGACAACACAAGATTATACAAGAAAATGGTTAATGTAAAAAGAAATAGTCTTCATGAAGTAATAGAAGAGAGGATATATACCTAGGGAAGAATAACCCGAAGCTTCTTTTGAAGGAAGGAGGAAATGGAGAATAGAATCACATCCACTCAATAGTATGAGTATGCAAAACAAGTGTATGAGCAAGATTCAAGGATGGAAGAGCCTCCAAGGGTGAACATGACAACCAAGCTTTTCACTTTACAAGAGGTTAAGGAAGGTATCAAGAAGCTGAGGGGAGGAAAAGCTAGGGACTTGGTTGAGCTTTAGGCTGAATATCTAAAATGGGGGATAAAAATCTTCACTCACATTATGAATATATTCAACATCATCCAACATGGGTTTGCAAAAGATTGGACCACCAGCTTAACCATACCCCCTTTTAAGAGTGGGGATATGAGTGGGGATATTAAAAATCTCTCTTATTAACAGACCATCATGATCAATCCTTTGTTTGCAAAATTGTTCAGCAGCATGGTCGAGCAGAAAATCAGCAAATGGGTAGAAGAAAAAAAATAAGAGAGCAAAAGGGCAAGCAAGTTTCAAACCAAAACGCTCAACAATTCATCATGGCATCACTTTAATACATATCGTTGAAAAAGTTTGGGGTGAGAAAGAGGAAGTTTTTTGTTGTTTTGTTGATTTTAGGAAGGCTTTTGACATGGTTCCTAGGTACAAGTTATGGTGCAGAACGAAGGAACTTGGTATTTCAGAGTGTTATTTAGAGAAGTTGTCCGTAAGCTTTATGAAGAGTTAAAGGTAAAAACCAGAACTCATGGAGGCACTTCAGAAATCTTTAGGAGCGTCATTGGGGTTAAACAAACTTGGCCTTTATATTGACAGGCTTGTGGAGTGTTTGAATTTAAAGGGTGGGGAAGGGGCTCCCTTGGGAAAGTATGTTATCAGGCTTTTATTATATGTTGATGATATTATCTTGATCGCTAGATCAGCTCAAGGGTTACAAGCGCATTTGGCTGTGCTTGAGCACTTTGGTGTGGCTATTCAAGTTAAATTAGTAGTCTGTAGGACCAAGATCACAACCTTCTCCAATAATAGGAAAAAGAATTAGTTTGCTATTTTGAAGGTATAAATACTTGGGGATTGACTTCAACAAGAAGCTCAATTGGGAAACTTGCAGAAGGATTTGAAGTTTGGAAGGTTGGAGAGCTCTTTTTTCTCTTCAAAACAAAAGCGGAGAGGCGAATTTGTGGGATTGGCAAATTTTTTAAATATTGTCTCGGCTTTTTGTAATTTGGGGGGTGCTTTATGGGTGTGAAATTGACACCAAATGGGCGAAGATAGAGAAGATTTAAAAACTTTTGATCACAAGAAAATTCAAACTAAAAGCATTGGTTCCTAGTGACATTCTTGTAGCTGAAAAAAGGGCTACTCCTATTGAGGTCATCACTATGCTATGTCTTTTGAGATATTGGATGAAATTTGAGCTAATAGAAACACAACATGGTCCATCGTCGTATTTAAATATTTTGGGTTAAAGAAAGAAGACATGGATGAAACAAAATTGTTGGTGGATGAACAAGTGGCACATTCACTTTAATTCATATCATAAGAATAGTAAAGGTATAATGGCTTATGCAGTTGAGAATTTTGGAAAGGCTATGTGCAAAAAGGTAGTTGGGAGAAAGAAGTATTACTTAATTGAATTTTACTCCAAATTGGACCACCAGCAAAAGGCCTTGGAGGGCAAAGATTCTCATTGCCCAGCTAAGGACTATCTCACGTTGTTTTTGATGTGAAACCTAAGTTGCCAGTTCGTATGCAGGTTCGAAATTCGTCCAAAATTTTTTTGGGCTGGGTTCGATTTGTTTTGGGTTCGTCCGTACAAGATTTTAAAAAATAAAAATAAAATATATATGTAAACATATGCAGCAGCAAATAAGTTCATACATTACTATGCTAATAATACAAAACCACTGCATACAAAAAATGCAATACTAAACCACTGCATACAAAAACGTTAAATCGTGACGCTTTTTAGAATGAAACGTGAAAAAAATCAATTAAAAAAGCTTTGAAAGTCAAACAAAATCGAAATTCCCAAAAATTCGACCTAAATTCATCCAAATTCGTTCGGGTTCGTTTTCAATTTTTCAAATTCGTTCAAAACGCTGCAAAATTCGTCCAGGGTCCAGTTTCACGAATCTAAGCCGAATTACTCAGAACATTGGCGAACTTGACATGAATTCGAATCGAATTCGAATTAGTAACGAATCAAATTTCGAATTTGAGGTTGCAGGGACGAATATGGTAACTTAGTGTGAAACACAAAGGTGGAATAGGCCAAAAGAGGATTGGGAAGAGAGGGTTTGTATCTCATGGGCAATGGGGACTGTGGAAATAGAAAACCATTTTGTTTTAGATTGCAAGGTATACAGTGATATTGAAGAGCTGCATAAGTGATTCGATAGCAGCTTCTTTTCAGGATTTATTCAGTGTTGAATGGGCGGTGAGAATCGGAGAGCTCATTATCAAGCTAAATTGCATAAGTTCAGCACTTCACAATGCTAAATTATCAAGGTTTATTGTCCCTTAGGCTTTCTTCGGCCTCATGGGCGTTAAAAGTCTTCTATTCTATTCTATTCAATATCAAAGTGTTATACCCATTGTTGTTATTTTTATTTATTCATCCATCTATATCCCTATGGATAAATGTAATTTTTACTTTTTCTTATATCTTTATTTAGATGAGATATCCTATCTTGCTGATTAGACTAATTATGATCCTGAAGCAAAGTAGATTGAGTGCATAAGACATAAAATCTTTTTGCCTAAATGGCATAAATTCGTTTGGAAATTGAAGCAAAGCTTTCATGGAATGTTAGATTTAACAGATTAAGTATCCAAAGGTTATAGATTTCTATCTCATCCTTTTCCCAATCAGAAATTGTTCTGGTATATCCATCTATGAAACTGAAATGGCTTCCATTGCTAATCCTTAATGAACTAAGGGAATGGATAATGATTGATTAAAAGTAAAAATAAGTTCCATTTCATTGAAAATTTCCATATTGTTGTTGGTTGATGTTATAATTGCATTGTAATCTTTTTTCCTAACAACCCTAACTCTTGTACGCAGGTGTTTGGCAGAGGTGGGGAAGAGATGGACTTTCTCCAACAGCAAGGGATTGAAGTCAAAGTTGTACCAGGTTTAGACTTTAGTCTTGCAACTGAAGTCCTAAAATGCAACAAATTTTTCAAATTTATCTACTTCTTATTACTAGACACTAATGGAATGTGTTGCAGGAATTACTGCCGCTTCGGGTATTGCAGCAGAATTGGGAATACCACTGACACACCGAGGTGTTGCAAACAGGTAAGAGAGTAGTAAGTAAATCAAATCTTCACATTTGGATTTATTGTCAAACATCTAATTCAAATGGATCATTTATTTATGTGCAATTTCATTGACATTATCTACATTTTTAGTGTTGCCTTTGCCAAGCCCAACGATGGAAAACCATAGTCACTAGGAGACTTTCAGGTACAGCTAGTGGTTGTGGTACTAGTGTGGAGAGGGGACACCATTCAAACCAGGGTATCTGAGTAAATGGAGGGGTGTACAGCTATATCATTTTACCCATAGTTCAAAATATCGGTATCGGCAACTTATTGCCGAGGGCAAAAAAAAAAATATCGGAAAATATCGGAGATAAGTCGAAAACTTATCGGGAAAATATCGGGAACTTTAAAACTTGCTTAAATTTAATTAAAAAATCATTTTTTTTGCAAAATTCAATAAGCAGATGCATCTAATGAGTCAGTAAATGAGTAAACAAACCAAACAAGCTGATCTAGATATATATAAATGCAAATAGGGTACAAAATCACATCCTCATGTGGAATGCTGATGACTGATAACCATAGTTTGATAGTCTAAAGACTCTAACTCTGTAAAGAAAACTTAAAATAGCAAATTGTCTTTGTAAAACATTCAGCAAATGTCAAGTACAATATCAAAATAGTCTAACTCTACATCTTCCTCTTCCCACGAGCTCTACTAAAAACTACTGGAGTGGAAGGGAGTCTAGCCCTAGAAGTCTGATCCTGATGTGGCTACGGCTGTGGCTGTGGCTGTGCCACTGCCTCCTCCCTCTGCGCAACTGGTCGTGACTGGACGTCCACCCTGGATGTAGATGGTGCTGACTGTGGCACTGGAAATGACTCATCATCTAAATCCTCCTCACTGTCCTCAGTGTCACTGTCCTTATCCTCCTCAAAGTCATCCATTCCCACTGCGAATCCACCCTCCTCCATAGCCTGCCTCTCCAAATCATAGATCTCATCCTTTGTGAACAATGGAGGCTGCTCCTGTGATGTCCAATCAAAGTAAGGATCTATGTCATCT
>MU227491.1:7863499-7886659 GCA_018584345.1 Thuja plicata | reverse complement strand
AAACTTATATGCAACTATGACAAGACAAAACAATTTAAAAATAAAAAGAAAAAGATTTTTGAAAACTTACTTGTGAATCCGAATTTGCTTGAAAAATCTCTTCGAATCCGCTCCAAATCCACAAAAATCGATCTACAGCGCTGCAAATCAACTTCTTTCTCCACCAAACCCTTTTTCTTCTCTCTAAAATGGCATTGGCAAACAAAAAAAGTGTTTTTGCCCTTTTCTGAGCCGTCAGTCCCTATAAGCGGACTGCGGCCGATATTTTATTGAAATATCGCGATAAGTTCAAAACTTATCGCCGATATTCTCTGCGATAAGTTGCCAACTTCTCTGCGTGAGAAGTTGGCACAGAAGTTATGCAACTTGTCGCAGTGCAGAACTTATCGCGATAAGTTCACTTATCGCCGATAAGTCTGCGACAAGTTGATCTATGATTTTACCTACAAGACATATTACTAGAAGAATTGGGAAATGAACTCTTATACTTATCAAAATACTAGGATGCTATATTAAGGTTTAATTTTAGAACATAATCTTGGGTTTCAAAGTTTTAGTTAATTGCAGAAATGAATAAAGCTTTGATGTGAATGAGGTTGGTGGTACTTGAAAAGTTGGTCCATGTGAAATACCAAAAGTGGGTGCATGTGAGATACCAAATACGAGTTTGTCTTGTGATATGCTATATGAAGTAGTTTATCCTTCTTTTTCTCAATGTAAATTACATTTTGGCTTTGTAATAGGTCATTGGTATCTGTGTATTAGGGATAGTATATAAAGTTACTTCTATCTAATTTTATGATTAAAATAATTATGATAGATTATATGGTATAGTGGAGAAGAGAGGATGATTAGACATGAAAAGCACAATTTTATTTAGGGTATTTGAAGTAGGAGATATTACACTCTGTTAATGGACTATATATTGTGCAAGATATATCTAAATCGAAACGAAAACTATGAGGTCATTATGTTATGTAACTGTTTTTTTTAATCAAAGTGTAAATTAAAGGGGTTTTGAAAGGTCCCCAAAAATTATACAATGCCAAAGTCCAAATAAAAGCAGTGAAAGACGATAAGAAAGAAATAGAAAATGAGATTAGGCCTTAACCAACACCGGTTGAAACATACAGCAAGAGAGGACAGCTCAACCACCTGTAGCAAGATTACATCAAAGAGACACAACATTTCAATCTAGGGAAAAACCCAAAATACTCATGTCTTTGATTGCCTTCTTCCTCTGCCATGAAGTTCATATAGTCTTCTGTTATTTCCTCAGTTTCTTTCTCTTCTACCATCTTTACCTTCTATTAAGATCTGGTTCTTTTGTTAGCTCCATTTTTCATATGATTGTCATTTTTTGCCTTGAACCCTTCCCTTAGCATGTCCATATTCACAACAAAGTTTTTGATGGTGATCCTACTCAGCTGGATGAATTTATTTAAGTTCTCCTTTAGGGATTATTTCTCAGCCTCTATTTGATTCATTCTTTCTTGAAGGATTACCATATTCTCTTTAAGCAGAGATTCTTTAGCCAAATGAGGATTATTCTCCATTCCATTTATCTGCAGCTGGAGGTTCCTCATATTTTCTCTGATTTCTCCATTGTCCTTCAAAATCCATTCTATTATCATTTTCCAAAGAAACAACTTTATTTTGGACATTTTCAAACATGGTCTGGTGGGTACTTCTCTTATTGTTCCGGTAATCCCACTTATCACTTTGCTTTTGGCCTTTTTAACATCATTCTCTTCAAGCACCTTGCCTTCACCTTTATAATACGGGCAATGGGCAAAAGAGTCTTTAGAGGAGGGGAACCAATTATAATTAGAAGAGCAACTTGCAGTTCATCTACATCCATAATAGTACTCATGCTCAGCTGTCTTCTACAGAAAAGAAGCGTCTGATGGAAGAAGAGCCACCAACTGGAGCTATGATAGGGACATTTATTCGAAGTTTTAATGTCATGTATTTATTAAATGATTTCAATTAACAACTCATAGTGATAAGGTATATGATATGGCATAGAGGACACAATCATTGTTATTAGTTGCCATTATAACTGATTATATACATTTTAAATGAGATAGGGAAAAATTACATTATAGAGACAAACATTATATGGAAATAGGATCGACTATCATTTAATTGGATTGTCTAATGGATCTCAAGCGTGATTGCTAGATTTGGACTTAGCAATCTGATTTTGGATTCAAGACTTGGATTCGGCATCAAAACTTGCTACAAATTCGACATAGACTCGGCAATTTGTTTTAAAAAAAACTGATCTATATAGAATTTCTGAGCATATGATTTTCTATACATCCTTTTGAAATCAACTTTAAAGACAATATTAATGAAATACATTGTACGTTGCTCACATGCACAAGCATAAATGAAATAAATGAGTACTGGAAGTGAGTTGAGGGAAATGCGATTTTTAAATGTATAAATATTACCAAGTGTTTTTGGTGTAGACAAATAATGGATTAGGATATCTGTGGCAACAAAAATAAAGTATAACATAAACTTATGAAGTATATGATGGAAAGGAGTTTGCGTCACTTGGCCCAATACTACTAGGCCTAATATCATTAGCTCTATGGGATGGTGTCTTGTACAGGTCTTTGATTTTGTTGTACCTGTGACACCTAGGCAAGTGTCATTAGTATTAACAATATCTACTTGTGCTTTCTCCCTCTGTGTCACTACTATTGTTAGTACCTTAAGCTTGGCTAATCAATCCATGGTCATCCTCAATAAATATTGCTGGATATTCCATCATTCCACCCATAGATTGTTTGTTTATTTGTTAGTCTGTTTTAGATTGGTAGTATTTGTTAAGTTTACGAACCAGAATAGCATAACATGCAATAAACAAAAACTCAGAAAAGCATAAGAACATATTGCACTAGTATATACCCTGGGAAAACCCTCCTTCTCAAGGGAAAAACCTAACCACACCCAAAAGATCGATCCTTTATTGATAATCAAAACACTCAATACAAGGCTTCACAAGCCAAGTCAGATAAAACGACTTTCTTCACACAGGCATGCACACGATCTTCAGAACTGCAAGTATATCACAGATACTTCTCTCACAGAGAATGAATTACACAACCAAAATTAATCATTTACAGATCATACATAAATCTCCATCAAGTGCTATGCTTGCTGTAGCAAAATTACATTCTTTAGACACACGAAGTATCCACCAAAATATTCCAGAGACAACCAATATCACATATGCCGTCTCCCAAGAAGAAGTTTCTCTTGCCGTGCAAGAATAGTAAGAAGACTTCCCGGTAACTAAAGAGACTCCATCGCGGAACACCAAGAGTCGGCCATTATACACATAAATGCTATCATCAATGCAAGAACCAATGACAAACGGTACCACTTCATAGTCACAAGCCAATTCATAGCACTACGTGTACGATGATAAGACAAAGCTCGAACACGATGAGAAGCATAGAAGAGTCACAACTCGAACTTGATAAAGACACATACGATGATAGGAATAGAAACAACGGAAGGAGGACAATAACATCTTCGCAGCTCCAGAACAACAAAACAGTGAAACAAGAATATAGAATATCATCAGAGGTATGAATAATATCTATCGCTGCCTCCAAAACTTCAACACTCCCTCTTAGCAAGAGAGAGATTATTCATATATCTTGCCATCTCTTAGCATGACAAGCATAAGAAGCTGCAACCAAAAAATGTCAATGACAAAATCTCATCACAGATTTTCTCAACGTAATATTGTCATCTCAGCATGACATTCACCATGGCTACTCCTAGAGGGTGAAAGAACAGAAAGCTAACTCGTGGATTCTCTCACATGACATCCACCATGACTTCTCCCAAAGGTTGGATCCACCATAGCTACTCCCATAGGGTGGAACAAGGGCTTTCAACTCAAACTTCTTTTGCAAAGAAGAATGCATTAACAAGGGATTGCACCTTGAACTTCTCCCTCATGGAGAAGAACTCATTAACAAGGGATTGCACCTTGAACTTTTTCCTCTTAGAGAAGAACTCATTAACAAGGGATTGCACCTCGAACTTCTCCCTCTCAGAGAAGAACTCATTAAAACACAAAATATCATTTGAATGCTAAGACTCCCTCTCAACATTCTCATGGCTTTGATTATCACAATACCAAGAAATTGGCTCCAATGTTTGTCCAACAATGAGTTTTTGCAATCAAACTGCTACACAAGCTTGTTGATCCTCTGCAAAGGACTTGGCATTCTACATCTGCCACTCAAGCTCCCTTTGAATCTGATTTTTGCGGCTGAATAGGCTCCCTCTAAATGTCATTTCTACCTCTTCAAAGAAACTAATTGCAATGACAATTTGAATAGGTTCTTTCTCTTTAATGAAGTTATGAGCCACCAATTCAGTCCCATGGCTGCAAGCAGCATTCCCATGTTCATTTCTATAGCCTGCATGACTTTGTATGTAATCTCTCATCATCCTGTTGCTTCTTGATCTGTCTTGGAAGCATTTTTAGAGAGATTAGCAATAGTTCATAGAATCAAACTATTCATGAAGAGAAAATATACAGATCAATGCTAAAAGCATACATGATTCACTATTCTTGATATTATAGCATGAATTAACTACATAAAATTCATGATCAATATTCAAATACTTATCTCTTTATTGCCTAAATTTCCTCACAGTCCACCAATAGATCTTTCGCTATCACACAGTTATAGTGCAGGCAGAGAATGAAATATTTGAATACCAATACATCTTCTATCCTCATAGACATGAATGTCCAACATGTAAGCATAGACGAACATGACAACATCCTCCCCATCCAGGTAAGAAGCTTCATTAGAGATTCTACCCTCCAAGGCTTCTTCAGCTACACGTTCTCATATGAATCCCTCATTTTGAACAGCATATTCGACTTCCATTAGACATTACAATTCTTCTAGAATCCAATTGTTCTATTTTGGTTCGGATCGTTTCCTTAAAATTGACTCTGATACCATGTTAAGTTTACAAACCAGAATAACATAACATGCAATAATCAGAAACTCAGAAAAAGCGTAAGAACAGATTGCACTAATATATACCCTGGGAAAACCCTCCTTCTCGAGGGTAAAACCCAGCCACACCCAAAAGATCGATCCTTTATTGATAATCAAAACACTCAATACAAGGCTTCACAAACCAAGTCAGATAAACTGACTTTCTTCACAGAGGCATGCACACAATTTTCAGAACTGCAAGTATCTCACAGATACTTCTCTCACAGAGAATGAATTACACAACCAAAATTAATCATTTACAGATCATACATAAATCTCCATCAAGTGCAGTGCTTGCTGTAGCAAAATTACATTCTTTAGACACACGAAGTATGCACCAAAACATTCCAGAGATAACCAATATCACATATGCTGTCTCCCAAGAAGAAGTTTCTCTTGCCGTGCGAGAATAATAAGAAGACTTCCTGGTAACTAAAGAGAGTCCATCACGGAACACAAAGAGTCAGCCGTTATACACATAACTGCTATCATCAATGCAAGAACCGATGACACATGGCACCACTTCATAGTCACAAGCCAATTCATAGCACTACGCACATGATGATAAGACAAAGCTCGAACACGATGATAAGCATAAAAGAGTCACAGCTCAAACATGATAAAGACACATACGATGATATGAATACAAACCAATGGAAAGAGGACAATAACATCTTCACAGCTCCAGAACAACAAAACAGTGAAACAAGAATATAGAATATCATCAGAGGTATGAATAATATATATCGCTGCTACCAAAACTTAAACAGTATTTATTATTATATTTAGCACATTTGGTTACTTTGTTGATAATTTGTTAAACCAATGAATGCATAGTTTGCCTTCTATTTCATGTATAAACAGGCACCTTATAATTCAAATCGATGTAGCCTTTGCAAGGCGTATACATTGGGATAATATTGCAATAAGCCTGATAAATATTGGATCCTCAAACTTGTTGATCCAATTTGATAGTGGATCAACTTCTTTCTATGCATTGAGAGATTCTGAGCTTAAGATTTTGTTGTGATGGAGGTGGAGGTTGTAGTGAACATAGACAAGTTTGTTCAATTGTCAACCTTTGCACCATCAATTTTTTATGCTTCTTGGAATGTCTCAAACATGACTTTTTTTTGCTTACATCTTAAAGCCCGATATGTTTGGCTCAAAACATGTACAACAATACTTTTAAGGTTTGGTACCTTAGCAGCAAATTTTTCCATCATATATTCAACATGGAAAAAAAAGTAAAAAGAACTCGAACTCATTGTTCAATGCTAATGACAGAAATTTAAAAATACAACCTTAAGCAACTTTTATTTGGCTGCAATATTGTCTGAGTTGCTTTTTATATTCTCACCTAATGAGGTCCCTTTGTGCAAGTCTAGAGATATTAATCTCAAAGACAATTGTTGCAATATCAATCTCAATGACTATGTATACGTCATTCAAAATTCCTCATTGTCTTTTAACTTCCAGCAGAGTTGGAATACAGAATTTAAGAAAAATCTATTGTACGTAATGACTTGAGGAGCTAATGGCACCATTACCAATCAATGATTTACTTTCGGGGGCAGTTTTTTGATTTTTCCATCAACTCGACTGTAGATGTCTCTAATGGTCTCTTGTAGATGTCTCTAATGGTCTCTTCGGCCCTATCTATGCTCTTGTACACAAATAAAAAGAAAATAAACCCAGTAGAATCGGAAAAAGAAGGAATAGAGTAAGAACTTACATATACAATCTCTCTCATCGGAAGCCAAAAGTGTAGCTCAAGAAAGATCCAAGCCTTTTTCTTAACATTGACTTCAGCACCGGTCTTTGAGTATGAAAATCGAGACCATTTTTATTTAACATTTAAGATTGCAATGTGGTAAAATTGGTTATAAAGTAACAAAGACATCTCTGTTGTATTTGCTCTTATTAAGTAGATGAACAAAGTATAGTTATTTATGTGTGTGTGTGTGTGTGTGTGTGTGTGGTAAAATTGGTCGCAAATTAACCAAAATGAGCTAAGTCCTTTGTTTTCTTTTTTTATTAACTAGAGGAACCAATTTTTTGTTGACTTCAGCATTGGTCCGCCATTATGAAAATTGAGACCATTTCTCTTTAACATACACTCTAGACTCAAGAGAAGCTTTCAATTAAAGCAAAGATAGCAATGTGGTAAAATTGGTTGCAGAGTAACCAAGACGAGCTAACTCCTGTGTTTTTTTCTGATTCAGAGGAACCAAGCGTGGTTGTATATATATATATATGTGTGTGTGGCAAAATTTGTCACAATATAACTAGGACGAGCTAACTCATTTGTATGTTTTGTTTATTAACCGGAGGTCCCAAGCTTGGTTGTACTCAAAATATAGTCACCAGACAATGCGAGTACAAGGATGCCAATGTGAATGTGAGCACAGGGCTGGCGAAGGGTTGGTAGTGTTAACTACCTTTCTGTGTGCAGAATTTTGCTTGAGTAGGAAGATCAAACCTTGCAGATTTCCTAGGTAGATCACACAAATTGTACTGGACTGAATGAGACTAGGGGGTTGGACCATCAAATTGCTTAAGGAAAGTCCTTGCAATTGGGCAGTCTCTAGAAATGTACAGTAGAGTTGCAATCTCTTTTCAACAGTTGTTACAAAGAACTATTCTCTTTTTAGCAGTAAAATCATTTTTCTTATTTGTGAAATTGGGAGTTTTAGCACTGTAAACTCATTCTTTACCTACTTCAGATGTGAAATTTTAACAAAGAATCATAGATTGCAGTGCTGCATTATTTTGAATCTCTTTTTCAAAAGCATAAGTTCTCATTTTATTCATTAGTGATTACATGCTTACATCTATACTCATTGGCATCTCCTAATGAGAAAATTTATACTTGTTTTAGTGTTAGGTTCCTCACTGGTCACTCTAAGAAGGGAGGAACAGACCCTCTATTTGTAGTTAAGCATGCAGCTGATCCTGAATCAACACTTGTAATCTACATGGGTCTAGCTACTCTTCCAGCTCTTGCAGACAAACTAATTTCATGTGGATTGAATCCTGAAACTCCAACAGCCGCTGTTGAGCGTGGAACTACTTCTCAACAAAGAATGGTATGGTACTATCTGAATGCTGAATTGTTATCATGCTGGCCTGTCTAATATAAGGATACACTTTCAAGAGCTGGAAACGAATTGACAAATGCAGAAAAGTTTTAAAGAAAGCCATTTTTAATGATTTATTTATTTTCTTCATTTTATTTCAATCTTCATTGGTAAATGTATATTTGTATATTTTTAAAGTATATTGTTGTTGATGATGACCAGAATTATTCTTTGCTTCATCCGGTCTTAACTTGTCCTTCTTTTATCTGCATCTTACCTGTATGATTTTATCTGCCAGGAGTCCCAGTCGCTTTCTTTTATACTGTTTTTGCAAAGATTTCTATGCTATTGACAATGCAATCAGATCCCGACTAAAAACTCCATGCTTATATTCCTTTTAAGCAATACCTTAAAAACACCCTTCACACATGCTTTCATGGTATTTTCAATTATATCAGCAAAAATTTATGTGTTGTTATGCAATCTGTAGTTGCACTATCTAATGAAGCTGGGTGAGTCTTTTGCACATTTCCTTTGTTGTTTTAACTGTACTTGTCTGAGATGAATCTATGTTACTATGTCGCTACCTGCTACAATTTAATATTTATTTTCGACAATTCCTTATTATGCTAATTCCGTAAAGCTCCTAGACAGATAATTTGGAGCATCAGTTTCATTCTGTACAATTGAGTCCATATTTCAGATGATCTTGATACTCTGTGTAAACAGGTTTTCGCTGAACTTCAGAACTTGCCCGATGAAGTAATTGATGCTCATCTAGTCTCACCTACTCTGATCATAATTGGCAAAGTAGTAGCACTCTCATGCTATTGGCCAACAAATTCTAGCAAAAGGAAAAAAGCAAAGAATGTAGGCACATCAGAAGTTTATGAAGTAGTATGAGTGCAAAAAAGAGCAGGCTTGATTTGTAGAAGCTATTTCCTCAATTTCACCATGCTTATGCCTTTTTAGGGCTGTGTAATTTCTTGTGTCAATATGGCTTCATTTCTTTGGCTTTAGATGTCATTGTACCTGTGGGCCTCCTTATTGGCCTTTGATTTCATTGTGTCAGGCGTCCTTTTGGCATAAAATTTTCATTGTGGGGCCCCATTTTCTTGGCCTTCAATTTCAGTGAATTGGTTGGGCGCAGCAAAATTTTGATACAGAGCCAAAGCCAGAATTAGTTAAGGCTACATTCTCAATAACCTCGCTTGACTGATATAGATGGAGGTGATCAGATCTGTACCTGCTGGTACAATGCAAAGCTTAGATATGCAATACCGACGAACATGACTGCAGAGAAATGGCATCAAGTTTAAAGCGAACTCCTTTCATTTTCAGTTACAATCTTGTACTATTGTAATGCACAAGGGAGAAGATGATTGGAGTTGAGCTGATGTCAAAGCATTCTTTTGGGCTGATGCCTGATTGTTATTGAAAGCATAATGACCCAAAGCTACAGACGATGCTCAGTAAACCATTTAAATGATGTATAACATTACCTATTAAGGAATTATTTGTTGAAAGACAAAAGTTTCAATATTGCATGTGTGTGTATTAAATGGTCGGGAATTTTCTATCAGAATGGTGAATTATCTCTCTTAAACTTCTAATTTCTTTGATCCTGAATCTCAACAATCATGAAATGCACTCAGATAGCTGTCTTTATTGTTTCATTCTTCAAGATTTCAGACAATTAAGATTCATGACTGAGCATTATTTCCTAATACATACAACTGCTAAGGTTGCACTAGTTATTGGTTGCATCGGGAAGGATATAATTTGTTGTTTCTATTGTTTTGGTATGGATAGATTATGATTGAACTTGATCCTCAACATTATCATAAGTCCAGCCATGTTTCATTCATACCACTGGCAAATGTATATGACCATTGACACATAATTGAAGAAGATGACAGTGCATAAATATTAGTGTGGTGAACAAGGAAACTATATTTTAAACAAGATGCTCAAGCCCACACATGCTGCATTTTTTTTACGTTTCTACCTCTCTTAAAGTTTCACAGAACTCTATAATCGATTTCCTTGTATGATCAAAATCATATGCACATTAGTGTGAAATGCAGGTATTTTCAATCATTTATGGGATAAGAATATAAAAATGATTTTGAAATCTGTCAAGATACAAATGCTTTTGAGAGGAGATCAGTGAAGTAAAACTCTGCATATGCGCATTAGTGTGAAATGCAGATATTTTCAATCATTTATGGGATAAGAGTATAAAAATGATTTTGAAAATCTGTTAAGACGCAGTTGTTAATCCTTGCATCTGAGATGAGATCAGTGAAATAAAACTCTGCAAAAAATTTAGGAGTCGGCACAAAAATACAGCAAAACACTCATTAAACCACAAATTTAATTGCAAAATCACTAACTTCAAAACAATTTTTATTTTATTTTTATGAATTTTACAGCATTTTGTAATTTCCCGATCTTCTCTCAAGTTTTCCCAATCAATCAGAAATACCTTTATCGTTTTTGTTTGTTAAGTCAATCTCTATAGGTGTTTTCTATTATGAATGGGAATACCATCTTCCTAGTTGTCATACTTAAGTTTTGTTGAAATGCATTTTAATTTGGTTATTCTTATTAGGTGCTTGCCGAACGTGTATTGACATATTCTGTTCTAGATGTTTCGTTTAGTTGTCATTACTTTTGTTTCGCTGTAATGCATTTTAATTTAGTCATTCATATTAGGTACACGCTGAAAGTGCAATAGTTGACATATTCTATTCTGTATGATTCGTTCCCTGGTAATCTTGTTCCTTAGTGGAGAGATGGAAAATGCCTATTTAGCACCTTTTCCTCTTCTTTAAAACCCTACTTTTATTCTTTTTGCTCTAATGAAACATGACAGCTATCTATCATGACCATTTGGAGATGTGAACCATCTTCACCTCTATAACTCACTTTTCATTCAACCTTCCCAGACCCAAAAGCTCTTGCACTGGTTTAATACTTTTAACAAAATCATGCCCATGGTTCTATCCCCTGGATAGGACCGTGGGATGTAGCATCCTAACATTCAAAAATTGCTTTTTCTAATTATGATATGCGGCTTTTCACTCCATTTCATATTTGTATCTTTTTCATGCCTCAGTGACAAATATGGGCATATAATTGTTTATAAAAGGAAAGGATGATTGCATAAACAATAAAACACAAACACAAACATAAGTAATAGGAAAAAACACAACAAATCACTAGCCATTATTGCATCTAAACACGATGGTCTTAATCACTAAATTGTCTACAGATTTCTATAGGGGATTATTGCCAGAGCTTTCAAAACTTTTGTGGGGCTTGGCAGCACCCTGCAATTTTCTAGGTCTTTATTAAACCTACTTACTTATGCATTTTACCGAAGTATTGATTCCCCATCATCAATTTTTAAATTATGAATCCAAGCCCTATGTAGTTGGTTGTCTTGTAAACATTTTAAATTAAGGAATAATTAGTTGACAATATAATGTCATTTGCTTTCGAGTAATTGTTGGTAGTTGCAGATGGTTGGTACTCTTAACCCACCACCCATCACTATACATGTACTTATGTTCTCTTAGAAGAGAACATTGATTGATTGTAAAAGTTACATTCTGAAATAAAATGATACATCCTTTTGGTCATATTATATTTTTTCGTGTTTATTATGTTGTATTGTTGTCTGGTGTAATTCTATATTGTTTACTCTACATGATCAACTAGTTCCCTTTAGGAGGTAAACTTTTTGGCATTGTTGTCGAACGAAGCTTGGAGATCTAAACCACAGAGGAGAGTGGTGATAGGTAGTATTGCAGTGTAATGGGCCAACCCTATGAACAACTGAAAGTCTTTGAATTTGAAGAAGAAAACAAGACAGGAAAAGTTGACACAAGATCTTGTATACCCGTGGGAAGTACTTGTCAACTCGTACGTTCGAAAGGAAACTCTCCACCGAGGGGCCCTTGAGAGCAACATTTGAGAGAAGTTAATAGTGAACGACAAAGTCAAGCATCTCTTGCTAAGGCTACCAGGGTTGCTTGCACATAACCTAATAACCCTCCAAGATTTTTAGGAAGACAAAGTCTGAGAACAATGTTGGCACCAAATGCTACAATACTACAAGGAAAGAAACTAGGAGGAAGAGCGCGACTCAAGCAGACTCCACACCTTTGGCAATTAATGAGGATTACATGTTGCAAATATGGCTTGTTGGTTGGCATTGATGTCAAACTTGTTGAAAGGATGATGAGTTGGTGGTAGACTTGTTGGAAGGATGAAGTATTGTGAGGTATTAATAGACTTGTTGATAGCTTCATTGTGTTGGGTTCGAATGTATTTTGACTTGCTCAAAATGGTGTAAATAGCAAAAATCACGATGGAAGTTCCTTTTGGGAATATGGTTCGAAATGTCACATATGCAGTTTCCCTGGTTTGGAAGACATTCATCTAATGATACAATATTTTAGTTGTGTTTTGGATATTCTTTATATATTGTAATGATTCTATGGAACAATTTGGTACAGTCCTGGTTTGTATGCAGTTGCAGTATGTGGTTGGATGTGCTTTCAAAATGGTGTCACTACTTTTCTAGTGATGCTCAGTTTGGTTTGGAAGATGTCTATTTGTTTATTGCTGCTATTCTTCAACTACCTAGATGTTGCCCTCGTGGATTTGTTCATTAGTTGAATATTAGCATTATATTTTGTGATGTCACTGATGTTTATCATCTTGGTGTGGCTTTAATGTCTAGTTGCAGTAGACTTGGAAGACTGGGGCTATGATTGATGAAGATGATTTGAAAAGAGGTCAATGTCTTGCTTAATACAGGTTAACGATCCAGTATTGTTGTTACTTAGAATTTTAGATTGTTGATTTGGTTTGTTGCTACTATTTGTGGTAACATATGTGTGTGTAGCTGAAGACAAGTTTAATGCTCTAGTATTGTTGGCTTTATCTGATAGCTGAGAGGTTCTGTCAGACAGATCTAGAATATCTTTGGTATCCTCTGGATATGTTGCAATGTTACTTAACGATGATATTAATCATGCTTGATCATACAATATGTTTTTGGTGATATTTGTGGTTCACAAGTGAGTTTTGATAATCTACATCTGATGTGTTCAATTATGCCATGTTTTGTATGTCTAGATGTGCTACCTTAATTGGGATCATTCTTTTGGTCCAGATACACTCTATAATTAATGTTGGAATGTTAATTTAGGTCTCGCCTTGGTGTGTTGAGATTTGCATGCTTCAAGATTGCTTCGAAAGATGTTTCTTAGTTGACTATTCTACAAGCTTTAATTGCCTATTCACACATTATGTTTTAGAGATGGCCTTGGTTAATGTGCAGACCACTGGATCTATCTTAAGAGAGTGTGTTGTGATATATTTGGGTCCCCTCTTTCTCTAGACTGGACTGCTTCATGTATCTTGGGTCTGAATGACCTATTTTATGTAATAAAGTTTTTTCGTGGTTGTGGTCGACCTGCATTAAAACTATTAATGATCTATCTAATATATAAGGAATGCATTCAAGGCTAGAAAGGTGTGGTGAAGAGTGGAAGAAAGGAAATGGAGAAGAGCACATTTTGTAAAGAAGAAAAGTGGATGTGCAGAGGTTAGAACCAAAAGGAAATATTTTCAGAGACAATGTGTTGCTGATTAATGTATAGAAGATTCTTCTTAATTCTTTGCTGAGATTCATATTATTGTTGGATGACGGTGAATTTTCTGGCAGACCCTTCCTGAGACAATGAGTTTCAGTTGTACAAGTCCTTTGTACCTTGCCTTAAGGTAGTGAGCCCTAGTTGTGCAAGTCCGACTAGTGAGCCTAAACATTGTAATACAAAATCATCTGTATTGTGAGTTTGATTCTAATCGTGGGTTTTTCCAGATTTGGGTTTTCCACATAAATATGGGGCTTATGTGTTGATTATGGTTTTTTCTTTAATGTTCCCTTAAAGTCGATTGCTTATGGTGATTTGATGCATATTAAGATCTGAATTAAAGTTATTATTTGTTGTCCAAACTGATTCACCCCCTCTTACTCCTGCTGTGTGTTCAACATTACAGAGAATCGTTGAAGAATCCCAAAGTCTACTACAAAGTCAAAGCTAGTGGTAGCCAAAGTTGAAGTTGAGAGACAAAAACCAACCAACAAAAAAGGCAAAACTTGATGTACATGGTGAGAGTAGGAGGAAATTTTCATAAACTTACACTCCACGACCGAGTAGAAGATCTTTTCGACTAGGCAAGCAATATGTTCATACAAGTAGTGTCAGATGAGGAAGACTCAAAGATTGAGTCCACAGATAGTAGCCTATCAGTGCACTCCACACACAAGACAATGAAGAAATGAACCTCAAGAACAAGGTTTCCCAACTATTTGAGGATACTTTGCACCACATCAAGAACTTGTTCGTACAGGGGATGCTAAAGGTAGATGTGTAGAGGGCTCACACATGGCTATAGTGTAGGAGCACCAAAATCTAGGTGAGAGCGAAGAATTTCAATCAGGTCCTCAGTGCATGGTATATACTATTTCAGATGATGGTGACCTCTCTGGCAAGTCTTGGTCTTGAGAGGCAGAAGCTCCCTAAGTTTAATGGCAATGGATTAGAGGATCCTATGTGATATTGTAAGACGTGAAACCATATGGTTGGCGAGTGTTCAGATGGACAAGGATTATTGATTAAGGTTAACATTACAGGGAATAGATTGATTGGTTTATAGGCTTGGCAGAGGAACACACAAAATCTTGGGAAACTTTAAAGAAGGATTTCAAAGAAGGATTTAAACTCCCAAGGGACGACAATGAAATTGTAGTTGAAATCTTTAACATTAAACAAGGAATAATTCAAAATGTATGCACTTACAATTGTAGGCTAAAAGAGTTGTTGGGCAAAATGGAGATCTCGCATGATGATGGGTTGAAGAAGCATTGGTTCATTGAAGGTTTGATTCCTTCACTTAGAAAAAAGATGAAGGTAGTACCTCTGTCCCCAGGCACCAATTCTTACAATCGGATGATGGACATTGAAAGTGAAAATTAAACATTGTGACGAAAGATGATGACAATACGATAGATATTGGTAATGACGATGAATAAAAAATCGTACAAACCCTTCAATAGGATATGCTACACATGATGAAGGAACTGAAGGCTGAGAAAGTAAGCTCCAAGGAAAACAAGGAAGTGTGGTGCACCGATTGTAAGGTAGAAGATCACACAAAAATGAATTGCCTGAAGAAGCTATTTTGCGACATCTATCAAGTACTGGGACATTCCATCAAAAATGTTTGTACAACCTGAAAACAAGAAGCACACATGTGCTCTTCACACAAGGGGAACAAACGACCCCACTATCCACAACACCCAAAACACTTGCCACTTCTAATGCATCACTTGGCGAATATGGTAACAATAGGCAAGGGAACAATAATTAAAACAATCGTGGCACACGAAGGAGAACCCAATATGATGCAAAGGGGACGCTAATGATGCAGTGCCAAAAGTGCAATGAATGGGGTCATTTCACTAGTGAGTTCTACAACGGTCATTAGGCTTGCTATGCAAGTGACGTGGACCTGGGAACTATGAAGACACCAATTGTTTGAGGCAGAAAGGAGTAAACATGTTGGTCGAGAAAACCCAGACAAAGTACTAGTGATCACCAAGCTACAAACAAAGAAAGCAATATACCTAGATCTTCGTATGTAGAAAGAAAGACTTTGGGAACCCGAATTTGTCATGGACTGAGCAATGAAAAATGAAAGAAGAGCCTCAAATGAAGTCACCAGTACTTCCGTTACAGTTGAACTGAAAAGAATATAGTATGGTAGGTGTTGCAAACAACAATCCCTGTCAAGGTGACAAACCTTATACAAACTGTTGGGGCTATTTTTGAGATAGCTAAATTATTTTAAAGACCGGTGATCTAAATCAAAAGGTGTTGTTGAGCGCTATTTCGCATAACATAGAAATCATGACTTGCAAAACAACGACAACATTGATATTATGGCATCATATCATAAGAGGTGTTTTTTGGAAGATGCGACATTGCGACAATTCATTTCTTGCATGAGAAGCTTTAAGTATTTCGATAGATTTATCACAAGATGATGGGGTGGTACGAAATAGCAATCTGCCTTAGCTTTGTCATTAGTGTGATCTGACAATAATACCGCCACCTGGACCTTATGGGGTATTATCTCGCATTTAAAAGATATTAATGACTCTATGTGAAGTTTTGATCAAAGATTTGGCGCAAGATTCTAGAGGGATTAAACATTATCAATAACACATTCACAGAGAAAGTTTTTGGTCTAAAGCTTAGTAGCATAATGGGCCTTCCTGTGACCGAGGGATCTTTAAATGAAAATCTATGTCCAATTCTTCAGCCCAACCCAGACTTTGGCGAGGAAGACCAACAAGATATTCCGAACAGTCTTATGTCCGCTGCCTGGGACCTTCCAACCAGCTACGCCAGTTACCAGAGCAACATGTTTGAATTGGAGTATGAACAGGACAAGGGAGAATTGCAAAACCGTATTTTTAAAGACTGTGAGATGGCGATGTTGAAGGTTTTGCACTATGGAAATGTTAGGTACACCGATACTGCGAAGTCATGATTACCTTGACAAATGTAGTGCAACAGTTGGAAGCTTGTCGCTTCCTCTTCGAGGAAACAACAACTATTTTTGAAGAGGGTATAAATAGTAATAGGGGTAAACAAAGTGGAGGGAGAAAAATATTGTAAATATCTGACACTCATATGCAGATCTTCGTCCTTTTGAATTTTGGTGTTGTGTATTCTTGCTTTTGCAGGTTTAGTTCTTCGTGATAATTAAATTGAAGATTTAATTACCATCTTTAAAACTTGTGTATGTCTTTCAATTCTCACATATGTGTCTGAGCATGAGTAGAGAATAACAAATATATGGTCTTATTCTTGTTGTTCAATTGGCTTCTATATATGGGATTAAAATCAATTGAACTGGTTGTATGTCTTGGGTTTTGATGTGATTGCATTGACATAATTGGATGGTTGATGGTCTACATAGTGGTTTTAGACTATCTTGTAGAAGCTACATGATAAACTGATAAAAGGTAGGGCAGATTCTAAAGAATAGGGGGTTTCCAAGTAAACCCTGTTCGTTGGCCAAGACTCCCCTCTCCCTTCTAACATCTTTTGGGGATATGCAATTTTGAGAACCAACAGATTGGCGACTCCGCTCGGGAATCTGTGGGGATTAGAGTCAGAAGTGTTTGAAGAATCCGCTGGGGAAATGTTAGCCTAATTCATTTTCTTCTCATAAGAGAGGTGGCGACTCCAAAATTTGAGATTTGAAAAGATGTATTATGACACAAATGTTTCTCGAGGGGTACACATGTTGTCAAATAATGTTTCTTCATCATGGCAGAGAATACATTCCAAGACAAAATGGTATCAGGTTTTGGATTTCAAAGGGATTTTTGGTTTTTTCGAATGCTGTTCCAGTAGGAATTAAGGAGAGGCTCCCGAGATTTGATGGTACAGAAGAAGGGTTAGCGGAAAAACATATAATAAATTTTAAATATTTGATGGACAATTTTGAGATAGTTCATGAAGATGTTGTGATGAGTTTATTTGTGCAATCTTTGGAAGGTTATGCAAGACAATGACTGTCAAGTTAAACTTTGCATTCTATAAGCTCATGGGAGGACCTGAAATTTATTTTCATGGATCAATTTGGAGAGAAGGTAAGTAAATATGTCTTACATAAGAGATTTACTCATGTTCAAGTTCTAGAGAATGAAACAGTTCCCCATTTTAATATTAGGTTTTCTAGAATATTCAAGGATTACCTGAAAATATGAAACCTAATGATGCATGTGCATTATCTGTATATCTCGATACTTTTGATGAAGAAATGAGCTTTAAAATAAGAATGAAAAATCCTAAAAATCTACATGAAGCCTTCCAGATAGCAGACAACATTGAGAAGGTTGAAAAATATGGCAGAATGAGGAAATTTAAGCCAAAACTAGGATCATCTTGCGATACCTTGAATGATGTCTGTAATTATAGAAATTATAAATATCCATACGATGATTGTGGGGGGTATCAATCAATTTCAAGGTCCTTTGGGTATATATGGCAATAATTATAATCATTTGAATGATTTCCCTAATGTAACGAAGCAATATTCTCTTATGCATAATGAGAATATGAGCAAGACAATAGAGTACAAAAAAGAGGAAGAAAAAAATGACCAGGATATAGATTCATCAGATTATGGTGAGACAGACTGTGAATCAGAAAAGGGAGATGAAGATGATTTTTGTATGGCTAATCCTCTATCTGATCTAGAAAAGGAAAATGATGAGGAGTTTTGCATGGGAATCCAGTGTGGAGATATTCAAGATTATTCAAATCCGTTGTATGAAGAAGGAGAACACGAAGCCGTGAATATGAAGGAGAGAAAAGATTGAATGTAAATTTTTGGAGAGTATTTCCACAAAATGATTCTATCGATATACTAGCTCCTGTACATGTTTATGTTGAAAACAAAAACAATGCAAGTCCTCAAAAGCAACGTGTTGAAAAATAAGGCAATTGTGGATATGATGATTTAAGTTGGGAAAAGTTGCGCGGTGATATTGCTGGAAAAGGAGATAAACAAAATAATAATGATATTCAATTTTTTCGAATCCTTGTCATACTAACGCTTGAAATTTTTTACAAAAAAAAGAAATGCGTGAAGAAAGAAATCAATATTTTTTGCCAGATAAATTTCAGGAGGATATTTCTTGCCATATTTTGGAGTAATGCTCATAGTAGGGTCTTTGATAGAGGGAAGCCAAGAGTTTAGGTTTTGGTGGCCATTGGCCATCTTTCAAACTAGGAGTAATAATATACTCCTTTGCCCAATGGATAAGGCGTAAGGTCTGCTACTCCCAAAGAAAACTGGATTCTTGTCATATCCACAAGGGATATGCATCTGCCATAAGGAGCCACTATTGGGGCTATTTTTGAGATAGCTAATTTTTTTAAAGATCGGCGATCAAAATCAAAAGGTGCTGCTGAGTGCTATTTCACATAACATAGAAATCATGACCTGCGAAATAGTGACAACATTGATATTATGGCGCCATTTCGAAGGACGTGTTTTTTTGGAAGATGTGACATTTAGACAGTTCATTTCTTGCATGAGAAGCTTTGAGTATTCTGATGGATTTATCACAAGATGACGGGGTGGTACGAAATATAGACCTTCCTTAGCTTTGTCATTAATGTGATCTAACAATAATACCGCCACCTGGACCTTATGGGGTATTATCTTGCATTTAAAAGATATTAATGACTGTGTGAAGTTCTGATCAGAGATTTGGTACAAGATTCCAGAGGGATTAAACATTATCAATATCACATTCATAGAGAAAGTTTCTTCTCTAAATCTTAGTAGCATAATGGGCCTTCCTATGACTGAGGGATCTTCAAATGAAAATCTATGTCCAATTCTTCAACCCAACCTTGACTTTGGCGAGGAAGACCAACAAGATATTCCAAACAGTCTTATTTCCATTGCCTGGGACGTTCCAACCAGCTACACCAGTTACCAGAGCGACATGTTTGAATTGGCGTATGAACAGGACAAGGCAAAATTACAAAACCATATTTTTAAAGACTACGCGATGACGATGTTGAAGGTTTCACACTGTGGAAATGTTAGGTACAACGATACTGAAAAGTCATGATTACCTTGACAAATGGAGTGCAATATATGGAAGCTTGTCGCTTCCTCTTCGAGGAAACCACAACCATTTTTGGAAGAGGGTATAAATAGAAATAGGGGCAAGCAAAGTGGAGGAGGGAGAAAAAGATTTTATATATATATATATATATATATATATATATATATATATATATGCAGACCTTCGTCCTTTTGAATTTTGGTGTTATGTATTCTTGCTTTTCCAGGGTTAGTTCTTTGTGATAATTAAATTGAAGATTTAATTACCATCTTTAAGACTTTAGTATGTCTTTCAATTGTCACATATGTATCTAAGCATGAGTAGAGAATAAAGAAGATATGATCTTATTCTTGTTGTTCAATTGGCTTCTATATATGAGATTAAAATCAATTGAACTGGTCGTGTGTCTTGGGTTTTGATGTGACTACATTAACATAATTGGATGGTTAATGATCTACATAGTGGTTTTAGACTGTCTCATAGAAGGTACATGATAGCTTGATAAAAGATGACTCTGCAACCCAATGGATAAGGGACTGGTCCCTCATTGATTCAATTCTTTATTTTGATGAAGTAGCTTTTAAGGTTGATAAGTAAGTTGGGTTACAATGTATATTTTGAGTCATTCACAGAATGAGTTGAATCTGCCTTTTTTACATTTAAGTTCGTAGAGTTGAACAAGGAGGAGCTGGATAGTCTGAAGTTGTATGTCAGAGAGAAGCAGATTGACATTGAGAAAGATAGCATCTTGATTAGAAAGAATCAAGAGGACAAAGGACCGAGCTAGAAAGATGCAAAAAACACCCATCTGCTTTGGATCCACCCATTGGAGCCTTTGACTATGACAAGGCTGAATGTAGCAATAATATAATAGGAGAGTTGGATTAATCTATGATTTGTGTAATTTTGGTTTTATCTGGTGATATACGATATATATCTATGTAACTGGGATTATGGTTGTAGTTTTGTAATAGGTGGGGTTGGTATCTTTTGACTGATATAGGGGATGATACTTATGTGATGTTATTTCCATATTTATGAACTATTTTAATCGAAAAAAATTGAGAAAATTATGCAATAAATCACATTTGTATATCAATCCAATCCTTTCACATTTCAAACCTGGGATTGAACGACGTCATACAACAAGTATGAGCTTCAATGAAACCAAGTCAAAATAGTCAAAATTATCAACGGGTCCTCAGTCAAATTAATCACACCGTCTTATCTATCAACTGAGTCCCATAGAAAATGATGAAGGGTACTCTCCTTTTTCAACAAAACACACAACACAATAGGGAAATAAATAGAAAATTGCAAGAAAATAAAAATGGAAAGAAAAAAACACTTTGTTTCTATTATCTTTAATAAAAGGACATTATCACATTCAAATAATAACATGCTACAACCACTAGTCATTTTCATTACAATATTCTGCAAGACAGAGCCACAAACTACAATTCTGGAATTGAACCCTAAAATTCCCCTTCAACCCATTATAAGTAGCATAATTAACCTCCTTAGAATATTCTAGAAACTAAATTTTTCCCATTTTGGCACCCAACGGTTCAATTTCGCGCCTTAAGTAATTTTTCTCGCTATTCCTTTTGTATGGAAACATGATTTCAGAAGGCCCAACTTCCAAAAACCATAACTTTTGAACCGTTGAGTTGATTGGCTATTATAACCCGATTTCAAAAATGCCACAAAGTGTTCTATGCCTCTTAGTGGAGAAATGCCAACCGGTCAAATTTTGATCCCTTCGGAGCCTTTAAAGCCTTCAAAACTGATTTCAAAGTTTTTGTACACTACAACATTTGGGGTCGAATTTTGACGCCAATTTGCGACGACACTACCATTTGTGTGTGATTTTTGTGTTTTTTTTTCAAGTTCCCTTGATGTTGTCGTAATAGCGACAGTACCATTGTAATTTTGACACCCGCGTGATTATAAACAAAAAACAAAAGAAAAAGAAAGGCTCATTTATAATTTGCGTGATCGAGCTGCGTGTACGATTTGGAAGCTTGGCATATGGCAGCCATGCCTTGAGGTAGACATTCAAGCTTTGTCTTCTCATTAACTCAATTTCATTTTGATGGCATTTGTTGATTTAATGACACAATATGAATGTTAATACTGGCATTGTTTACATCTTTGCATTTGGAATGCTTGATGACCTGCGAGCTTGGAGAGCTAGGGCATCATTTCTATTACCTTCAAGGTATTGTGTGAAGTGTTTGATCTCTCTTTATTTGTTTTGCTATTGATATTCACTATGTGGTACTCCCCGTTTATGATCATTTCATGAGGAAATGTCTTGATGGCTCGCGGGCTGCAAGCTAGGGCATCATGCATTGTTTATGAGCTCCTTCTCTACTGAATTTTAATGCCCCTCATTTTCATTTAATGTAAATGCACTGGCCTTTGGTCCTGTAAAAAATTCTCATTATAATATTTCACTCACACATGCACCTCCTTCCGCCTTTTATCCAGTGAATTTGATGAATCACCCACAATTTATAAACCCACAAATCCTACAATAAACACTAGAAATCCTTCTCTATAGTTTTATCCCCAATCGTAGAGCCACGACCCTCTATATGTAGCCTTCGGTTCATAGTCACCATCTTCTCTTATTCATCATCACCAGCTGATAGTCAAGCTCCCACTGGAAATATATATATATATATATTTTTTCGGTAAAAGGCCGAAGCCCTGAAAGAATTTTTATTAATATATGTAATTATTTTACAGCGTGACCCCGCTCACTGCAGGCGCTGGTAGGAAAGAGCGGGGTTGAGAAAACCTCCAGCCTTGCCCGGGACTTTAGGTCCTGTACTTATACATAATTTACGTGGGCATACCCACGACTCGAACAATGTTGAGATTTTTAACAAAAATACATAGCTACCATGGGCATACCCATGGCTTGAACTACATCGAGATTAATACAAATTTTCGCGGGCATACCCACGTCCCGATAAGTTCAAGAAAAGTTTTACAATTTGAAAACATGCTTAATAATTATACATTGACTGATGCTATGTCGATTATTAAGTCAATTGCTTAAATAACATACAGTGTTTGATCCTTTTCTTTTGTTGATGGGGAGTAGATAATCCGGAAGAGAATAAAACCTGGAAAAAATAGATCCTCCACCACCAAGGGTTAACCAATAACAAGATATAAAATCCTCTATCTAATCTGTAAACCTGTCTAAGGATGTTAGACAATAATAGAAAATTGGATAAGCTTAGAAATAAATAGGAGTAGAATCAAGAGCTTA
>MU227491.1:7820183-7831499 GCA_018584345.1 Thuja plicata | reverse complement strand
TCCTTGAAAGAAACTCATAAGCAATTAGACAAGCTACCTTGTAACTGGTATGTTTAAGATGCCTTACAAACTAAACATACTAGAGCTATACACAGAAATATATAGAGACATCAACAGTATGGAAGAGAAAAAACTACACTGTATTTCATTAATAAATTATGTTTCAACATATCTAGACCTTAAGCTTTCAAGAATATACAAAGACATAGAAGTCTAACTTGCAATAGAAATTTCAACAAAACCAATAGGGACCTACTCTAAACTGAGCAGTAACAGGAACCAGACCCCTCAAAACTAAGAGAAGAAGGAATGAAATAAGAACATAAGAAACCCTAAAATCTCTGAGCAACTCACACCTATCCTCTTTTGAAAATCTGATCTGTACTTATCTCTCTTTCTCCACTTTGTCTTTCAAAATCTATCTCTGATCTCTGTTGGTGATTTTGAAAATCTGAATCAACTGTTTCCAAGGTCTTCAAAATATGATTTATTTTTTTCTATATCTGAATCCATTTGTCTGTTCAAAAACCTAAACTCATCCTCTGCAAATCCCCTTTACTCTGCTACTGAAAAGATTTCCAAATCTGAATATTTTTTGAGAAAATCTGATTTCAAAATCTGACTATAAATCCTCCCGAAATTCTTCAATAAATCGGATTTTTGCAATAAAATACGTTTGTATTGTGTCTCATCCCTCTATGCAAATCATTCTTATCTTTATTCTCTGCAAGTATCTGATTTTATTTTCTGAAAATTCCCTCTGAATCTAATCACATCTTGCAAAAATCTGATTTTCCACTGTCTTCAAAAAACTCCGAGAATAGACACTTCAATTTTTGCAATGCAAAAGAATATACAATTTTTAAATTCTTTTAAAAATTTATCCTGTGCACATTCCTATGCCTTGAAATTCTCAAATTTCTACATTTTATCTAGAATTAACCAGAATTTGACATGTGGCATTCACTGGTTAGCGGCTCCTGACTGGTCTTTAACACCTTCTTTTAACCCTGGTCACTTTTACTCCTTGTCTCCAAGTCTCTTAATACTTTCCTTAACCATAGTTAAATCTAGAGACCTGCCAACTGCCTCCTTAGTCTCCAAGTCTCTTGATGATTTTGTCTTAACCGTCAACATCACGTGACCTGGAGACCACAGTCAGTCTCCTAATCTCAACATCTTTTAGCACTAACTGCCAGCATCCAGTGACCTAGCGACTAACAGCTAGTGGTTAACTCGACGGTTAGTCTCCTTGTCTCCTTATTCTAGCGGTTAACTACTCTCCATCTCCTGACATCATGACTAGCCGCCACGTGTCACCTGTGCCATGTGTCTGCCACATCACCACTTTGCCACATCATCTCTTTTCCATGTCACCTCTTTTCTACAAAATTGGGTCGCCATCTGATCGCTGGCATAAAAATCAAGGCACCAATCACTACATGCGCATGGATAGCCCCCATCTCGCCTTCACATTTCATATGATAGTCTTTTTCCTTTTAAATATCACAAATTTCCACCGTGCGAGCAATGTGGGACTAAATCCCTCTAAATTTTAAAGCATTTTATACATTTTGTGCTAAAATGATGGGGCCCACCTGCGCGAGCATAGTTCCATCTAAGAAGCCCGCCAAGAGCCTCTTGGATTCTTATTTACTATGTAAGCAAGTGCAAACATATATAAACACTAAATAACTTATTAACCCGTTGCATGTGGGATAATGCCTTTAAGCATTTTCAAACCTTTGAAACATCTGCGCAGTTTTGCCTCTATTTGCATGAATGTGTTTACAAATGTCTTTGAGAATGCGCAACCCCCTTCTCAAACTACTGCACAGGCATATTGAGGAGTAGTTTTGTATTCATCTGGGATCTTCTCTCTATTCTCCCACGCATGGGCCTCTTGCAATTGCATTTGGTTTCTTCTGTATGTGGCATGATTTTCCCTCTTAAATACTACACAGATTCCCTTTTAATTACATTGCATTGTCTTGTCTTTACTTACCTTCATTGTCACATGGATGGTAGCCCATACATTGCGCAGGGCTGCTTTTAAAATGTGTTGGCTCCATCTTTCACGCATGGGCTTTGTCTCCTCTTGTTTCTTTGCGCAAGGTACCCCTCCAAGTCCAGCGTGGTATTTCCTCTCTATTTCTATTGCATGTGCATTTGTGTTTTTTAATGTTTTTAAAGTTCAATATTTATGCGTAGGCCTCCAATGCACTGGCTATCCACATTACAACTGCCAAGTGTGTTTGTTTTTAAAAAAATTGTTTGCATCCTCCACAAAGCTGCACTGCTTATCCTATTGAAATACATTTCCAAAGCATAGTTGCATAGCTTTCTCTCTCATATCTCCAGTGTAGACCAAACATCTTTTAAGTTTATTAAAAACTTCACTTTCATATTCCAAAAGATCATATTTTCATAATAATAGGCATTGCACACCCTCAACATCATATTTCACAGGTTTATGGTGATTACAAAATACACTAATCCTCCTTTGTATACTCTTTTAAACTTCTTGTGTGGACTGCCTTGCTGGGTTCTTTGTATTGCGCAGGATATTAACTTCCTTGTCTTCCACACAATGCTCTTCAATTCAATCTTCCACCAAATGTTGCGCAAGTTCAAGTATTGTTGCTTTAACATTTTAAAACATCCTCCTTATTAATGTGGAGACACCTACTGTCTTGCATTGCTAAGCATTTTGTAATGTTTTTGAAACACTAAAACTTCCCTCAAACAAATGCATAGACAACTTGGTATAATGCGCTGGCTCTTTGTGGGCTCTCATCATAATACATATTCAGGCATTCAAACTGGTCACATAGCCTCTCCATTGATTTATATCTACATATTAATTGGTGATTTTTTATATTATTTCCTCTAAAGTCCTCCTTTTTTGGCAACCATACCTCTTTGCATTGGTGTTTTGTTTTGAAAGTTTGTAATAGTTTTAAAACTTTAAAAATTCTTCTTTATGATGCGCATCCCACAATGGAATATGGTTTTTCTGTGCATAAAGGTTTTTACAATGCTTTTGACAAAATCTTTCCACTAAATCCAGTGTAGTGGCATCTCCTCTTCAATATGGCATATGCATTTGGATTTTCTCATTTGCATGAAATGTTTAAGTCTTTCCCAAAGTCAGTGTGGGTTTCCTTTGATATTTGAATGCATAGACTTATGTGGGTGAATTACTCTTTGAAAAGACCTCTTTGAGTGAGTTGATTTGCAACTGCAATGTATATGGAGGGAGGAAACCTCACCAGCCCTATGGTGTGCTCTTAACATTTGCAAACTGTATGTCACTCATCCACGTTTTCAAATTTTATACCCCTGTGCTCGATAATCCCAGATTTCCATATATTTCTGACTTAATGGACAAAACCAAAATGTCTTTTGGTAAAAATCAAACTGGTGACCAAATAAAAATAAGCGTTTTTCCTTTTGCAACTTGATCTCATTTGTAGTATTTGGCCCCTGGAACCGGCCTTAAAAACTAACTGAAACAAGTAATCTGACCCTGACACTTGGCAAAATGATTCATTCATCTATAATGAGTATGCATGCAAAAGGGCTTCTCTAAATTTTACTCCAGGTGCAAGGAGAAACTGATCAAACCTAGCATTTCCAGAATACTGTGTAGGCGAAAATGTTGAAACATCATAAATCTTATTAGGATCGGCCATTGCAAGATCACTAAATCATGCTCTGCGGCTTCATCACCAGGTCTGATAGTACATTTGCTTGCAATAAGAATGATGCCATGATCGGTTCTTAAGAAAAAAATTCAGACAAAAAGTTATCACCTCTTTAATATGACCATTCTGTAAAATTGATTCTTTTTTGCACTGTAAACTGCACAAACTGCCTTTAATACTGAATTCATAAAGTCATCAAAGTGAACCTTCAGAATCAGAACCTCTGAAAATGAATTCAATGTCATATGTAGAATGAAAAACCTCAATTAGCTCATTTGGAAAATGCATTGATCAAAAGGTACAAATCTGCAAAGTCAGCACTTTACAACTTTTTCAACTCAAATTTGGTGAAAAATGCAAATATCTGATTTCGAATCAACATAGAAAAGTGATCAACTGGATTGACCAAAGTCTGAAAATCTTCAAAGAAGTTCACTTCCAGGTCTACAATACAGAAAAACTTTCAATTATGCATGATCTTGAACCGTGTGAAAAAAAGGAAATCACGAAGTAGGTCACTTAATTCTGGATTCTGCACATTCAGTGAAACTTTAATAAATTGGAAATAGAAAGGTTCTGGTAAAGTGGTTAAGTGGATTGGTGTGAATCTGAAACTCTTCAGATGGGTACACTCCTATGTTTGCAACTTGGGGGAACATTGAATTATGCCATTCATTCATTTGGGAACAAAATACAAGACCTCAAAGTAAGGAACTTTATAATTCTGCACTTGTCACTTTGGAAATCAAAATTAATTACAAATAGAATGGTTCTAGAAAACTTGTCATCTGATTTCATAAGGATCTGCAAATTGGCATAGGGGTTCATTTTCATGCTTAAAATAACTAGTAAGACACCATGATGTCATACCTATTAATCTGATCAAGGATGTAGGCCTTCAAAGTAAGGTATTTAGAAATCTGTATTTGACAATTTTGGGAAACTTAACAAAATGCCAACAGAATCAGATTGGAAAAATGTTCTAATGGATTCATCATGTTCTAAAAACCAAAAAATATGAAGTAATTGACCACTGGGACATAGTACAAAAAGAATTTTTTCAGTTGAATTATCTGGTCAAAGTTATAATCAGTCAAACTGGGCTATTAAGATTTCTAGGCAGAACAAAGATACAAACAATTATGGGCAACCAACTTTGAGGAATACTGAAAAATTATCAGATGGATACAAAATGACTTAGGATTTGGAACATAAGCTCTCTATTATACATTTAAAACATTCCCAAACTAGTGACCCATGAAACCAAAAAGGATGCAAGATATTCAGATGCAAAGTAGGCTTGGGACAGCAAAATGACACTTAGCAAAAATGCAAATTTATGTAACCACCTTCAACTGGCTACTCCTTAAACATGTCAAAATTGAAATTTAGGATATGAAACCTACTGCATATGTCAAATGAAAAGTACTAAACCCTCTTCCCAAGTAATATCTGATGAAAATCATCAGGGTATCTTTTACAAGCACTCCAACTAAGCCTTCTCAAAAGTTGTTTCAGGGTACTCATTTTTCCTTAAAGAAAATTTCAAAATGGTCACTCCAAATTTGTACCAAATTCTAGAGTACCAACAGTCAAGCATATGGGTTATGAGCATACTGAAGAATTCCTGCCAATTTGTTAGGGTTTTTTCTTGCTGGACCTTTAACTAATGCTTAAATATTTGATTAACTCTATGACTCCCAATATCTGAAAATAATGACTCAAGCAAGAGAAAACTCTAATTGATGAGGATTTATGATAATGTTTGGGGAAAATATTATCACTTCCTTCTTTTTAGGTTCTACAACACCCTGGCAGGTATTACCTATATAAAATTGTTGTCTTACAATATTAGTAAATGTGGATACTAATTTGCTGCCTTTTTACTGTATTACCTTATAAATTACTCTACATAAAACTGAAAACAACTTGACACGGAGCTTAACCATGAAAACTATTGAAATGATAACATCAAATAGTAGTGTTTTAAGGACATTCATCCTTCTTCCTTTTTAGTTCTCAGAACTTAGGAGGGGCAACCTATTTCAATCCTCTCTTAAAGGGATTAGTTAAAATGAATTGTATATCTTGCTTCAATTGCTTAGACTTATATGTTTTGAAAGCAAAAGTGAAAGATTTGTGTATTTTAAATTGTTTGGATGATGATAAACCACTTGACAGATTCTAGACCATTGTCTATCCTTGGGCTATAGAGTCAAAGATGCAAATCCATGGAAAAGGTAAAAAAAGATACTATAGATTGCCTTACAACCTATATGCAACTCAAGTAAAATGCCATACAAATCACCCTGTAACTCCAATTTTGTTGTATCAAATTCTCAAATACTATTATACTCTCTGAAACTACTCACAAAACTTAGTTCTTCCCTTGAAAGAAACTTGTAAGTAATTAGATAGCTACCTTGTAACCAATATGTTTAAAATGCCTTACAGATTTATACATAAAAGAGCATACACAATAAGTAAAGAGACAACAAAAATATAGAAGCGAAGTTGCACTTTATTTTATTTATATTCCTGCTTCATACATATAGAGGCTAAAGCTCAAAAACACAAACAAAATTTTGTAGTGTGGCTTATAATTATATTTCATCACCTACTTCAAATGTTACAATAAGATCTATTTATAGGTTCAAACCATTTTAGGATGATTTAAGAAACCTAACCCTAAAAACTTAGAAAAAGACAAAAGACAAGAAAGCTCCAAGCGGTGGGAGGACAAAACTAAAGAATAAAATCTGATTTTGTACTTTTTCCTTTTGTGAATGTCGGCACCTTTGTTTGCATGTATTGAGGATAGTATCTGATATTTGTAACAAGATCTAGTGACCCCCAATACAGGCTAACTTACACTAATATTTTCAAGATTACTAACCTTCATGTGCTCATAGATTAGGTTCCATGTGTCCTTTATTTTTCATCCATAACATCTAAATCAACTGTGATAGGCTTCTTCTTCTTGGGCTTTGTCATAATGTCCCATGCTGTCACATCCTCTTCCTTAGGCCACTCAAAGTTTTGAATATTCTCTAGTTGAGTCTTCTGCCTTTCCCACCTAGCATCTGTAATGCTTTTAATATCTGTAATGAATTTATTACAGTCTGTTTCTGCCCTAATTGCCTCATCCAAAAGTTGGTTGAACCTCTCCATATCTAATTCTCCTTGGTCAGAGACATAAATGTCTTTATTGGGAAGTACACTGTAAAACTCTAATATCCATAACCCTAATGGTTTGATATGATCATCTTCAGTTCTGATTGGAGGTACAAACCTACTATAATATATCCCAAACATCTTCAACTTAGCATCAATTTGATTGGCCTTTCCTTTGAAAAAGGATAAAGTGGCCCCGATCTGCTCTATCTCTGTACCAACCATGGTTACTATTTCTGAAAAATCTGATCTCAATGGTTGTACTGATGCTAACCTTTCAAAAAGAGATGTTCTCCCAGACCAAGTTGCATAGTAAGGATCCAAAATTGTTAAAAACTTGCCACTTCTACTTGTAAGCCTGGCAACCTGCCATAAGCCCCATACACTACATCAATCTTGCCTTTGATGGTGTCAATCCTATGCTACAAAATTGAAGTCAAGGCTTCCAGAATCACAATGTTATGCTCAGTAACCCCTAAATCTATTTCAGCAAGCATCTCCCCTGTATCCAACGGTTGTCACTAAGTCTCTTAATCCTTAATACAAACCCTAATACTTCATGAGACTTAGTGACAAACAGACACATGTCATATTTTTCCTTTTGTCTCTTAATCGCTTGATTCCTTTTGACTTTTCAACCTTGTCGAGTGACCACGCAACTATCATTGATTTTACCTGCATCTGATGGTTGTCGCCTGATCTCTTAATTTTAAAATTAACTCTCTTTTGATCATGTGACTGCGCGAAAACACCTTTACTTAAACTCATATCTAACCTTTAGGTTATCCAGAGACCTGGTGACCATTTAATCTCCATGTCACTTGATAATTTATGAATCACGGTTACAATCAAGAGACTTCCTAACTGACGTTAGATTAACTTTCTGATCCACGGTTGTCACGTAATCTCCAAATATTTTACTTAACTCACTTTTGATCATGAGACTTAGAGACAACATTGTTTGCTTTAACTCACGAACTCAACTCTAAACCATGGGTTATATTAAGAGATAATGCAATTGAGCAGTCTCAAAGTCACCAAATGAAATAACTAACTCTGCTTTTATCAAGAGATAAAGTGACTATCATTGGATTATTTCTGAGATCAACGGTCTGCGTTAAGTCTCATAACCTTTTCAGTATATTATTTTTTATCATGAGACCACGCGACCAAAGCTTTCCACTAAGTCTCGAGACCATAAGGAATATTCATTTCTTCTAACGAGACTTAACGACTAGAAATAAACACATGCAAATAAGTTCAGACTCAAATCATAAAAAAATAACACAAAAATAGAACCAGCTTAGAAAATTTAGGGATTTTCTGCAATTTTGAACCAAATTTACTCCAAGGCTTAGGGTTTTTGTCATTTTGATCTAGGTTTTGAGCAAAAAAATCAATCACAGAGATATGTAAATGGTTTCAAACATGAATCTTTACCTTCTGGCCATGAGAATGACAAGGAGTTTAAGAATTTTTAGGGTAAACTCTAAAACAGGAAATACAACCAACAGTGACTCTATCTGAGGATGGCTAAACATAGTTTATGACAAAGAATCTCAGGATCTCTATTTGCAGACCTCTTCAAAAAATGAAGGCAACACTGACTAACCTACTGATTTAAAGGAAACACACAACAAAAGGGGAAACCTACCTACATACAATATGATACAGAAACTTACTGTGCATAAAATTTCATTGTTTAATTGAAGAAAGGCTTCAGAAATTTTCCATGCACTGGAAACTCATACTCTTCATCATCCATGTTCTTTAGAATATAGGAATCTTTGCCAAAAATCTGAGAAATAATAAAAGGACCAAGCTATAAAGATTCAAACTTTTTATGCTTACCTTTGTCTTCTGATCTTACATTCCATTGAAGCACTAGGTCACCAGGTATAAATTTTCTACAACTTGCTCTTTTATCAAATAGATACTTCTTTTTTTGTTGCAATTTTATGTTTTATTTCTGTCCTTCTCTTCTAATCTCATCAAGTTCAGTCAACTATAATATTTTGTCTTTCATTGGATCTGAGACTTCTAACTCCCCTTCTTGTATGAACTTATATATACGTAACAGATTATTTATAGGCATCCTAGCCTGCAGACCATATACTAGCTCAAATGGTGACCTACCAGTAGCCTTCTTAACTGCTATTCTCTCAGCCCACATGGCTAATCTCAACTTTGTATGCCAGGCTCTCTTTTTCTTTTCTAAAGTTTTCTTTAAAAATTTTAGAATACTTTTATTACTGGATTCTGCCTGGCCATTTTCCTGAGGATGATATGGGGATGAATAAGACATTATAATCCCATATTCATTGAAAACGTCTTTGATCTCATCAGATCTGAAACACATGGCATTATCCATGATTAGTTTGGTTGGGACACCAAATCTGGTTAAAATATTATTTATCAAAAACTCAATAACTATCTTACTTGCTTCTTTTTAGTGGGGATAGCTTCTATCCACTTAGTAAAATAATTAGTAGCCACTAATATCCAACTATGTCCTCCACTAGAATTTTCTGAAAATTCTCCAATAAAGTCAATACCCCACATGGAAAAAGGTGCCTTAGCACTTACAAGATTTAACAATAGGGCACCTAATAACTTTAACTTGTTTGAGAATCTTTGGCAAAGCTCACACTTCTGGACAAATGCATGGGTATCTCTAAAAACACGGGGCCAATAATACCCTGCCCTTAAAATCTTATGAGTAGTAGTTTTTGTAGAGAAATTCCCACCACATATCCCAGCATGCATTTCATTTAATATTTTGTGAGCTTGATCTTTATCTAAACATAACAGTAGCACACCATTTTTATCCTTCCAATATAGGTCTCCTTGAATCAAGGTGTACTTCTGAGCTTGCAGCTTCAGACCCCTCTTTTGATTTTCTAACATATTTTCAGGACACTTGGTATTCTTTAAAAAATACACTATATCAGTATAAAATGGTTGTCTTTCTATACTTGTGATTGTCTGATCATGTGTTTCTGCATCATTTACTTGTACCAAATCCAAGTTATCTTGTATCATGAGTTTGGCCAAACCTTGACCTCTTATTAACTTTGTAATGTGGATTTCAAGATTAAATTCTTGAATTTTGTTTATCCACTTACATCTCTTACCGTTTACTTCTGACTGAGTAAGGATATCCTTTATTGCTGAGTGTGGAACATATGCTTTCACCTTAGCACATTCCAAATATGGTCTAAAATATTTTACTTCTTTTACTAAAGCATATGCCTGCTTCTCCATCATCTCATAATTTAACTCTGTAGCCTGGAGAGATTTACTATAAAAGGCTATTGGATGCTCAAACCCTTCTTCATCATTTTTTAGTAAAACAACAACAATTGTATGATAAGATGCAAATGAAAACACACAAAAGGGCTTACTATAATCAGGTGATTTTAAACAGGAGCCTCTTGCACTGCCTTCTTTATTTTCTCAAATGCCTTTTGAGCTTCTTCATTCCAGTTAAATTTTGCATTTTTTTACAGCAACTTTATGATAGGTTTAACAATTTCTGCAAAGTTTGCTATAAACGTTCTGACAAAATTTAACTTTCCTAAGAAAGATTGAACCCCCTTTAAGTTTTTTGGAGCAATGACTTTCTGAATTGCTTCTATTCTCTCAGGGTCTATTCTTACTCCATTTTTAGATACTATGTGTCCCAACAACTTTCCCTCTTGTACTGCAAAGTGACACTTTTTAGGATTCAATGAAACACCATATTCCAAAGCTTTACTAAATTTTTTATCTAGGTGCTCACAATGATCTTCATCTTTCTTAGAGTATGCAGTTAGATCATCTTGATAAATAACCATGAATAAGTCAATAAATTCTTTAAAAGCAACATTCATGGCCCTTTGAAAAGTTGTTCCTGCGTTTATCAATCCAAATGGTATTCTGATATAGACATAAGTTCCCCAAGGAGTGGTAAATGCAGTCTTGTAATACTCTAATTCCTTTACTAAAACTTGGTTGTAGTCTGAGAAACCATCCATCATTGATAGCAGCTCACAACTAGTCATTTTATGTAGCATTGCCTCCATATTAGGTAAGGAATAGTTATCTTATAATGAGGCAATATTAAAATTTATGAAATCCACACATAACCTGATGTCACCATTCTTATTTTTTACTGGTACCAAGTTTGAAACCCATGTTGAGTGTCTGATAGGTTGGATAATCCCAACATCCTTTAACTTCATCAACTCTTGCTGCATCTTAGGAGCCAGCAAAGGATTAATAGGCCTCTATTTTTTCCTAAACGGTTTCACTTCTGATTTTAGTAGAATCTCATGTTGGAAAAGATCTTCCCTATAAGCCTTTAGGTCTTCATATGACCATGCAAAAACATGCTTATATTTTCTCAAAAGTTTAATCAAATTTGTCCTTATATGGGAATCTAAACCTTTTCCAA
>MU227491.1:7806716-7820006 GCA_018584345.1 Thuja plicata | reverse complement strand
ACCTCATTTCCTAAGACATAATCTTTACCATTATTGTTCTCCAGTAAGGTATTGCAATCTATGTATTGATTCTCATAATGGTCCAGACACTGAATGAATCTCAGAATATCTTGGTCATCCTGAAAAACTTTCTAGTTGTATATATTATCTGGAACAACTGGCCTTGTCTTAACTTCAAGTATTGATACCCTGTGTAAAGTTTGATCATCAGTTTTCAAAGAAATCTGCCATTATATTTTTTGACCTTTCTATCCAACTTATATCAAAGACATCAAACATTTCAATCTAATCCCAAATAACATATTTATACATTTTTAATCTATCATTTTTCACTGCATATTTGGATCTTATTTGGGCTACCACTAATTCAGAATCACAATAAACTTTTAAACATTTTATTCCATGTTTAATGGTAATTTCTAGCCCTAAAGACAAAGCCTCATACTCTGCTATATTATTAGTACATTGAAAGGCTAGCAAAAAAGAATATTTGAAAGTTGTACCTGATGGAGATACAAGTAATACAATAGCTCCTGATCCTTCTTTTGAGCAAGCTCCATCAAAATACATTTTCCACAATCCATCATCTTGTATACTCAATTATTTAATCAGAGGATCTGTACGTTTACACTAATGATGATCACTCTTTTGTACTCTGAAATTCTCCATGTCCACATCAATACAATAATTAATGTTAGTGTCTTCATACCATTCAACCATATGAGGATTCCTACCTTCTATTGACACTTTAACATTATTTCCATTAATGTTAAAAGTTTGATAAATCACTCTGTATGCTACCTCCCATTGAAGCACTCCACTTTCTAGACAACAACATCCCATAATGTGGTGGTATGTCAACCACAAGAACATTCATAGTCAAAATTACATCAGGGTATACTGCTAATTTATAGGGCATGTATTCAATAGTACCACTAACAGGGACTTCTCTAGAATCCATTATTTGACATCTCCCATGAGGAGTGTCCACTTGTAATCCCATAGACTTCATGATTTCTACTGGCATGATAGTGTTTGATGCTCCTGAATCAATCATACAATTTTTTAGCATCTTTCCATAATTACCAGTGTTAGAAAAAATGGGTCCACAACCTTAGGAGAAGTATTTGTGTTCAAAAAAATTTGAGGAATCTCATAAGTCAATACTTCAACTTCCTTCCCTTTGTTAGTTGGTCTCTTATCAACATTTTCTGAATTTTGAATTTTTACTGTAGGCACACTGTTTAATAATGACAAAACCTTTTCTTTATGTTCCTTAATCCTCATCATTTCTAAAAATGGAACTTTTACAGTCATTTGAGACAAACAATGACCCATGTCTACCGGAGTATACTTCATATCTGAGGACTTTGGTTTTTCAACTATAATATTATTTTCCTCAATCTATATGTTTAGAGTTGGTTCTTCTTTCTTAGATTATTTATTTTCTATCTTAAGAGAAGAAGTACTTGTTTCTTGTACCTTTGCTTTTCCCTCTTGTACAACAATAGGCTCTATGGTTTTAGTTATAATCTTGACCTTAGGTTTATTTTCACTTTCCCAAGGTCCATCTTTATTTTGTACATACTTGGTATCTATTTTATTTTCTTTTATAAAGATACCAGCAGGCTGACTACCAGTTCCACCAATTGTTCTATTCCTTAATGATAGTTGCTTCTAGCTTTGTTCACCAAATCTGCAGGAATTCTTGCTTTTTCTTCATCTGAAGCTTTTCTGACCAATGGAATGTCCTGATTATTTTGTGCATAACATCTTACATGGTCATCTGTTTCTTCTGCTTCATTGTCTGACAAAGTTTGTTGATGATGATTCTCTACATTCCCTTGTGAACCATATGAATCATGATTTTCAATTTCATTATCTGAATCTACATGACATGAATAGTCATTTGTAATATTGTAATCACATTGTTCACTTTCATTATTGTCTTGTTCTTCATTAGTTTTCAAATCTAAGGAAACAATGCAAAAATCAGGGTTATGTGGGGCTTCACAAACCTCACACTAGAAATCATCATTGCATAAATGGACAGTATTTTTATGTAGAGGGTCTGGAGTTCTATTTTTAGTTTTCTCTTTTCTAGGTGGGAAAATAGGCTTCCCATCCTTAAATTGAGTTCCATAAGGATGATTTTGCATTCTATTCTGAGGATTATAAATGTTATTATAGGGTGGCCTATTATTTTGAGGAGCCCTATACTCTTTATATTCAGGTTCCTTTAGGTTACTCCTACTAAACCTTGTGTCATATCTTCTATTCAGTTTACCAGACACCCTTCTGCTCATCTCAATATTTACTGCTATCTTGTAAGCATCAGTGAGTGTTCTAGGATTCTTATCCCTAAGAGCATAACCCATTTTAGAATCAAAAGCATTTAAATAAGTTTCTAAACATACCTCTTCATCCAACCTTATTTTCTGAAACAATTTATGCATTGCTCTTTGGAATCTGGTATTGAACTCGGTGACCTCTTCATTATAATTCTTTTTGATGTTATTGAACTCATTCAGCAAAAACCCCTTACTTGTCTTATCACCATATTAATCTTTAAATAGCTCAATTAATTCATCCATGGAAGCAACATAGCCATTAGGAAGAATTCTAAACCATTCTCTAGCATCTTCTACTAGAGACTGAACAAAAAGCTTCATCAACACATCTTCATGAGTAATATTCAAATCATCAACAAAATCAATGAATTTTCTTAAGTGTGCTTCACAAGAGATGACATTATTACCTGCAAATTTTGGGATCTTTTCTCCCACATCACCTACATCTTTTGGAAATTCATTTTGGTATCTAGGAATTCCAATGAAATTAAATTTCTTATACCTTTCCAGATTCAGTGGTTTTCTTTGGAAATTATTAGTCTCCTTGAAAGTAGTAGCTTTTGCCTTGGAAGATGTTGTGTTCTCAGCTCCAACATAAGAATATTTGGAAGACTGCGAAAAATCTATTTTCTTTTTCATTTCTATTGTTGCAGCTTCCATCTGAGCCTTTTCTAACATATTTTCCATGGTTTCTTTTTCTATCCTTAGTCTCTCAAGATCAATATCCAATTTAGACATCTATTTTGTTAAGGGTTTCTTAACTTTAGGCTCTTCAATTTTGCTTTCACTGGCCTTTTGTTTACCTTTGTCCTTAACATTTTGTGAACTAAAAGCTCTATGAGCGTTAGGTATCTCTTGGTTCTTTTGAGACCTCTCTGTATTCTTTTTAGTTTGATGTCTTGATGATCTTATTTTAATTTTGTCAACATCCTTATGCTCATGTTTTTTTCTTTCTAAACTCTTTTTCTCTTTTCATTTGCTGAATAAGGGAAAGATGTTTCATGATGAGTCTTTCTTCCTTATCGAACTCATCAGAAGGGATTTCCTCATATTCTAAACTTATAGCATTTGTCCCTTCTCTTTCACTTGAAGTGGAGGTAGTTTTAAGTGTTTCCAATCCTCTTTCTACAGCTTCTTCATATTCTGAAGTATTGCCATCATGATTAGAATGATTACTACCTTCCTCTTTCCTAGTATTACTTTCTTTTCTTCTTGGAGGAGTTTCATGTATATTGACTTGGTTTCTTTTCTTCCTCCAAGACATCTCCATTTTTTAGGATGATGGGATTCCACCATCTAATGCAATTTATGGATTATTTCTCATTCTAGACCTAGTATTCATACTGAAAGATATACTATTTGAAACCAATCACAGAGATTTCACTTTTAGAGTTGCCACCCACACTTGGGAGTAATGAATACTATTAGAATGAAATTATGCAATAACGACTATAAAATTAAATTTTTAAACTTTAGAGCACCAAAGATTTCTGAATACTTCAACAAGACTTTACAATATCTATTCCCTAGCAGAGTTGCCAATTTGTTAGGCGACTCAGATGGGCTAACTCAACTGAAACTAGTTTGGAAGATTTAAATTGATGCACCAGAGATTCTAGGACAATTTTAAATATAACTGATTATATCATTCCCTAGTAGAGTCACCAATTTGTTAGGGTGACTCAGATGGGAAAAAATCTATCTCTGGTACTTATGAATGCTTGTCTGCAACCAGACTCTGGGATAAATCTTAAATATGATTATAATCTCAATATCCCCAGCAGAGTCGCCAATTTGTTAGGGATTTTTCTTGTATGAACCACAGTGCTTGAATAATTACTTGAATACTATGCCTCCTAATACTGATTCAGAAAAAAGAAATGCCTAATTGCTGAGGATTGGATAAGATCCTCCTTCATTTTTGAGCTCCACATACTCAGGCAGGTTTTACCTTTGAATAATTACTGATTACATAGTATATATGAAAGTGGACACTGATTTTCTTTTTATCTCTATTGAATCAACTTTTAAAACACCTTGCATATGACCAAAATCAACTGAACGCAAAGCTTAATAAGACAAACCATGATTGTAAATATAGCAAAAAACCAGTGAGATAAGGATTCTCATCATTCTTCCTTTTAAGGTGGGCTAACCTAGTGATTCACTCTTTAAGGAAGCAACAAAATGGATTGCATCCTACTAATACAAATCCTTATGAGCTCATCTCATTTTTTCTAACTAACTAAATATAATTGATTTGATTTTGATTATTGGATGAAGAAAAGACTGCAAATCAAACCCTAGACCAGTGCCTACTCCTTGGGCAAAGATTCAATGAAAATATGAATCCATAGAAACCAAATAACGAAGATACTATAGAGTGCCTTACAAACTATATGCAGCTGAGATAGAATGCCTTAACTATCATCTCATTTCCATACTACTGTATCAAATTCTCACATTTCTGATCAACCCTCTGAAATCACTTATGAAACTTAGTTCTCTCCTTGAAAGAAACTCATAAGAAATTAGACAAGCTACCTTGTAACTAGTATGTTTAAGATGCCTTACAAACTAAACATACTAGAGCTATACACAGAAATATATAGAGACAATGACAGTATGGAAGAGGAAAAATAACACTGTATTTCATTAATAAATTTAGTTTCAACATATCCAGACCTTAAGCTTTCAAGAATATACAAAGACATAGAAGTCTAACTTGCAATAGAAATTTTAACAAAACCAATAGGGACCTGCTCTGAATCAAGCAATAACAGGAACCAGACCCCTCAAAACTGAGATAAGAGGGAAAGAAATAAGCACATAAGAAACCCTAAAATCTATGAGAAATTCACACCTATCCTCTTTTGAAAATATGATATGTACTTATCTCTCTTTCTCCACTTTGTCTTTCAAAATCTATCTCTGATCTCTGTCGGTGATTTTAAAAACCTGATTCAACTGTTTCCAAGGTCTTCAAAATCTGATTTATTTTGTCTATATCTAAATCCATTTTTCTATTCAAAATTTGAACTCATCCTCTACAAATCCCCTTTACTCTTCTACTGAAAATATTTCCAAATCTAAATATTTTATGAGAAAATCTAATTTAAAAAATCTGACTATAAATCCTCTCGGAATGCTTCAATAAATTTGATTTTTGCAATAAAATACGTTTGTATTTTGTCTCATCCCTATGTGAAAATCATTCTTATCTTTAGTCTCTACAAGTATTTGATTTTATTTTTTGAAAATTCTCTCTGAATTTCATCACATCTTGCAAAAATCTAATTTTCCACTGTCTTCAAAAAACTCCGGGAATAGACATTTCAATTTTTGCAATGAAAAAGACTATACAATTTTTAAATTCTTTTAAAAATTTATCCTGTGCACATTCCTATACCTTGAAATTCTCAATTTTCTACATTTTATCTAAAATTCACCAGAATTCAACATGTGGCATTCACTAGTTAGCTGCTCCTGACTGGTCTTTAACTCCTTTTAATCCTGGTCACTTTTATTCCTTGTCTCCAAGTCTCTTGATACTTTCCTTAATCATAGTTAAATCTAGAGACCTGGCGACTACCTCCTTAGTCTCCAAGTCTCTTGATGATTTGGTCTTAATCGTCGGCATCACACGACCTGGCGACCACAGTTAGTCTCCTAATCTCAGCATCTTTTAGCACTAACTGCCATCATCCAGCGACCTAGTGAATAACAACTAGTGGTTATCTCGGCGGTTAGTCTCCTTGTCTCCTGATCCTAGTGATTAACTTCTCTCCATCTCCCAACTTCACAACTAGCCACCACATGTCACCTGTGCCATGTGTTTTCCACATCACCGCTTTTCTACAAAATTGGGTTGCCATCTGGTCGCTACCATGGAAATCTAGGCGCCAATCACTATGCGCGTGTGGATAGCCTCCAGCTCACCTTCACATTTCATATGATAGTGTTTTTCCTTTTAAATATCACAAATTTCCACTACGTGAGCAATGTGGGACTAAATCCCTCTATATTTTAAAGCATTTTATACATTCTGTGCTAAAATGATGGGGCCCACCTGCGTGCGCATAGTTCTTGCTAAGAGGCTCGTCAAGAGCCTCTTAGATTCTTATTTACTATATAAGTAAGCACAAATATATATAGACTCTAAATAACTTATTAACCCATTGCATGTGGGATAATGCCTTTAAGCATTTTCAAACCTTTGAAACATCTGCACAGTTTTGCCTCCATTTGCATGAATGTGTTTACAAATGTCTTTGCGAATGCGTAGCCCCCTTCTCAAACTACTACGCAGGCATATTGAGGAGTGGTTTTGTATTCATCTGGGATCTTCTCTCTATTCTCCCGCGCATGGGCCTCTTGAAATTGCATTTGGTTTCTTCTGTATTTGGCATGAGCTTCCCTCTTAAATACTACGCAGATTCCCTTTCAATTACATTGCATTGTCTTGTCTTTACTTACCTCCATTTCCGTGTGGATGGTACCCCATACATTGTGCAGGGCTTCTTTTAAAATATGCTGGCTCCATCTTTCACACGTGGGCTTTGTCTCCTCTTGCTGCTTGGTGCAAGGTACCCCTCCAAGTCCAGTGTGGTATTTCCTCTCTATTTCTATTGCATGTGCATTTGTGTTTTTTTATTTTTTTGAAAGTTCAATATTTATGCACAGGCCTCCAATGCGCTGGCTGTCCACATTACAACAGTCAAGTGTGTTTATTTTTAAAAAATTGTTTGCATCCTCCACAAAGTTGCGCTGCTTATCCTATGCAAATACATTTCCAAAGCATAGCTGCGTAGCTTTCTCTCTCATATCTCTAGCGTAGACCAAGCATCTTTTAAGTATATTAAAAATTTCACTTTCATATTCCAAAAGATCCTATTTTCATAATAATAGGCATTGTGTAGCCTCCACATCATGTTTCGTAGGTTTATGGTGATTACAAAATACACTAATCCTCCTTTGTATACTCTTTTTAACTTCCTGCGTGGACTGCATTGATGGGTTCTTTGTATTGCACAGGCTATTAACTTCCTTGTTTTCCACACAATTCTCTTCAATTCAATCTTCCACCAAATGTTGCGCAAGTTTAGGTATTGTTGCTTTGACATTTTAAAACATCCTCCTTATTAACGTGGAGAAACCTACTATCTTGCATTGCCAAGCATTTTGTAATGTTTTTGAAACACTAAAACTTCCCTCAAACAAATGCATAGACAACTTGGTATAATGTGCTGGCTCTCTGTGGGCTCTCATCATAATACATATTCAGACATTCAAACTGGTCACACAGCCTCTCCATTGATTTATATCTATATATTAATTGGTGAGTTTTTATATTATTTCCTCTAAAGTCCTCCTTTGTTGGCAGCCATACCTCTTTGCATTGGTGTTTTGTTTTGAAAGTTTGTAATAGTTTTAAAACTTTAAAAACTCTTCTTCATGATGCGCAACCCACAATGGAATATGGTTTTGTTGTGCATAAGGGTTTTTACAATTCTTTTGACAAAAGCTTTCCACTAAATCCGGCACAGTGGCATCTCCTCTTCAATATGGCATATGCATTTGGATTTTCTCATTTGCCTGAAATGTTTAAGTCTTTCCCAAAGTCAGTGTGGGTTTCCTTTGATATTTGAATGCATAGAATTATGTGGGTGAATTACTCTTTGAAAATACCTCTTCGAGTGAGTTGATTTGCAACTGGAATGTATATGGAGGGAGGAAACCTCATGAGCCCTATGATGTGCTCTTAACATTTGCAAACTGTATGTCACTCATCCACGTTTTCAAATTTTATACCCATGTGCTCGATAATCCCAGGTTTCCATATATTTCTGACTTAATGGACAAAACCAAAATGTCTTTTGGTTCAAATCAAACTGGTGACCAAATGAAAATAACCCTTTTTCCTTTTGCAACTTGATCTCATTTTCAGTATTTGGCCCCTAGAACCGGCCTTAAAAACTAACTAAAACAAGTAATCTAACCCTGACACTTGGCAAAATGATTCATTCATCTATAATTAGTATGCATGCGAAAGGGATTCTCCAGATTTTACTCCAAGTGCAAGGAGAAAATGATCAAACCTAGCATTTCTAGAATACTGTGTAAGTGAAAATGTTGAAACACCATAAATCTTATTAGGATCAGCCATTTCAAGATCACTAAATCATTCTCTGAGGCTTCATCATCAGGTCTGATTGTACATTTTCTTGCAATAAGAATGATGCCATGATCTGTTCTTAAGAACAACATTTAGAAAAAAAATTATCACCTCTTTAAAATGACCATTCTGTAAAATTGATTCTTTTTGCACTGTAAACTGCACAAACTGCCTTTGATACTAAATTCATAAAGTCATCAAAGTGAACCTTCAAAATCTGAACCTCCAAACATGAATTCAATGTCATATGTAGAATGAAAAACCTCAATTAGCTCATTCAAAAAATGCATTGATCAAAAGGTACAAATATGCAAAGTTAGCACTTTACAACTTTGTCAACTCAAATTTGGTGAAAAATGCAAATATCTGATTTGGAATCAACATAGAAAAGTGATCAACTGGATTGACCAAAGTCTGAAAATATTCAAAGAAGTTCACTTCCAGGTCTACAATGCAGAACAAATTTCAATTATTCTTGATCTGGAACCGTGTGAAAACAAGGAAATCAAAAAGTAGGTCACTTAATTCTGGATTCTGCACATTCAGTGAAACTTTAATAAATTGGAAATGGAAAGGCTCTGGAAAAGTGGTTAACTGGATTGGTGTGAATCTGAACTCTTCATATGGGTACACTCCTATGTTTTCAACATGGGGTAACATTCAATTATGCCATTCATTCATCCGGGAACAAAATACAAGACCTCAAAGTAAGGAACTCAATAATTCTGCACTTGTCACTTTGGAAATCAGAATTAATCACAAATAGAATGGTTCTAGAAAACTTGTCATCTAATTTCATAAGGATCTGCAAATTGACATAGGGGTTCATTTTCATGCTTACAATACCTGGGAACACACCATTATGTCATAACTATTCATCTGATTAGGGATGCAAGCCTTCAAAGTAAGGTATTCAGAAATCTATATTTGACAATTTTGGGAAACTTAACAAAATGCCAACAAAATCAGATTGGAAAAATGCTCTAATGGTTTCATCATGTTCTGAAAACCAAAAAATATGAAGTAATTGACCACTGGGACATAGTAAAAAAGGAATTTTTTTAATTGAATTATCTGGTCAAAAGTTATAATCAGTCAAACTGGGCTATTCAGATTTCTAGGCAGAACAAAGGTACAAATAATTCTGGGCAACCAACTTTGAGGAATACTGAAAACTTATCAGATGGATTCAAAATGACTTAGGATTTAAAACATAAGCTCTCTATTATACATGTAAAACATTCCCAAAGTAGTGACCCATGAAACCAAAAAGGATGCAATATATTCAGATGCAAAGTAGGATTGGGAGAGCAAAATGACACTTAACAAAAATGCAAATTTATGTAACCACCTTCAACTGGCTACTCCTTAAACATGTCAGAATTGAAATTTAGGAGATGGAACCTACTACATGTGTCAAATGAAAAGTACTAAACCCTCTTCCCTAGTAATATCTGATGAAAATAATTAGGGTATCTTTTACAAGCACTCCAACTATGCCTTCTCAAAAGTTGTTTCAGGGTACTCATTTTGCCTTATAGAAAATTTCAAAATGGTCACTCCAAATTTGTGCCAAATTTGAGAGTACCAAAAAAGAGTTTTATCTCTCTTTATTTTTTTTGTTTTTGATATTCACTATGTGGTACTCCCCGTTTATGATCATTTCATGAGCAAAAACATGGTATCTTCTTTCCTTTCTACAGTATTCTTCTGAGTGCACATGTCCAGTAGCATGGTTTTTCTTTTGAAGTGTATGGATTGACTATGCACATGCATAATTGTAGATGAGGATTAGTAATAGGATTCCATTCATTGCTTAGATATTTTTGATCTAACCCCCATCTCTCTTTTCTTTGCAAGTTCTGGATCACACAGGAGCACACTGGATTCATACCCGAGTCAAAAATTCATCACTTTAGGAAATGTCTAGTATGCTTATTATTTATGTTCATCATCTTATGTATTCCTGTACTCTTGCATATTCTTCTAAAATTTGGCTATGCTCATGGCCTTTGTGAGCCCAGATGATTTTATCTTTCAGTTTCTTTCCTTGTATAGTACATATAAGTTATTTGGCATATATATACATGTAATCTTTAGATGCAGAAATTTCTTTTCCTTTACATGTATCTTTTCATGAAATGAACACAAATTAAACAAGATCATCTAATAATGCAAACTAGGGTACTGTAGTCACTCATCTATTAATTAGGTTACCAAATTGGAATGGGGATGAAAAATATGGTAACAAGAAACATTACTAAGGATTGAACATAAGTCTAAAAGTCCCCAAACCTATTGTTCTATGTGTCCTTATTGCCTTCGTAGTTTTGGTTCAACCCCTATAGGATGCCCAAGCCTAGAGGCTAAGGAAATTACCCAAGAGAACTTGAAATAAAGATGAATCAAACCATTGTCCTTATGTGGGTAAACCCATATAAGTGTTCTTTCTTTGCATCACAACTCCTACTTGAGGATCCACAATCATGCATTTATGTTCAAGACTTATTATTACCTTGGTATTTTTGAATATTAGGATGACATCTCAATTGGGAAAGGAAAACCAAAACCTTTCATAGACCAATCACAACCAAGGCATGTGAGTGTTCTTTTGTTGTACAGTTATACTCATAAAATATATGTACAATTATAAAATTTCATGCCTTGAAATTTTATAACATAGTTCCTTAGCATAATTTACTATGCTAAGGAACTATGTTCAATGTCAAATGTGTTATCAAGAAATAGTTCACATCTCAAACCTCACAAGATATTCAAACTAGCATGCTATCAAAATAGAATGGCAGTGGTGATTCAATGCATCTATAGTCTCAACAACATGGCAACATTGATCCAATAATAGAAAATACATTACAAATGCCAAGCTCACGATCTCAATGAAATAAACAGTGTATAAAACAATATATGGTGCACAACAGCAGCAAGCATGCAATGACATCAATAACATCATATATATATATATGTGTGTGTGTGTGTGTCTACACATATATGTATATGTATATAACAAACATAGCACCGACCAATCAAATAGGGACATCCATAATAAAATAATACCAATCAATGATGCAGACAACTCACAAGCATGGGAAAATTAGTGAGCATCAATATCAACATAAATAAAATTCCTAAATACTCCACATGGTGCCATAATAGTAGCAGTGACATGTGTTGCTCAAACAGTGAGCTCATAAACAATGCATGATGCTCTAGCTTGCAGCCCGCGAGCCATCAAGACATTTCCTCATGAAATGATCATAAACGAGGAGTGCCACATAGTGAATATCAACAAAAAAACAAATAAAGAGAGATCAAATACTTCACACAATGCCTTGAAGGTAATAGAAATGATTCCCTAGCTCTCAAAGCTCGTGGGTCATCAAGAATTCCAAATGCAAAGATCTAAACAATGCCAGTATTAAACAGTGAGCTTGTGCCATTAAATCAACAATGCCATCAAAATGAAATTGAGTTAATGAGAAGACAAAGCTCGAGTGCCTACCTCAAGTCATGGCTATCATATGAAGATCAAATGCTAAGGAACTATGTTATAAAATTTCAAGGCATGAAATTTTATAGCTGCACATATATAGAATTTCAAGGCATGAAATTTGACCTCTGATTTGACCTTGATAATGTCCCCTCCATTGCTTATGCTTGATCATGATTTCCTTGTGTTGATGGGCATGGTGGGTTACTGTCGTGGATGCATAATTGTAGATGAGGATCAATAATAGGGTGCCAAGCATTGCTTAGATCCTTTGGATCTAACCTCGTCTTTTCCTTCCTTGCAGGTTTTGGATCATACAAGAGCATACTAGATTCAACCCCGGGTCAACACTTCATTACTTTAGGAAATGTCTGGTGCCTTCATTATTTATGCTCATCCACTTATGTATATTTGTATTCATTCATATTATTATGAAAATTAGCTATACTCATATTCTTCTTGTGTCCGAGTCTTCCAACTATGATCAATTTAATGTTGTAAATCTTGACATATAATTTGATATCAACCTGTCGATATGATTACAATGTGGGGGAGTCGAAGAAAATATATGTACAGTTATAAAACCTAAATTTAAATTTACAAATTAACATATCATTTATAAAACCTACCGTAACATGTCATTTTTTGTTTCACATTTTTTGTCACAACTAAAAAGTTCTCACCACGAGAAAATAGAGTGACCATTTACTATCAAAACCATATTTGTAGATATAAACATTAAGTACAATATGTCCAATTTTTTTGCAGATATACACATTAAGGATCATGTCAAATAATATAAGGGAATTTGATCAAAATAGGGAGACAATCACTAGATTGTTGTCTAACTTTCTGTACACCTCTCTCTCCAGTTTCCCACAGCTTTCCAAGGGCAGGGGTTAGTAGCCAAGGTTCACAAGTGCATGCAAATCTATTACGCAATAACTACTAAATGAAATGATCGAAACGTAAGCAATAAAATGTATAAACAACGAAAAGGAAGACAAACGAATGCAAACCCTTCGAAGCTTGAAGCTTCTATTGTCTCTCTCTACTCCTTCTGAAACACTGTTCTTGATGCTCAGTATTGGTTGGGCAGCGTCTATGACTTGAGAAGCATCGAGATGTCGATAATTGCAAAATGTGTGTGATCGCAGGATGGCCTGAATGCTGACAGAGTAATGGCGCTTGTAAACTTGAAATCCTGGATCCTTCAAATGGTTATGAAGGGTTTATTATATAGGAATTGGTGATGA
>MU227491.1:7791554-7806616 GCA_018584345.1 Thuja plicata | reverse complement strand
TAAGAATTGCTTTATTTGATGAAATTAAATTAATTTAATTGAAATTAATTTAATTGGAAGAATAAATTAGTAAGTTTAAATATTTGGGTTTAAACTATAGGAAATTGAGTTTTAATTAATTAAATAATGGTAATTTAATCAATTAAAGCTTAATTAATTAAATAAGATTAATTATTTAATTAATTTTGGGGATTGGATTAGATGATTTGAGAAATGAATTTGGAAGAAAATAGATGATTAATTAATGATTAAGAAACCATTAATTAATAGATGAAAATTAGTGTTTTTAATGTAAAGTCGCAAGCCTGTCCATTTTAGGGTGTCTACACTTTCAAAGAGAAGGAGATGACAAATGTTATTGTCCATGAAAGAGTTGTAATGACTTAAAGACAATAAGAATCAAAATCAAAACAACAAAGAGACATTTGAGAGAGAATGGTCATGTTGAAGGGGGGTTTGATTATCATCCATTGGTAAGTTGTTTGTTACATTGTAGGGAGAATGGTCACATTGAAGGGGGGTTTGATTATCATCATTTTTATATAGGTCAATCTCCCCAGCGTCGTACATGATATGGACTACCACATCTCAGAGGAATATGGGGGTGTGAATATAGAGGAACATGGAGGTGTGAGTATTGAAGCTGAAGATCATGATCCCATGGAAGATGACAATCATGTACCAGAAAACACATTTGAATATGATGGTATGAATGCATTGATCATTGACACATTTGGTACTAGTGTTGTTGCTAATGATGATGATGATTATGGTGAGGATGACATTGACATTGTCCATGATATAACTCTACTTGAGAAGGCGAACACGACCCTTTATGAAGGCTCCCAATCTACTCTTCTCTCTGATGTATTGTTTTTGGTCAATTTGAAGGTTATGAATGGTTTATCCAACATAGCAATGTCACGTATGTTAAGGTTTTTCATATACGTCATTATAGTCTATAAAAGGTGAAACATGTACCATTAAGATTATTTATAGTAATGACTTATATTTTTTTGCTGTAGATTGATAGGTGAGTTTCTGCTACCACCATCAAATATTTTCCCTTGCTCGTGCTGAGAATTATGTGCCACTATGAAACTGTACACCTCCTTCTTTCGTGATCTGTGGTTCCCAAGATTTCTAAAGGCAAGGGTTAGTAGCAAAGGTTTTACCAATGATATAAATCAAGTACATAATAACTACTAAAATGAATAACCTGAAACATAATCAATAGAATGTACAAGCAAGAGAAAGGAAAATAAATAAATGCAAACCCCACGATGCTTAAGCTTCTATTGTTTCTCTCTACTCCTTACGAAACGTTGTTCTTGATGCTCAGTATTGGCGGGGCAACATCTATGACTTGAGAAGTGTCAAGAATTTGCTAATTGAAATGTGTGTGTGATTACAAGATGGCTTGAATGCTAGAACCAAACTAACATAGTAATGGCGCATGAGACCTTGAAATCCTGGATCCTTCAAATGGTTATGAAGGGTTTATTATATAGGAATTGGTGATGAAATGAACGGTTGAGGTCAATCCCAGAGATAGGGAGATGAATGGTTGAGATTAAAAGGAACTAGAGAAGCCATCAGTAAACTCCACCTCTTCATTTGGTAAAGAGGAGATAGAGTTTGGTTGACTGGAGAGCTAATGGTGAGTTACCTTTTTGAACTAAAGAGGTGGGTGAAGTTACCCATGTGGATAGGAGAGGTGGGTGAAGTTACCCATGTGGACTGGAGAGATGGGTGGAGTAGCCCATGTGATCTGATTGGAGTTATCTCTTTGAAGATAAATGAATATTTAATTCATTTATTTAATTAAAGTTTTCAACATGTGAGATAATTGAATTCTTTTTTATTTAGAATTGCTTAATTGAATGAAATTAAAATAATTTAATTGAAATTAATTTAATTGGAAAAATTTAATTAGCAAGTTTAAATATTTGAATTTAAACGATAGGAAATTGAATTTAATTAATTAATTAATGGTAATTAATCAATTAAGGTTAATTAATTAAATAAAATTAATTATTTAATTAATTTTGAGAATTTGATTAGATGATTTGGGGAATGAATTTAGAGGAAAATAGATGAATAATTAATGATTAAAAAACCATTAATTAATAGATGAAAATTAGTGTTTTTAATGTAAAATCGCAAGCCTGTCCATTTTCAGGTGTCTACAGAAACATATTGGAATAGAGTATCAAGAAATAGATTCTTGTCCCAAAGACCATATTATTTATCATAAAGAACATGAAAATGCAACAGAATGCTCTGAATGCCATACGAGAAGATATTGAGATGATCAAATGACAAAAAAGGTGCCTCGCAAGTTTCTTCATTACATCCCCATTATTCCATGTCTGAAATGATTATTCAGGTGCAATAGCTTGACATAATTTATGGATTACCATGCACGCAGAAGGAGTCGAGATGACATTATTTGAATGTCTGTGGATGGCTCATCATTTATGGACACAAAGGAAAAGTGGCCACACTTTAAAGAAGAACCTTGAAATCTCAGGCTTTCTCTGGCAGCAGACGGGGTCAATCCGTATGGAGAGATGAGATCTATTTACTCGGTGTGGCCTATTTTTGTTATCAATAATAACCTTCCTCCATGGATGTCAATAAAGAGGGAGCATATTATGTTGGCAATGATTGTTATAGGTATTTTATTATTTTATATTTATGTACATGTAATTATAAGTCTTTGACTAAAATGGCCACAATAATTATCTGATGTTGTTGTTAATTCAACTAGGTAAGTACCAAGTGAAAGATATGAATGTATTTATTGCGCCTCTTATCGATGAGTTTTTGGTGTTATGGAATGGTTTCACTATGTATTCCATCTCTAGACCAATTGGAAAAATAAAAGTTCAATTCCATGCAATGCTTGTGTGGACAATTCATGATGCTCCAGGGTTGACACATTTCTGTGGTATGTTATGGTGAATTCTAGTTGTACGCGATAATTCTAATTATAAAAATTAACATATTTAATCCAATTGTATCATTATCTTGTAGGTCTTCAAATAAAGGGAAAATTTTCATGTCCAATGTGTGGTCCAAGGATGAAATATCATCATTCCAAAAGTTTAATAAAGCAAGTGTTTGATGAGTATATGCACTTCCTCCCCAGAAATCATAACTATCAAAGTGTGGAAAACATATTTTCAATGGGAAAGAAGAGACTAAATCAAATCCTTGAAGAATGACACCTCACCTATGGAAGTTGGAATATAATATAATTTGAGGTAATATCGTTCCACCTAATGGTTGATGTTTGAAAATTATATATTTTGATTGTGTTTTCTTGGCTAATTATGTAGTTGCTGATCTTGAAGGTCATGAAAACAACACTGACCAGCTTCCAAAGGAACTACAATGTTACCCCAGAGAATTTAGTAGGCTTCCCTACTATGAACAACTACAAATTGTGCATTTGTTTGATACTATGCATATTGGAAAGAATGTAACAAAGACACTGTGGAAAATATTGGATGGAAGGCATGACAAAGAAAAACTTGACAAAATTTGTAGAAACATTCATGATTCCAATCATGCAATGAAAAATATCATTGAATCAAATAACAATGGAGATCAAATTAATTCAAGTGCTCTTCCTTAGTTATTAACAAAGCAACAAGGTAATGTCATAAAAGAATTCATACGAAAAATTTGGTTTCCTACAGGATTTGCTACAAATATAAGCAATCTCATATCAAGAAAAGTGATTTTGGGTCAGGGATGAAAACACATGATTGGAATACCTTCATCAAGGTAAGTCACGGTCTTTTGTATTTACAATATATTTGTGTAACTGTATTCAATTTTCATTGTATGAAATGACCAGTTGACAATTGTTGCAGTATTTTCTACCCCTATCACTCCCAGAGAACTTTGACAATAATATCAAACAAGTGATATATGATCTTGGAAAATACATGAGTTAAGTAGTGATATTTATCCAATATATCAAACAAGTAATATATTGTAAAGTCTCGTATTTATATATTTTTGTGTCTTGAATCCCTTGTAGGTGGTTTCCATCTAAATAAATTCATAAAGAAGATATAAAATATTGGAAGAAAATAATTTCTCATTTAATGTGTGAAATTCAAAAATGTTTACCTTCAACTTTTTTCAATGCACAAAAACACTACCTCATACACCAAGTTGAGGAGATTGAATTGTGTGGACCTGTACAGACTAGGTCAATGTGGATGGTTAAGAGGCACTTGAAATTTTTGAAGGGTTTGGTACAAAAAAGAGCACATGTCGAGGGTTCTATGGTTGAGGGATATATGGTATACCAAATGATGGTGTACGTTACTCAATATCTTCCCAATCTTGCAATAAAGACCCATATAGATTGTGTTTGGGATCTTGACTCCATTAAAAAATTTGAAGGGGAGTACTTGGTGGGCAACGATAGATTTAGGAAACTGAAAGGTAATAAATTATAAGATGTTATTGTAGTTAATTAATTCTTAATCTTCAAAATAAATCTGTTGGAATTCATCTATTTACTTTTGTACAGTTACTAAAGAGTGGGATGCAATACATTTGTTTATTGCAAACAATCAAGATTGGATGACAGTATAGATTGAATGATGTCAAAATTATGGTCATAGATTAACATGAGAATCTGTTTCTTCATTGGTTATACAATCTCATCGTAATGGAGATCCCAATGTTACACAAAAGGAAATAGATTTAGCATATGGTTTAAGAGATCACTAGGTACTTATAAATTTGTTAATCAACCATATGTTTTTCAACTCGTGATGCAATAATTTATACATGTTTGACATTATTGTAGGTGAAACACCACACGGCTATGTTATGCAATGGTTATAAATTTCTCATCAAAAAGTTGGATGACACGAAGAGAACTTATGATTCTGGGATAAGTGCAGTCTTCCAAGTGACCAATATTTCATCTAGAAATGACTTGCATCCTTGAGAGTCACAAAATTGATACTATGGTATTTTGGTTGATATACTTGACTGTGAATTTAATTCCTTCAAATTAGTTCTCTTCATCGTGAAATGGTACAAACTACAACTCAATCAAAATGATCCTGATAGAACTGTTATTGAACATGACAATGGATTTCCAATTATTAATACAAGGTTGTTTGAGCCAGTTGGGAAAGAGCCCTATGTTCTTCCAAGCCAATGTGAGAAAGTATTTAACTCAGAGGTTCCATATAAATCAATTTGGTCATTTTTTGTTAGACATGATCCAAGAGGAAGTCTGATAAATTATAATGTGATGGAAGAAGAAGATACCGAGGAAGAGGAAGAAGTGGAAGATGATGTAGATGATGATCACAATTGAGAGTTAGTCGAAGAATAATATGAATTAGAAGAAGATGATGATGATGTTGCTACTGATCGTGATGATGATGAGGAGGATGATGACATCGATGATGATGATGTTGATGATGAAAATGATGATAATGGTGGTGATGATATCGTCGACAATGATGATCTTGATGATGAGATGGATAAATAAGAATATCAATGACATGAATGAAATGTACAATTATGCCTGATGTTTGGCATGTTTTAATGATTGTTTTGGGTTGAAATGTACACTTTTTCCACTAATACGCTTAGGGTTCCATATTAATGGAATTTTTGGTTTTAGCATGAATATCTAACTACTCTTATTCACCTTGTTTTATATGTCCTACTTATATCTTTGATCTTTTGTTAAGAGAAATTTCATTCTAAAAGTGTATTTAATCTCTATATGCTTAAACAACCTCACTAGTTAAGACTGTTCTCATTTCTAGTCGGTATGAAAAGAATTAAATCACTTTAAAAAGACACCAATATTTAGACATGCACAAATTAGAGACATAATTAAGCAAATTACCTTTATTGATCATTTTCTGGGGTATTTTTGTATATCAATGCAATTAATCTAAATAATATCTTATGAGATTTGCTTATGATAATTTTCTATTTCGTTGCACATCAATGATGTTAAATCACAAGGGATTCTCTTTGTCCCAGAATGGAGTGAGCTAATTCTAAAAGTATAAATAGATAATTTTAACAATGTATAATGCCTTTCACAAGATGTAATAAAAACACTGGCAAGGCACGAGAACTGTTTGATGAAATGCCACAATAGTGGTGTCTCATGCAATGCTAAGATGTTTAGTTATATGCAATGCTAAGATATTCAAAATATTGTAGGATAAATAGATAATTTTAACAATGTACAATGTCCTTCACAAGATGTAATAATAACTATGGAGTAAACTATGTTTGTCTGATTATGTTTGTCTTATTACATAACTATTATCTTTTGTCAGGTATCCCACATAGTCTCATGGATTGTCAGGTATAAGTCAATACACCCGATACAGATTAATGTCTTTTACCATTTGTAAAATATCTCTCTCATTGTCGCCTGTCTCTCTCATTTCATGAAGTGCAGGTACCTGCGAATAGGTATTTGTTAGATTTGTCTTCCTCGATCGAGGAAAATGTAGGAATGGAAGAAGAAAGTGAGACATTTAGTATGTATAAATCAAGGAGATCGACTCGAGGTCAAAAGATCGGAAACAAATTCAATAAACACATGGAATTTTTCCTTGCTCAAGGGGGGTTATGTTCTTATGAAGATGAGAGTAAAGGCAACTCTGAGGTGCCCTTTAGGTACAAAAATATACATAAAAAATGGGTCCCTGATGAACTTCATTCAATAAACACTATTTTTTTGTGTTAGAGAGAGGATATATCGCATAACACCGTCTTCATTACATGGTTTGGGTCTATTTTCCATGGATGGCATAAAGGTCTCTTACAAGAAAGCTATCAAATTGATGGAGTATGTCAGACCTTGTTGTGATTATAGTAGTTGGATACAGATTGTTAGATATAAAAAAATTATGTGTAGGTATGCACTCGTAGAAAATTATATACAACAAAAATTTAGTGAACAAAGTAAAAAAGTATCTATATACGTTGACAAAAGGCCAAAAGCATTAGGGAATATTTCAGGTTTTATAAACAGTACACAACCTGCATGAACTAAGAAGCAACCCAATTTCATATTTGAGGCGCGCGAGGGAAATCACATATTTTTATGTGCGATCAAATCAATACGTGGAGGCGAAGAGCTGCTTATCAATTACAATTTGAATCTCATAGATACAAAAAAAACCCACTATCATGGAGGAGGTGGTATGCACTATGCACCATTTAAAATTGTTTAAAAAGTAAAAAAACTATCTCTTTTAATTGAAGCATTCTGATAATTGTCTTTTATTCAACGTAACTTAGAATAAGAACACATCTGTTTTAACATGTCTCAATGATTTTTTTTGAAATACAGGGCTATAGTATGGATCAACAGCCACACAATACGCACAATGATGATGGTTCTCATGGGACTTCTTCTTCCTAACAGGTAAAAATCATTGTTGTTGTACAAATACACATACAATAAAAATGTTAATGCGTATTTTTTATTATGTTTTATTCTTCACTACTATTTTGGATTGCTTTTAAATAAAGTGCTAATAATATTGTTCTCACAAATGAATGCTGATCAAAAAAAGGAAAAAGAACAAGTAGTCCATGAGGAGCTGCACGATGAGTAGGATCCATTCATTATTGATTTTTCATCAGACATTGATCCCGTGGTTGCACTGCAAAAGGTCCTTTGTGCAATTTCAAAAGATTTAACTCGATTGGTGGATATTCAACCTCAGACTCCTGAAATATTGATGAGAGAGGATGAGTTGGCTCACCGTGTTTGGACTTATACAGTAAGTATTAATGTAGTTTTTAAATGTAACAAAAGTTCAATAATGGTTTTTATAGTATACTCTTTTATTTATGTCATTAACTAAAATACATATGTGTTATTTTTAAAGAGGACACAAAAAACACTAAAGGGCCATGCCCCAAATGCAGATACTTCAGGTGGTTCAAGTAGATCGCATGTTCTATCCTCCACTTGTGATTTGCTTGAACAATATTTTTTTTAATAGATCTAACAATATTGTCCATGGTTTTTCATATTTTTTATGCTCTAACAATCTTATTTTTCAGCACCTAGTATTGATCATATGTTGAGTACGCCGCCTGCTACGAGGATTAGAACCACAGAAGTACTGCCACTTGCAATTTTAGAAACACATAGCATGGCCACAGATGTGATGGAAAAACCTATTATTGGTAAGTAGATTCCTCTTTTTCTCTCTCATTTATCATGTGTTTATTTCACTTGAACTATTCTTTCTTAGGGGACATTTTGTAATATTGGATTCATTTTATGTAGGAGGTGATGGTGAAATTCCTAGATGTACTTGTGTTAGATGTACAAGAACAATAGAGAATTTTGATCAATTGCTTGTGAACATTGAAGATGGACTTCCTGTGATAGTAGCCCAACTTCTAGGTACTTTAAAGATTGATCCTTTCTTTTACTATATAATATTATACTCATAATGTAATGCACTAACCCCTTGTGCAGTCCCTTACAATAACTAATAATCCTGTTATTATTTTGTAGGGAATAATCTATTTTATGAAAAACTTAATGATGAATGTTTGCACATTTTTGGGCCAACCGTACGCACATGGTATCATGTTTTGATTTCATTGCTAGATCAGATTTCCTTTCATCCCTTTCTTCAAGTATATTAAAATGTAGCTTCACTTCATTTATGAATCTAACAGTTTTTTTTTTAAAAGGTGGCAATTACGAGATAAAGAGTTAAAGGATAAACTCATTGACTCTATGATAAAAAATTTTGGACCCAACACCTTTCAAAGACTTAGGCTCCTTGAGAAAGCGGGCTAAACTTTGAAGTATATTAGGGACAACTACAAGTCCCAAATAGAACACAACCCTTATTACGAGCGCCCCCCCCCTATGTTCCTATTAATGAGTGGGAGAATCTTAAAAGGGATGCACTTGAGAGACACGCAAGACATGGTGGACAAATAATATCACCCAAGGAAAGAAGGTATGTGATAATATTAATAATGAAATTATGTACTATTTACTCTTTGTCTTATGTGATCTAACATATTTCAAACATCACATAGATTTCCTGACACATCAAAGGAAACAAAAGAAAGAAAACAAAAGCACGGGCAACACAAGGTCGACTCAGGTGGATATTCAAAACTTGCTGCACAAATTGTAAGTAATAGTAAATGAAAAATCGTATGTAAATATTTATAAATTGTAATCAATTTAGTTTTGATGAAATTCACTACAATAAAAATTCATGATACCAAGCAAAAATGTAGGGCTTGGATTTCAAACAAAATATTTTAGAAGAGGACAAGAAAGTAGGCTACAAACAAGGCTATACAGTCATGGCTGAACGATTCTAATCAATGAGTGCGCAAGGTTCTTCTGGTGGATCTGTCGATCAGGTAAATAAGCCAATTGATTTTTATTTCAAGTTGAATACTTTACCAATTATCGTATCTAATGTTAAGTTCCAACATAAAGTGAATATATTTGTTTTAAGTAAGGAAACAATGATTATATATTTGTTTAAAACTTTAAAGTGAATATATTTATATGTATTAAACTAAATGATTAACATTTCTTAGTATTTGTCTTGTATTTATATGTATATATTGTTGATAAATGCACTAATAATTTACATTGGAATGCAACCTGCCGATCCTGAAACACCATCTGAGCACGACGGAGGCGTCGATTTGAATGTGCATTGTAGTACTCAAGGTATACATTTTCTATTCAAATATTGATTATTGATTTATACAAGTAAATATTTTAAATTGAATTTGGTGTAGTAATAAAATTTTAATTATAATGTGTTGGGATTAATAAAAAAATTTGTATTACAGTTGTAGGGGATGTAGAGGTTTTTCCCCGATGAGTGTGTTGAGGTTCAAGTTGCCGGGAAAGAAGATGTGGTTGGACAAGGTAAAGAGTGTCACATTTATATTTTTTAAAGTACTGAAATGCTTTTAACAATTATGATAATATGTTTTTAAATTAACCCCAATTATGATAATATGTTTTTAATTTAACCCTTTTATTTGTTATTGCAGTGGACCTGCCTTTGCAAAGGATAGTGAGATCACATGCACGGGCGAGAAGAAATGATAATGCCGAGATGGATATGCCTCTACTATAATATAGGGAAGCAGAAAAAAGGAAAAAAGTAAAAAAAGAAATGATATTCATTTATGCAACTTATTTGATAATGACTGATGTTTATGTCTCGATGTTTTAATCTTATGTGTTAATGAATATTATGATGTCTTAATGAATGCTAATGATTCTTATGGACGCTAATGAATGTATGCTAATGAATGTTAATTAACCGATAGGATTCCCCTGCGAGGTTCTTCATGTCCGTATGTAGGGGAAACCTGTCTCATGCCCTTGAAACCACCAAACACTCTGAAATGGTTTTTTGATCATGGTTTAAGGTTATTGCTCTCCATATTCAGCTATATATGTAGGGCTCTTTTGTGAATAGGTTGTGTAGGGCCTCTGCTTCCTTTTTCCAAGCATTGGATGTTTTCTTACTCTAATTAAATGCCATCCCACTACTACTTCTCAACATCTCATCTCCATACACTATCTATGACTTCAACCACAACTTACAAATTAAAATATTATGTTGGTGTCCACAGCTGAAGGTTAGAATCGTCTCCATTTGTTTTTCCTGATTTAGCTTCTGCTTGATGTAACCTTGGGCGAAGTGGTTTACAATTTTATTTTCTTTGAATGAATGACCTTGGATCTCCATTTTGTGGAAAAATTAATGTGAAGTTAAGGACATTTTCAATGAAGTGTCAGTGCATGTGTAGCAATTTTGCAGTTAAAGGGTTTATGCTAGATTTGGTTGTTTTGTCTATTAATGTAGGTGATTTTTGGATCAGATAGCTTTCAAGAATTCTCCAAACATTGAAATTTTAGGGGTTTAGGGTTGAGATATTTGGCATGAAGGTTTGTATCAAAAGTTCTAGACAAAACAATTAAGGTTTTATATAGCATAGAACATAGGATAAACAAATGCATAGTAAATGACCTTTGTTTACTAAGACTACCCAATTAACCTTTCATAATGCATTATCATTTTAAAAAAATCTCCTCTGAATTTTTTCCCTTTAGAATGACATTATAGTACCCTTGTCACTTTTCATAACTATGCACCGTCCTCTCAACCATTCCTTCACCTACATTGCTTGATAGGTATGTGTTATGGATTCCTCTTGACAGAAAAAGGTGATGGTATTTTCTCTTAATATTTGATTTTATGTTTTCTGCCATTGGAGTAACTTTGGTGAAAACTTCTAAATTGTTATGCACTTGTTGGCAATTGAGTTCACATATGTGTCAATAGATTTCTATGGGATATGTTAAAATATTTTATAGGTTAGTTTCTTTTAATCCTGTAAAGAAATGGGTGGTGTTCAAATAAATTCATAATTTTTTAAATTCTTACAACTTGATTGTGGATTTCTACTATTTCCAGGTAGGAATAATGGAAAAACAAAGTAATTTTTATAGAACTGCATGTCCAAAGACATTGGAGTAGAGCATGAAAATCTTTATTCTATATCCCAGTTAGTAGAATTTGATATGATCAGTGGTTTCCATTAAAATTTTCTCTCAAGTGGTTGTCTCCTTTTTTCTTATGGGATTTCACATCATCTCATGGCGAACATCATTGCCTTCAAATGATTTTCCAGGCAAGCATGTATGGTTTCACAATATTTTCTTAATCACTACCCCATCAATGAACTTGAATCCATGTAATAGTTTGTTGCAGCTATGCAAAAATTTAATTCAACCTAGTTATCTGGTTTTGGAAGCATGTAATATGGGCACACTTAGTTTTTCAGGAACTCATTGTCAATATTACAAGTGTTTATAAAATTCAGGCCTTGTGAACAGGTATTTAGACATGGTCAATAGTTAGGTCTTGTAGCATGTTGCTTTCTTCTTCTAAATATATTTTTTTATTGTTTTATTCATTAAAAATAATATCAAAGATATCAAATGCAAAGTTAAATGTTTAAAAAATCATAAATATCACATCCTATACCATTGCCTAGGAAAGTTGTAACAATAATGAGAATTTTTGTGGATAGGCAAATAACATTGATAATTATTGCATTCCTTCATCATTTTCAACAAAAAAAGTAACAGTTTCAGACTTCAAATAAATGTGTACGTTGAGTGCATGGATTTTGTGATTTTCTTACTTTGGATGCTAAGATTTTTTAAGGTTTCTTGAGAGTATAAAAATAGACAGGACATAGAAATTTATAGTTATTCAAGCCCCTAAAGATATTCTAGGAAATAATGATTTTAAGTATTCAGCTAAAACTAATGTATATCTATTGATAATGCATTAACATTGTATTAGCAACTTGACTTATTTTAATTTGCGATTTCATAGTACAATACAGTTCCTTAACATGTTTGTTTCCGTTCACTAGAGGATCTAGCACCTGATGTGAATGAGATTGCTAAGAATTCATACTTTTGTGATCCACATAAACAAAAGCAATGAATTTTTTCTTCTGAACATTTTGAGATGTAAAAATTAGGCTTTGTTCTCCATTTTGTTCCACCTTTGGGTTTTTATTTTGAATTTTCTTGCTACTTTTGGTTTCTTAGAAGCATACTTGGTCATGACTATTTTGGAATTGGACTTCATTATGGGATGATTTTAACAGTCATGCTTATGATTTGAACTATCCCATCTACCAAGGAGGTTCTCCCTAGCCTCAGATGCATGGTCCATGAAATATCTAAACACAAGCAAGGAACCACATACACTAAGGTTGTGAAGATGTTAAGAAAGAACGACATGATACATAGGATATTCCATCATTCTTTAGCTTCTTATTATACCCAAACCAAATAAAAATGAATAGCATGAAATGGTAATGTGGGTGCACTTATTAGGCTAAGCCATTCAATAATCTCTGATAAATCCAACCCAAGTCATGGCTCTTTTGTGAATAGGTTGTGTAGGGCCTCTGCTTCCTTTTTCCAAGCATTGGATGTCTTCTTACTCTAATTAAATGTCATCCCACTACTACTTCTCAACACCTCATCTCCATATGCTACCTATGACTTCAACCACAACTTGCAAATTGAAATATTATGATGGCATCCACAGCTACAGGTTAGAATCGTCTCCATTTGTTTTTCCTAATTTAGCTTCTGTTTGACGTAACGTTGGCTGAAGTAGTTTACATTTTTATTTTCTTTGAATGAATGACCTTGGATCTCCATTTTGTGGAAAAATTAATGTGAAGTTAAGGACGTTTTCAGTGAAGTGTCAATCCAGGTGTAGCAATTTCCTAGTTAGAGGGTTTGTGCTAGATTTGGTTATTTTTTCTATTAATACAAGTGATTTTTGGATCAGATGGCTTTCAGGAATTCTCCAAACATTGAAATTTTAGGGGTTTAGGGTTGAGATATTTGGCATGAAGGTTTGTATCAAATTTTTTGGACAAAATAATTAAGGTTTTATACAACATAGAACATAGGATAAAAAATGCACAGTAAAGGGCCTTTTTTTTACTAAGACTACCCAATTAACCTTTCATAATGCATTATCATTTGAAAAAACTCTCCTCTGAATTTTTTCCCTTTAGAATGGCATTATAGTACCCCTGTCACTTTTCATAGCTATGCACCATCCTCTCAACCATTCCTTCACCTACATTGCTTGATAGGTCTGTATTATGGATTCCTCATAGACCACGTGAGCCAAGAGGCTTCTATAATAGTAGCCTTAGAGAAAGTGTACTCAGATAAAAATTTTGCACTCATTAATTTCATACTGACTGGGAATCCCTTGATGAAGAATTAAGGTTGACCATCATAAGTAAAGGCTTCTCTTGTAGGCTTCTTGTATCTACATAGGCATGAGGCTCAAAACAATAATACCACTGCCAAAATCATCCTATCTATAGGGAATACATATCCCCGTCCTCTTCCTACATTATATTGTCTGTACACCAACACTATTATTGCAAACTTCCTCACAAGTGCTATGTAAATACAATGTATCCTCTTCACTAACTACTCCACCATGCATAGACAAAATGCAAGGGTTTATCACAATATTTTCAATGTTAATTGTAGTAAGGTCTTTTGACAAGGGCTTTGGATATTGACAGTAAAAATCATCAACAAAAGGTAGTCATCTTCTTTAGTTATACACAAAACTTGCAGAGAACTCTCATGCTTGACAATAAAAGGATATTGATAAGGATTTAAGATTTCACAAGGCCCTTTAATGATTTTTTAGGTCGTTTGGAATGTATGATAATTTAAAATAATGTCTCAAAACTATTCATTCTATAACATTTTAATTGAATATAAATTTGTAGGCATCTATGTTTTATTCAGTTACTTTAGAATCTTTGAAAAGTTTTAACTTCCAAATCATTGTACTGCTTTGTTGCATTGCAAGACTTTGCATCTGAATTTACAGGCCACCATTCTAGGCAATCATGGAGTATCACTGATTCTACATATTTTTTCTCACTTTAAATACAATTTTGTTATTCTATCAGTAAATAATTCCAATCCACATTGCTTGCATCTATGGTGTTAGGATATTCAGTTTCATCTACATGGTTTATTTCATGAGTTTCTCACTTCTTTCCTTGTTTCAAAGAACATATTAGCACCAAGCATTGTATCCTTGAGATGAAGGGTACACTATGGGATTAAAAGTGAATTTAACACCCACTGGTTTCCTTATATTCATTAAAAAATAGAAAAAAGTTATACTATGTAATTGCAAACATTAACATAAATCATAAAAGTTGATTCAATTATTCTAGGACTTGTTCTTCATTAAATAATAGTAACGGAGTTTTATTTCAGAACATTAGAGCCGGGTTTTTAAAAAAATATTTATTTCTCAATAAGTCATTTGTGGGATTTCTCTTCTAAGTACAAACTACTAAAATTTCAAGTATAAAAATAATATATGGTGCACAACAGTAGCAAGCATGCAATGACATCAATAACATCATACATATAT
>MU227491.1:7742534-7791504 GCA_018584345.1 Thuja plicata | reverse complement strand
TATATATATATATATATATATATATGTATATATGTATATGTATATGTATATGTATATATGTATGTATATATGTATATATGTATATATGTATATATATGTATATATATGTGTATATATGTATGTATATAACAAACAGAGCACCGACCAATCATATGGCAGCCATGAATTGAGGTAGGCATTCGAGCTTTATCTTCTTATTAACGTACTCAATTTCATTTTGATGGTATGTGTTGATTTAATGGCACAATATGAATGTTAATACTGGCATTCTTTACATCTTTGCATTTGGAATGCTTGATGACCTGCGAGCTTTGAGAGCTAGGGAATCGTTTCTATTACCTTCAAAGAATTGTGTGTAGTGTTTGATCTCTCTTTATTTGTTTTGCTGTTGATATTCACTATGTGGTACTCCCTGTTTATGATCATTTCATGAGGAAATGTCTTGATGGCTCATGGGTTGCAAGCTAGGGCATCTAAGTACAAACTATTAAAATTTCAAGTAAAAGCATTATCTGTTCATCTAATGCATTTTTCTTTCTTTGCAATCTAATAAGAAAAAATGAACTTACCCACCTTAATGATGTGATGTACAAATGATCAATCAATGAGATGTACGATTGTATCATATGTTAAAATGGTATGCAGGTTGCCTGTGTATATCTTGTTGGTATTGTCTCTAAGATTACACTTCTATGAGGTATTTTGTCAAATATTTTACTTGGCTTCTCTGTTTTATACATCTCTATCATTGTCGACATTCTTTTTTATTTTCTTGAAAGATTAAAAACCTTGTCAACAAATTTTTTCCCTACACTTATTACATTTTATGAGATCACAATTCTTTAAGGCATCCAGTCGAGGAATTAATATGTTTATTTTGTGTTGTCCACATTTTGCACACATGTCTACTAAGCCATTTGCAACTATATCTTATAATAAAAATCTACTTCTTCTATTGCTGATGTATGTCCATATGTTGTTTTATTTATTTATTTTTCAAAAAAAAATTAGATATCAGAATCAACATTGGATGTTATATCTTTTTCCATATGGGTTTTAGAACCTCTTGAGGCCCTCTCCTGAAATTTCTTGTTAGCCAAAACTATAAACTCCACACATTTATGGTCTTTATCATTCACCATGCAATATGCAAGTTCTGTTGGAAACTAAAATTTGTAGAGCGTATCCATAACAAATAAACTGCATTTATAGGAAACATATTTGATTGGCTAAAATGAATAATGCTACACAAATTTTTTTTTATAATATCATCATAACACTGATATAAAATTAACTTTTTCTTAATGTCTATTAATTTTGCACTTCAAATTTTACTGTCAGATCATTTAATCTTTTGATCAATGTTGTATGTATAACATATAGCACACTTTTCTTGCTTGATAACATATACTCTTTGGTATTACTTCATTATTTAGTGATTTAAAATATACCACACAAGTTTTAGTAATTGCATCTTAAGTCACTTTTACATAAGTTCGGTGAGGTCCCCAGTTAGAATTATAGACAAACCCCCAAAAGTAATGTGTTTTCAGAGGGACGTCTGTACTCGCAACAGTGTAAATTTTGACACACACTGTGAATTCTGAGATAATTGATTAATGGTTAACATAAAAGGAAAAGATAAATATTAATAGCAATTAAAAACTCAGAAGAGTTCTCTTTTTTTTAGTAGCAAAAATAAAAAATAGAGGATGTTTTGTTTATCTGAAAATGTAGATCCCAATTCTTATTGCAACTTGAAAAAATGATACACTACAGAACTACATATTTGTAGATTTACACTATTATACACTACCTTATATAATGTGAACCATTGTATCACTGTCATCATTTCATTGAACCTTATTTCATGAAATGAACACAAATTAAACAAGATCATCCATTCATAGGGTTAGTCAAATGGTTTTCACTATTCATAAGTAATATTAGTTCCAGTCCCTTATGTATGTAATGAATTACATTGCTCTTATGTATTTTTATAAATTAAGTAAAAATAAACCTTTAAGGCTCTTTTTATACCCTTACTATGATGAACCTAGATTTATCTGGTTAGAGACTATGAAGTCAAACTACGAAGTCTCTGAGCATAAACGTAGGCAAGGCCATCAATGATGAGCCCCTGAGACTTAGGTCCAGTCCCATAGGGTTTGTCAAATGGTTCTGACTATTCAAATGGTTCCACACACACACACACACACAGACAACCTATACAAAATATATAACCTTCACCTGTATATAAGAGTTGATTAGAGAAGGTATACACACAAGTGATGAACATGCAGATTTTCCTAAGTACTATTGGGAGATTACCCAGCAATAGATGTACTATTGTGATAAAATTGTTACAAGTCCATTTTTTGTTGGGTCAAGCTCCCAGTAGTGCTTGGTCAAATCTGCATGTTTGTCACTTGTGCATATACCTTCTCTAAAAATACATAACTTTCGTTCCAACCATAGGAATAGTCTATAATTTAGTGGAGCATTTCCTCTAAACTCTTATTTTATGAATTCCAAAATTATAGATTTTTGTGAAGAGATTTGGTCATGTATTAATAATGCCCTAGTGGATTATTTGCATTAGTTGATTCTATACAAGATTGACCATCAAGAGACTAAAAATCGCACCCTAAATTCACTTGAAGCATCAAATGCCCCAAAGACAGGAAGAGATAAATACAAATGAACATTATCTATCTCTTCCTATCTTTGGGGCATCTGAAGCTTCAAGTCATACTTGACATCATCAATTGACAACTTCACTATTTTTTCTTCAACAACATTACTAGAAGAAGGAATCTGTGAGTGGTATGGCTGTATTTGAAGCCAGGTAATTTGACTAAATTTAGTGTATATTCTTGTAATTTTCTTATTGATATTGGGTTGTAACCTTAATAAAATAGATGCATCATTGATTGACATTATTTTTTTATTACTGATGTCCCTATTTGATTCAGAGTGGGAAAATCTTATTTTGGATGCGAGGGAGAGAAGACAAACACATAAAGAACATGCACATAAACATGAAAGCTAAGAAACATAAATTTAGATATCACAATAGCTAGGAAACATAAATGTAGATATTATGGTCACAATTGTTTGGAGACACAACATAATTGAATGGTATACCCAGATGATGCAACACAACCACTACTCCTTCGGTTCCAAGTTGACACTTCGGGATCCAAAAACCATAGATAAGGAATAAATTTAGAGAGTGAAGGAGGGCCATAACAACCAAAATAATATAGGGTCCCTATATTATTTTGGTCATTATGGCCCTCCTCCTCCACTCTCTAAATTTATTCCTTATCTATGGTTTTTGGATCCTGCAGTGTCAACTTGGAACTGGAGGAGCAGTGGTTGCATTGCATCATCTGGGTATACCACTCAACTATGTTGTGTCTCCAAACAATGGTGACCATGATGCCTACATTTATGTTTCTTAGTTGTTGTATCTCAGGACCCATTATGACCCCTTATGACCCTTTACGATTCATAAGAATAAATCTTAGAGATCTTAAAGTGTCGTAAAGGATCATAAGAGGCTCCTAGGAGGGGCCAAATGAGCTTCCACCTTCACGTGGTTGGCCCTATTAAGTAGAGAATGTTAAAATATTCTCAAAAAAAAGAGAAGCTCAATATTTTAGGGTCTCACTCCATGCACGACAAATAGTTTTTTTTAAATATAGCATACCGTCACAATTGTGATGGTATTCTAAGAACGACCAAAACCAAAGCACCACATGCGACATCCATATGTTAGAAATAGCTGATAGCTGGGGCCTGGATGTCGCATGTACAACATATCCATCCAATATTGTCATACTTATGACACACATAATGTGTAACAACGACAAGTTGACCATGCTAGCCGATACGTATTGTGATGATCATTACCATCGTATTTGCGACAGTATTCAGAGAATGATTGACGCCAAAGCACACTACATGCGACGTCCAGATGTCAGAATAATCTGATAGCTAGACATCACCTGTATAGCATATCTATCGCATACCCATCATAATATTGACACTCATAATGTGTAACGATGGCATGTTAACCATCGTAGCCGGTGCATATTGTGATGGTCATTATTTTTGCAAGGATGATGGACATACCAGCCATCGGTGATTTCAACACCAAAAATATAACATAGGTCTGTATCGCTTGCTTGACAAGGTAGTGTCAGAGTTGCGATGCATGGATGTCAAAAAAAGGGCTCAAATGTACTAGTGGTACCACTCTGCCAAAATAAAAAATTCAATATCTTCAAAACCAAACTTGATCTTGCCTTGAAACTTTACTGGTAGACATATATACCCAACATGAACATCCAGGGAATTAAATGAAACAAACTGAGATCAAATGAACAACCTACTAAAAATAGTAAACTTGCCAAAAATAGCAACTCTACCCAAAGATAGCTCTTATTGAAAAAATATACAATATTTTTGGGTGATATGAGATTTCTCTTATACCTTGGATGCTCCTGTATCAGCAAAGTATTTTGTCAAAATAGTCATGTTGTCTTTAAATAAGGGGAAGAACACTCAAAATCAGATGGGATATCCTTATACGGGGTACCTGATTCTTTAAACCAAAGAATGTCAGCAAAATGTCATTCAATGCCCAAACTACTACAAAAGCATAGACACATGATCAATATGGTCGTTGCTTACTTGTTGAGTTGAATTGGTCTTATTATATCTTTATTTTCACAAGTCATGTTCTTATTCATCTCCATTATTTCATAAGTAATTAGAGATATCACCATGGTTCAAGACTTATATTTTGTATGTTGTCTATGGGGATGTTTGTCATAAATTCTTAAAAGAGTGTTCTGGGTGTTTGTGGTAAGAGCCTTCACATCCACATGTTATATCTAATTGCAAAGAATGTTATAATAGATGAATTGGTTGTTATATGTCATACATACCTCAACTCGTAATGCTTGACCTAGATGGATTGACACACATTCCTTGTCAATCCAAAGTTCCTGTTAGAATGCAAAAGGATATTCGTGTCTAGATCATTAATATAAAAGTACGATGGTATTCAAGTTTCCTATAATAAAAGTGACTCAATGATGAAATAAATTGCTCAAATAAGTTGCATTCAAAGTTGGATAAAAGGAATTCAAGTTTCAATCAAGATTCATTCTCATTTTCTCTCATTATCTCTCATTTCCTATCTATCACTACTAAATATTCTCTATGTCAGTCTTCACAAACTCCTTAAGATAAAGTGTCATGATACAATAAAATATATAAAATCTTGCATGTTAGTCTGCATATATCATTAATCATACATATAGTACACATCATAATGCATCTATCCATCATATAAAGCATATAAAAATATATGTAAATCATTTAGCATAGACTATCATCTAATATATATCACATATAATCATATCATATATAGTGCATATGAAAATCCAATAAAAAAATTAAGTGTGTGACATCACATTATATAGGAAATTCATACATAAACATAAAATAGGAGCATATCATAAATCATTGCATCTCATAAACATCATATAAATCATATCTTCATAAAAATAGCTCACATGTGAATCACATAAAGCATAAAGTAAAGTAGATCACAACCACATCATATAGGGCTACCAAAAATTATATCATAAAGAATAATTCCTAGCCCCAATATGTCCTGGGGGAGAACCTATTACTGATGGTGATTCTCTACTACATTGAACCAATGCACCACTTCCCTAAGATCTATGAGTCCGCGGAGACTTATCAGAGGAAGTGTATCTAGGAATCCTCTATGCAACAGGCACAACCTTCTCATAATCCCCTTACCCATAATTTATCTCCCTATTAATATCCCAAGCCTATCTAGTGCTCTCTATGTCTACCATAAATTATTTGTCAATAATCTATTATGTGGTTCCATCTGGTAAACTGGCAATGAAAGCCCTCACCCCAGTCTCCAATACCTGAACTCTAGCCTCTACCACCAATGCCCTACCCTTTGTTGGTTTTATCTTTGACCTCATTCTATCCCTCTCTATAGCCAAATCCATCTCTATCTCCTCATCCTCCTCTCTAAGATAGTCACCCTCCTAGTATACCAATGGCTCTCTACATCCTCTACACTAGCCCTATGATCTCCCTCCATAGTCCTAGCCTCCACTTGAGTTCCCCTCCTCAATAATCCATCATATCTACCTTATAAATCTAAATAATGTTATTTTAGACTGTCTATATCTTTAGTATCTATGGATATACTAGATCACCCTACCCTCAGAGGTACATCCTGCATTGGGTCATCAAATCCCCCCATCACCACATCCATAAGTCCTATATCATCCCCACCTATGGATACATCCACCAAATCAGTATCATCACCTCCTGCCACATCCTTCATCTTCTCATCACTGCTAGAGGAGCTAGTACTAATGTTTCTCCTAGTCTCCTTTGAATCACTACCTATCAAATCAAGATATACCTCCTCCTCTCCCCTTCTCTCTGTTGCTGCTAATAGTGGCGCACCACCGAGAGAAAACAATGGGGTAGATGTTGTTAGGGTTTTTTCTTGCTGAACCTTCAACTGATGCTTAAATATTTGATTAACACTATGACTCCCAATATCTAAAAATAATGACTCGAGAAAGAGAAAACTCTAATTGATGAGGATTTATGATAATGTCTGGGGAAACTATTATCACCTCCTTCTTTTTAGGTTCCACAAAACCTAGGCAGCTATATAAAATTATTGTCTTACAGTATTAGTAAATGTGGATACTAATTTCCTGCCTTTTTACTGTATTACCTTGTAAATTACTCTGCATAAAACTGAAAAACAACTTGACACAGAGCTTAACCATGAAAACTATTGAAATGATAACAACAAATGGTAGTGTTTTAAGGACATTCATCCTTCTTCCTTTTTAGTTCTCAGAACTTAGGAGGGTCAACCTATTTTAATCCTCTCTTAAAGGGATTAGTTAAAATGAATTGTATAGCTTGATACAATTTCTTAGACTTATATGTTTTGAATGCAAAAGTGAAATATTTGTGTATTTTAAATTGTTTGGATGATGATAAACCACTTGACATATTCTAGACCAGTGCCTATCCTTGGGCTATAGAGTCAAAGATACAAATCCACAGATAAAGTAAATAAAGATACTATAGATTGCCTTACAACCTATATGCAACTCAAGGAAAATGCCTTACAAACCACCCTGTCACTCCAACACTGCTGTATCAAATCCTCAAATACTATTATACTCTCTGAAACTACTCACAAAACTTAGTTCTTCCATTGAAAGAAACTTGTAAGTAGTTAGATAGCTACCTTGTAACCAATATGTTTAAAATCCCTTACAAATTAAACATAAAAGAGCATACATAATAAGTAAAGAGACAACAACAATATAGAAGAGAAGTTGCACTGTATTTTATTTATATTCCTGCTTCATACATATAGAGGCTAAAGCTCAAAAACACAGACAAAATTTTGTAGTCTGGCTTATAATTATATTTCATCACCTACTTCAAATGTTACAATAAGATCTATTTATAGGTTCAAACCATCTTGGAATGCTTAATATAAGGATACAACAAGCTTCAGATGGTTTAAGAAACCTAACCCTAAAAACTTAAAAAAAGACAAAAGACAAGAAAGCTCCAAGCGGTGGGAGGACAAAATTGAAGAATAAAATCTGATTTTTTACTTCGCCTTTTGTGAATGTTGGCACCTTTGTCTGCATGTATTCAAGATAGTATCTGATAGTTGTAACAATATCTAGTGACCGCCAATACAGGCTAATTTACACTAATCTTTTCAAGATTACTAACCTTCCTGTGCTCATAGATCAAGTGCCATGTGTCCTTTATTCTTCATCCATAACATCTAAATCAACTGTGATAGGCTTCTTCTTCTTGGGCTTTGTCATAATGTCCCATGTTGTCACATCCTCTTCCTTAGGCCACTCAAAGTTCTAAATATTCTCTAGTTGAGTCTTCTGCCTTTCCCACCTTGCATTTGTAATGCTTTTAATATCTGTAATAAATTTATTGCAGTCTGTTTCTGCCCTAATTGCCTCATCCAAAATTTGGTTGAACCTCTCCATATCTAATTCTCCTTGGTCATAGACATAAATTTCTTTATTGGGAAGTACACTGTCAAACTCTAATATCCATAACCCTAATGGTTTGATTTGATCATCTTCAGTTCTGATTGGAGGTACAAACCTACTATAATCTATCCCAAACATCTTCAACTTAGCATCAATTTGATTGGCCTTTCCTTTGAAAAAGGATAAAGTGGCCCCAATCTACTCTATCTTTGTACCAACCATGGTTACTATTTCTGGCAAATCTGATCTCAATGGTTGTATTGATGCTAATCTTTCAAAAAGAGATGTTCTCATGGACCAAGTTGCATAGTAAGGATAAAAAATTGTTAAAAAACTTACCACTTCTACTTGTAAGCCTAGCAACCTGCCATAAGCCCCATACACTACATCAATCTTTCCTTTGATAGTGTTAATCCTATGCTACAAAATTAAAGTCAAGGCTTCCATAATCACAATTTTATGCTCAGTAACCCCTAAATCTATTTCATCAAGCATCTCCTTAGTATCCAATGGTTGTCGCTAAGTCTCTTAATCCTTAATACAAACCCTAATACTTCATGAGACTTAGCGACAAACGTGTGTCATATTTTTCCTTTTGTCTCTTAATTGCTTGATTCCTTTTGACTTTTCAACCTTGTCAAGTGACCACGCGACTAGCATTGATTTTACCTTCATCTGATGGTTGTCGCCTGATCTCTTAATTTTAAACTTAACTGTCTTTTGATCATGCGACTGCATGACAACACCTTTACTTAAACTCATATGTAACCTTTAGTTTATCCAGAGACTTGGAAACCATTTAATATCCATGTCGCTTGATAATTTTTGAACCACGGTTACAATCAAGAGACTTCCCAACTGCTATTAGATTAACTTTTTGATCCACGGTTGTCGCGTAATCTCCAAATCTTTTACTTAACTCACTTTTGACCATGAGACTTGGTGAAAACACTATTTTCTTTAACTCATGAACTCAAATCATAACCACAAGTTATACTAAGAGATAATATGACTGAGCAGTCTCAAAGTTGCCAAATGAAATAACTAACTCTACTTTTATTAAGAGACAAAGTGACTATCATTGGATTATTTCTGAGATCAACAGTCTGCGTTAAGTCTCATAACCTTTTCAGTATATTTTTTTTTTATTGTGAGACCACGCAATCAAATCTTTCTGCTAAGTCTCAAGACCATAAGGAATATTCGTTTCTTCTAATGAGAATCAGCGACTGGAAATAAACACATGCAAATAAGTTCAGACTCAAATCATGAAAAAGTAACACAAAATAGAACCAGCTTGGAAAATTTAGGGCTTTTCTGCAATTTCAAACCAAATTTACTCCAAGGCTTAGGGTTTTTGTCATATTGATCTAGGTTTTGAGAAAAAACATCATTTGTAGAGATATGTAAATGGTTTCAAACATGAATCTTTACCTTCTGGGCATGAGAATGATAGGGAGTTTAAGAATTTTTAGGGTAAACTCTAAAACAAAAAATACAACCAACAGTCACAACAGTAACCCCTCTACCATCTCTCTCTCTCTCTCCCTCCCTCCTCCTCGACCACCACAAACTCCACCATCACCTCTCCCACTTGTCATCTCCTTCCTTGACCACCTTGTCATTCTCTCCTCCCATGTATCCCATGTTTCCTCCTTGACTATCGAGATCACTGATGCATATCGAAAAGAACTGATACTCTTGGATCCATGTATAGTGATGCCTATGTGTCACCCACTAGACATTATACTCAATATTCATCACTACATCTGTAGTATCCAACCTCCACTGCCACCTCAATGATGCCAATGTGGTGAACTATGCCATTATGGTCTACATAGGGATAATAGGTCTCCAAACTCTAATATCTATAACACATCTCAAAAACTGAGAATATCCAAATGACACTCCCTACCTCTCACCAAACTTCCTCAAAACTACGTCTAGTAATTTTATCTTGATAATCCTCGAGTACTAAGTAGATTGGTCAACCAAATACGTCTCCTATCACCAATATGGGAGATACTCATCATTGTCATGCCAAACTAGACATCCAATGTAAGGTCTCCACCTAAAGTCCCTCAAGGTATCTAGGAAATGCATCAGGTACTTCATGTGCCCCACCTACATATAAAACATTGCCTCATAGTAGTATACATAAGGTTGTTTAGGCTGTATCCCTGGTTTTTCAAAAATTAGATGAAATATAGCAATATTCTCAAATGTCCACACCTATAAAAGTGTGACCCCACATCCTAAACTTTGCGAACTGTGATAAGCTATGTCATGAAGTTGATGGTATAACATAGCTAGAACACATGGTACCCATGTACACATTGTCCCTTTCTATCACATCTCACTAACATTCTCCCCCCAACCAATAGGAAACCCATGATCTCTCATGTCTGTCACCAATACACCTACCACCACTGTGCAAAACATCATAAAGTATAGATCATATCCCACCATGTCTCATCATCATCTAATCTCGTAACCATTGATACCCAAGTCATCTATCTAGAAATATAAAAGGTCATATAAAGAAACCTTCACATCCTAGAATGAGCACACAACTCTCACCCCATGAATATGAATCCTTAGTATCCTATATACGTCCTCCAATATCACTATGAACTCTCCCATAAGAAGGTGGAAGGAAGAAGTATCTGAGTGTCATCGCTCACATAAGGAAGTAATCAGACCCCTATTTACCATAATCTTGGGAATCAATGTAACATGCAATAATCCAAGGCTACCTAAGTGCTCTTTTTCATCATCAAAAATTCTATATCTATACATTAAGGGATCGAGATGACTCTCCCATGTCAGGATGACATCACCCCTAATCTACGTGTGAAATAAAGTTACACAATGAGTCTACAAGTAGTCAATTAAGTCTACCATACATCTATGCTATGTAATTCATCCACATGCATACTAAAAAAATTCATTTCATTCAACATAAAATAAAATAAAAGATTTAAAAATTCAGTCATTAAATATGAAATCCATTCATTTTTCCTTCACTTTTCACAAATGTGTTATTCCAAATAAGTAAATGTAGCTAGGTTATAACTTAAATATTGGTAGGCAAGTGCATCGCACAACTACCCTAAGTGCGGTGAATGATCACCTCAAGTGCATCATTTGCCTTCCAAGTGTGATTTTGTTATACAAAGGCCCAAATCTAAGTGTGTTGCTTCAACCCCCTAACTGCGTCGATTGTGACCTATAAATGTGTTGTTATAGCCCAGACTTGTTTGACCTAGTCTAGGAAAAAGTAAAGAATGAGAAAAAAACACAAGAAAAAAGTGTGAAAGTTACCAGAGGCAGGGCGTTAGCTAGACGCTGATAGATCTTGACTCAATCACCAATGTTTACTTCATCCAAGTAGCCTACCATCACTCTCTAAAGGCTCAAAAAATTCTCCTTCCACTCCTAGTTCTCTAAAATCTCAATGTGGACAATGATTTGAAAATGACCCTCCAAACCCTTTATACTGCCCATCCCACCTCAATTGACATACACACCTTGCACTTCTATTGGTTGTGATGTCTTTAACCTTCTCGAGTCCATAACTTTCACATATGACCTTTGTTTTCCAAACTATAAATTATGTTGTGATCTTGGTCACGATGTCAACCAAATGAGCCCTCCATCCCATTTTTTTCTCATTTCCTTGAGGGAGAACCATAATAAATAATTATTGAAATTGTTGCATAGGAGCACCGAGGCATATTTTTATGAATTATTCTTTGAAACAATGCTTTAAAACACATTAAATCAAAGAGTGAAAAAATGTAGACACTTAAAAATGGCTAGTTGCTTTAACACGATGACTTTACTAACGTTCTTCTCTAATTATTAAATATTTTTTATTATTTAATTAATTTCCATCTTTCCACTATATTCTAAATTCAAAATCATCATTTTCCTATAATTTCATAATTAAGTGATTTTAATTAATTACTTAATTATTAAACATCTAATCAAATACTTCATCAGTTATTAGCTTATAAAGTAATTAAATAATTAACATTATTTAATTATTCACTATGTCATTATATTCAATTAAATAATCATATTATTTAATTAAATGCTTCTTCTTGTTATTATTATATTTATGTAATAATTGAATCAATTTTCCCTCTCATAATTAAATAAAAAATATTTATTTAATTAAACTAATTTTTCCTCTCATAAATAAATAAGTATTTATTTATTTATATATATCCCCACATGTGCAAATAAATAAAGTATTTTATTTATTTAATCATATTTATCCTTCCAATCATGAGCTTTAGTTAACTTCTCAATCAACTCTACCTAACTGATCAATCAAATCACTTATCTATCAATCTATTTGGTCTTCTATTCCACCTCATCAGTTAAGTCTTCATTCAATTTAGTCAACTCTTCAATCTATCCTCTTAACACATCAGTCCATTATGTCAACAGGTAATCAATTGAGTTCAACTCCCACTCACTTAGAGTTTAAATCTTCAATAACATGCAACCAGTCCCACCAATCATAAAATTTTGATTGGAACCCCCAGAATTCTTATAAATAGAGAGTGTTGACACCTAAAACTACTCTTAGGTGTAACGGCCTATGGGAAGCTTCAGTGAATGGGGACCTAATTCTTTTCACTGAGAAACCTCCAGGATTTTAGAAGTTGGCTTTTCATTTTATGTTGGGGGAAAGGGTAAGAAAATATTGAAATGAAAGGTGATACGTCAGAGCTTGATAAATCTGAACAAATTAAATGCACAAGCTATTTCAGACATAGAATATCAAGGAAAACCATGAAACGAATGAACTTAAAAAATAAACACACTCTTTCAAATCCTCTTAAATTATAAACATAAAGCCAAGCATAAAAAAATACTTGTGAAACATAAAAGCTTAGAAGGACATAATCTATTTCAACATGTAATATAGATGCCAACGCTAAATTTCTAAAAAATAAAGAAATCTGCAAGTGAATATTGCATCTTTGAAACAAAAGGGCCAAAATAAATGATTGATTTGCATTCATTGATCCAAATATATAGATATAGATTTAAGGCTAGAATGTCTTTAAAATAAGTGTAAGAATTTAAAAAGTCCTCTGAATCCATTTTTCATTACAAAATACATCATTATATATCGTTGGGAAGGAGAAACCCAAGGACCCAAAAACCTAGGAGAGAAAATGACCACTAAAATATGTGGCACCACACACTTGGGGGGATAGATAAGTCTCTTTCAACACTATCCCTAAAGGAGATGTGGCTCGCACACCCCGGTTGGTTAGAGAAATCGGTCCTCATAATGGCCTTTGGTTTTTCCTGCTAATAACTACTGACTGTGACGACTCCCAAAAGAATAACCATGCCATGGCTGAGGTGGCTCCAGATTTGTGAATACTTGGATGCATGTACTAACTTGATTGCAACTAGGAGGACACATGGCTGACATGCATGGAGTCTCACTTGCTTGAAATATTGCAGACTCATAACCCCCATGAGACTTCCACATACGCACACTCCTCAAAAACTCAGGACCCACAAGAAAAAGTACTCGGTGGGAAAGACTTGTTAGGAATAACAATCCACAAGACAACTGAGAGGGGGGGTGAATCAGTTGTATTATAGATTATTAAACTTTAAACTTTATAAACCATATCAACAAAAGTAAATGATAACACAGTAAATGCCAACACCATAACACAACATTTGTTGTCAAGGAAACCCTATTAAAGGTAAAACCCCGGTGGGAATTAACACCCACAAATAATTTACTAAGAGTATAGTATCCATGTTAAAAGATATTAGCCATGTTAGGAGCTTGTTATAACATTACAGTACACAGTCCCTGTTTGGAGACAAACCCTATTAGGAGTCAAATAAAATAGTAGGATCATGTCCAAGGCACACTACCCAAGGAAGGTTAAAGCCACCCTCAAGGATTTACAATTTGAATCAAGTGTATAAAGAAAATACACAATCCAGTGAATTGTCTGATAGCAACTGTCTTTGCTTGGTCAGTTCCAGTGAAGTATAACAATCATCAACTCTTCTCTACATGCAGCAATCAACAAGCTTCACAACTTCCACACATCTCTACCCTTTTTAATCTCTTCCACATATTCTCCATGACAAAATATCTCCCATATATACCCTCTTATAATAATTCATTAGGTCGGCTAGTTAATCTTTCCCAATACCTAATTAACTAGGTCATCCAATTAAGGCTTTCCATCATACAAATAATTATATAACCCCTTCCAAAGATACACATGATACCTATAACAAGTAAACATCAATTACAATCTATCACATATACTTCCAGAGCTGCAATCCACTCTCATAATTAATTTCACACGCTACATGTCTGAAGTCGGCCAGTAAATAGGTCTTCTCCAAAATAAACGCCACAGCTGATGTCACCAGTAACAATGTGGAAATAGAACTCAACCCATTACTCAACCACATGTTAGCTGTCCACTAGTAACCTTGCTTCTTCTGAAATATCTTTTCCATAAAGATACACTAGAAACATAGAGACCTGCTCTGTCTAGAATCATAGTTACAATCCAGAAAACTAGTCTTCACCAAATCAACTGTAACATCCACAATATGTAACATTAAGCCAAGAAACCTTAGGAATAAGTTCAGAACACATCATTTTTCTAAAATCCAACTTTGATTGTTCTGAATCATTCGTACAGTATTCGTACACTTCTTCCAGTCAAGTAACTAGTTTGTTTCTCCATAGAAATATATGTTGACATCAATGACAAAAACATGAACATCAACAGCATGATTAGTACCAAAATCTGATACATCCAACAATCTCCCCCTTTGGCATTGATGGCAACATATGGGAAAATCCATATGCATCAACCCAAAAGTACTCTCTCTCAATACAATCTTCTCAATATCTTCAATACAAATCTCCCAAAAATAGTAGGGATTTTCACATAGATTCCTTCCCCCTTTGGAAACAATGGAAAAGGGTGCCATAACTCATCTATAGTCTTCTATAAGGTGTATCTTTTTCAAATCTTCATGTCCATCATTTAGGTGCAAGATCACCCAAAGGTACTCCATAGTGTTCTCCTTCGATCACTCCCCCTAAGGAGTAGATCCATACATCAAGGCCAGAGAGTGATATAGCTCTAAAAACCACTGGACTGATGCATATCTGCATCAATTAATTACCACTGGGAGGGGCCACCACCCCAAGCATGCCTCTGAGATATTCAAAAGCATCTTTTGGCAATGGTTTGGTAAATATATCTGCTATATGTTCCTTTGTGCTAATGTACTCCAGTCTAATTTATTTATTTGCTACCTTCTCCCTCAAGAAATGATACTTAATAGAAATATGCTTAGTTTTTCAATGCATTACAGGATTTTTTGACATGTTTATTATGCTAGTGTTATCACAATGAATAACCACTGGATCATTGAAAATTATTCCAATGTCTTCTAGCATTTGTTTCATCCAAACAACTTGTGTGCAATTTATTGCAGAAACAACATATTCTGACTCAGAAGTAGATTGAGCAATACAGTTATGCTTCTTGCTCAACCAAGAAACTAGCATTTTCCCAAGGAAAAATGCACCACCATTTGTACTCTTCCTTTCATCCACATTACCTTCCCAATCAGCATCAATAAAAGCCTGCAAAGTAAAATCATCAGATTTTTCATACCATTACTCCATATTCTATTGTCCCTTTCAAATATCTAAAAATTCTTTTCACAGTAGAAAAATGTGTTCTTTATGATCTGCCTGATATCTAGCCACAATTCCAACTGCATTGGTAATATCTGGTCTAGTGTGTGTTAGATATTGTACACCTCCAATCATCGATTTGTACTTAGTCTGAACAACACTTTGAGTCTCATCACTATTAGTCAGTTTGTTTACTGTCACCATAGGTGTTCCAACAGGTTTACAATCTTCCATTCCAAACTTTTTTAACATTTCTTTAAGATACTTGGTCTGAGATATAAAAATGCCATTCTTACTCTAATTAATTTGCAAACCAAGAAAAAATTTCATCTCACCAATCATTGACATTTCAAATTCATTTTCCATTTCTTTAGAAAACTTCTTACTCATCTTACCATTGCCTTCAAAATTGATATCATCAACAAAAACTTCTATAATCAATATTCCATCTTCTTCAATTCTTAAGTATAAATTACTATCTGCATTACCTTTCCTGAAACCAAGATGAAGTAGATATTTGTCCAATCTTGCATACCATGCCCTTGGTGCTTGTTTCAGTCCATACAGTGATTTATTTAGTCTGCAAACCATGTTTTCATCATCTGTCAAAGGAAAACCATCAGGTTGCTCAATGTAAACTTCTTCTTCTATATCACCATTCAATAATGTTGACTTCACATCCATCTGATATACCTTAAAGTATTTATGTGCAGCATAAGCAAGGAATAATCTCACAGCTTCCAATCTAGCAACTGGAGAAAAAATTTCTTCATAGTCTATGCCTTCTTGTTGTGAGTAGCCTTTACATACTAGTCTAGCCTTGTTTCTTACCATTGTTCCTTCCTCATCCATCTTTTTTCTGAAAACCCATTTAGTACCAATCACATTTTTGTTCTTATCTCTTGGAACCAATTCCCAAGTATTGTTTTTTTTTATTTGTTCTAGTTCTTCTTCCATAGATTTAGTCCAAGATTCATCTCTACATGCTTCATTATTAGTCTTTGGTTCAACTTGAGAAATCAAAAAGATCTCATCTCTAACTCTAGATCTAGTCATCATGCCTTTTCTTGCATCACCAATAATTTGATCTTCAGGATGGTTCTTCTTAACATACCTTGGTGTCTTCAATATCTCAGTAGTTTTAGTCTGTTAATCTTCAATCTCATCGTCAACCATCAAATATTTTTCAGGTTCAGCAGTAACCTCTTTTGTAACTGTAATCTAACCACAATCATACATCCTTTCCTAAATCTGAAACTTTTCATCTATCCTCACATTGGCGATTTCAATCAATTTTCTCAATCTCAGATTGAAACATTTATAAGCTTTACTTTTAGTGGAATAACCAAGAAAGACTCCTTCATCACTTCTAGAATCAAACTTGCCTATCTCATCATCTCTCTTGATATAACATTTACTTCCAAATATTCTGAAATATTTCATAGTAGGTGTATGATCCAACCATAATTCATAAGGATTTTTACTTCTACCTTCTCTAATCTGAATTTTGTTCAGTGTGTACATAGCAGTCCCAACTACTTCTCTCCAGTGAACATGTGACACATTTCCTTCCAGCAACATAGTCCTTGCAACATCTAATATAGTTTTGTTTCTTCGCTCTGCTATCCCATTCTGTTGTGGAGTTCTAGGGGCTAAAGTCTGTCTGTGTATTCCATTTTCTTCACAGTATGTATTAAATAGCTCTGTTGTAAACTCTCCTCCTCTATCTGATCTCAAACACTTCATCTTTAAACCAGATTCATTCTCAACTTTTTCTTTGAATAACTTGAACTTGTCAAATGCTTCAGATTTCTCTCTCAAATATGTCACCCACATCATTCTAGAAAATTCATCAACAAATAGTATAAAGTACCTTTCACCATAGTATGATCTTGTTTGTGTAGGATCATACAGATCTATATGTATCAAATCCAACTTCTCTTTTGCTGAATAAGCTTTGCTTTTAAAAGTGCTTCTAGTCTGCTTCCCCAAATCACATTCTCTACACATTGTGTTAGATGTCTTTACAATCTTAGGTAGATCTCTTACTACTTTTGTCATACATGCCTTCACAATATTATCAAATTTAACATGACAAAATATTTTGTGCCATAACCAACTATCATCAACCTTCGCAATAAAACAAGAAGCTTCAGATGTATTCAATTCAAATACATTACCTCTGGATTTAGTACCAGATGCAATAAGGTCTCCTACTTTACTTCTAATCGATCATTTCCCATCAATGAATTTCAATTGATAACCCTTGTCTACTAACTTTCCAACACTCAATAGATTATGCTTAAGTCTGTCAACAAGTAATACATTGTCAGTGTTAGTCTTTCCATCCAAAGAGATAGATCCAATTCCAATAATAAGCTTAGGATTATTGTCACCAAATTTGACAACACCTCCATCATGTCTTTTCAAACTCACAAACCTGGTTTTATCTCCAGTCATATGATGTGAACAACCACTATCTATAACCCATTCAGATTTCTTTTCAACTTGAGATACTAAGGCTTTTCTTCATGCATATGTACATCATGATTAATAGCAATAAATCCAATTTCATCATAGTCACCATCATCATCATCTGATATACCCTCACTAGCATAATAACATTCCTTGTCTTTTGAGTATTTAGACTTGAAAATCTTAGGTTTGTGCTTTGGAACTCTTGTAAGATATCTAGGTGCAAAATGACCAATCTTGTTACATGAAAAACATTTCAAAGGTAATTTGCCTTCAAATTTTCCCTTACCTCTCTTTTCTCTTCTAGCAATCAGTGCCACAATTTCATCTAGATTTCTTTCTTCCTCATGTATTTGTTTCCATTCATCAACATAAGCTCCAAGCTCTTGTCTTATGTCACTACTGTTGGTGCTTGAATTTCCAGATAAGGTCTTTTTGTTCTTGTGCATGGTTACCTTGAATGCTGACTCAACTTTAGGTAAAGTGTCTCCCAATTCTATGGGCTCAAATGTAGTTAGTTTTCAAATAAACATTTCTCTAGTGAAGTTCAGTGTCAAAGGTATAGTTTCCTCTATAGCTTGTACTTTGGTTCTGTATACAGGTATCAAAGATCTGGGTATCTTTGTAATCACTTCTTCCTCGTTGTAATTTCCTCAAGAGTTTCTAATGTCAATAACCACTTCATTAATTCTCTGTGCATATGCCCTAATGTTCTCATCTTCTCTCATCTTCAGTGATTCCATCTTTTTCTTCCAGTTATGTAACTTTGGTTTCTTTGTAAACTTGTCTCCAACATATAATGCTTCCAGTCTTGTCCAGATTTCATGTGCAGATTCCAAGTCCTTTACTTCAGTGAATTCTCCCTTTGAAAGAGCACTGATCAAAGATTCCCTTGCAACCATATTTCATAAAAATAACTTCTTTTGATCTTCAATAGCCTTCTCTAACTCATCCTCAGTTGCTATCTTTTCATCCTTATTTGTGATCATCCAGTAATTAATTCCCAAACAAAGCAAATGTGTTCTCATCTTGTTCTTCCAACTGTCAAAGTTTTCAAGATCAAAATTCAGACTATCCTTCCTGTAGTAAGTCATATTTAGGATCACCTCAAGATGTTAAACTTTCTCTCTAAGGACCAGTAGCTCTGATACCAATTGTTAGGAATAACATCCCACAAGACAATTGAGAGGGGGGAGTGAATCAGTTGTAGTATAGATTATTAAACTTTAAACTTTATAAACCATATCAGCAAAAGTAAATGATAACACAGTAAATGCCAACACCATAACACAATATTTTTTGTCGAGGAAACCCTGTTAAAGGTAAAACCTTGGTGGGAATTAACACCCACAAATAATGTACTAAGAGTATAGTATCCATGTTAAAATATATTATCCCTATTAGGAGCTTGTTATAAAATTACAGTACACAGTCCCTGTTAGGAGACAGAACCTATTAGGAGTCAAATAAAATAGTAGGCTTGCTACCAAGGCACACTATCCAAAGAAGGTTAAAGCCACCCTCAAGGATTTACAATTTGAATCAAGTGTATAAAGAGAATACACAATCCAGTGAACTGTCTGATAGCAACTATCTTTTCTTGGTCAGTTCCAATGAAGTATAACAATCATAAACTCTGCTCTACATCCAGTAGTCAACAAGCTTCATAGCTTCCACACATCTCTACCCTTTTTAATCTCTCCCACATCTTCTCCACAATAAAATATCTCTCATATATACCCTCTTACAATAATTCATTAGGTCGGCCAGTTAAGCTTTCCTAATACATAATTAACTAGGTCGGCCAATTAAGTATTTCCATCATACAAATAATTATATAACCCCTTGCAAGGATACACATGGTACCTATAAAAATTAAACATCAATTACAATTCATCACATATACTTCCAGATCCGTAATCCATGCTCATAATTAATTTCACACGCTACATGTCTGAAGTCGGCCAGTAAATAGGTCATCTCTAGAATATACACCATAGATGATGTCACCAGTAACAATAAGGCAATCAAACTCAACCCATTAATCAACCATATGTCGATTATCCACCAGTAAGCTCACTTCTTTTGAAATATCTTCAATAGAAAGATACACCAGAAACCCAAAGACCTTCTCTATCTAGAATCCCAGTTATAGTCTAGAAAACTAGTCTTCACCGAATCAATTGTAACATCCACAATATGTAACATTAAGCCAAGTGACCTTAGGAATAAGTTCAACACACATCCTTCTACTAAAATCCAAATTCAATCATTTTGAATCATCTGTACAGTGTCTGTACACTTCTGCCAGTCAAGTAACCAGTCTGTTTCTCCATATAAATATATGTTGACATCAGTGACAAAAACATGAACATCAACAACATGATCAATACCAAAAAATGATATCATCCAACAAGACTGGGACATGAGGCACAAAAGTGCTGAAAATTTTAGCCAAAGAAGGTTGAACCCTTCAAAAGGTTTGCAAAATGGCCACATGCCTAGCTTTAAAAAGAAACGGGGCTTCTAGAAAAATGAACTATGACTAGCCGTAGGAGGACACAGGACACTCGAGTGGGTAGCCATGACTAAAGAAAAATGAGCTGCATCAAAATTTACTCCATGTCAATAGGTTGCAGAACACGTGTTATCTGTTCAAAAGGGAACCACAAAGAATGATGATGAAGGGAATGAAAGAATGCTCCTTTGCGGGGGAAATATTTTTTACAGCTCTTAGAGACTTTGGGGAGAATCCTTCATGCTGGATAGGAACCTTGAATTTCTTCTTCCCTAAAGAATCAACTCTACCCCTCATGCGTTGATGCCTAATAAGTTGTCAATGGAAGCTTGCAATAGCTGTCATTCTTCTTCCGTGGGAAAAACAGAAATCTTCAAGCACTAGTACTCATGGTCCAATTGAATCAACTCCTAGAAGGAAATGGAGATGAGGTCACAAAATTTTGACTCAAAGGGCACCTACAGCCATACAAATGGATGGAGAAAACTTTCAAAAAATATTGGTTTAGGATTCTTGCAAAGTGTCAAGAGGTTTGAATGATTCAATTGTTTTTCTATGACCTCTACTATCTCTTCTAGATCCAAAAATGAATCATCCAAGATGAAAGGAGATGACAACACATGCTTTTATAACTCCATGAATATTTCTCTCACCCTTGACACAATGGCTTCCAAAACTAAAAGAGTGGTTTGCATTCACAAATCTTCCTTATGGCAGTTGATTATCGCATTGAGGTGGTAGATAATGGAGCTCCAGTTTGTGAACCCAACCCCAACAAGGTCCTAGTCTAACATTGTGTTTGTGAACAGATTTGTCTCTGCACTAAATACAATCTATATTGACCCTACACCTCTTTTCAAGACAAATGATTCACAACAATTGGGTAAGCATAAAGTAATTTATTCCCTCTAAATTTTATGAGGTACAACTCCCTCTCATAAATATTAAATGAATTTATGAGTAAACCACATACAAATTTACTTTTAGCCAGAAAGTACACAAGGATCTCTCATATACTCCTTGGCATAGAGGTAATTCTAGAAATCACATATAAGATAAAAAAAAATTCAAGGAAAACATAGTTCCTCCAACCATCTAAGATTAATTGCCTATTATAATGAATAATGAGAATTGCATAAAAATATTTATGATCACGACACAAAAAGTAAATAATGCAAAGAAAATGATATACCAATCCATAAAGTAATCGATACACCATGAGTTTAAACTCACAGATCTAAACTAAGACTTTGCATTAATGCATGTGTGTTGTAAAGATCAAAGTCCAAAAATGATACAAATCATTGTATCTTTCCACTTATTTCTTTCAAAAATATAAGACTTAACAATACTGAAAGCCCCAAAAAAACTATCAAATCTAAAAATTTTAACCCTTCCACCATCTTATGCTCCAGCATAAATATTTTTACAATCCAAGAGGCCTCCTTGAAAAATCAGCCTCTCGGATTGTTAGCAAATAAAAATAGTTATGAACCAGTAACTAAACATAGCAATAATTTTGAGATAGTTGTCCCCTTATCAAAAAAAATAAACAACATATAACCACTTTGTATCTATGGCTATTTTTTCTCTGATGTGGCATCCTAGACAAGCTTCTAGCTCCTAAAAGTGCTCACCAGCTCCTACATCGGGTGAGAATGCAAATTTTTTAAACCTATCAGTTTCGCTCGACAGGCGTCCTTCTCCCACTTAAGCTCCAAGATTCTTTCTGGTTTCTTAGGAAATTGCCCTATATTTAGGTAAAACATTGATTCCATATTTTTTATCCCTATCCCCAGTATTTCCTATCCCCAGTATGTCCTGGGGCAGCACCTATTACTGATGGTGATGTTATACTACATTGAACCAATGCACCACTTCCCTGAGATCTCTGAGTCCATGGAGACTTATGAGAGGAAGTGTAACTAGGAATCCTCTATGCAATAGGAACAACCTTCTCATTATCCCCTTACCCATAATTTATCTCCCTATTAATATCTTGAGCCTATCTAGTGCTCTCTATGTCTACCAGAAATTATTTGTCAATGATCTATTGTGTGGTTCCATCCGATAAACTAGAAATGAAAGCCCTCACCTTAGTCTCTGATGCCTAAACTCTAGCCTTTACCACCTATGCCCTACCCTTTGTTGGATTTATCTTTGACCTCATGCTATCCCTCCTCATCCTCCTCATCCTCCTCTCTAAGACAGTTTCCCTCTTGATATACCAATGGCTCTCTACATCCGCTACACTATCCCTTCGATCTCCCTCCATAGCCCTAGCCTCCACTCAAATCCCCCTCCTCAATAATCTTTCATATCTACCTTATAAATCTAAATAATGTTATTTTAGACTGTCTATATATTTAATATCTATGAAAAAACCATATCACCCTACCCTTAGAGGTACATCCTACATTGGGTCATCAAATCCCCCCATCACCACATCTATAAGTCCTATATCATCCCCACCTATAGAACATCCACAAAATTAGTATCATCACCTCCTGCCACATCCCTCATCTCCTCATCACTTCTAGAGGAGCTAGTACTAATGTTTCTCCTAGTCTCCTTTGAATTGCTACCTATCAGATCAAGATATACCTCCTCTTCTCCCCTTCCCTTTGTTGCTACTAATATTGGCGCAACACCAAGAGGAATCAATGGGGTAGCTACAACACTAACCCCTCCACCATCTCCACCATCTCATCCTCCATCTCTCCCTCCTCATCCTCCATCTCTCTCTCCTTTTTCCTCCATCTTTGCCTCCTCCTCGACCACCACCGATTCCACCATCACCTCTCCCCCTTTTCCTCTCCTTCCTTAACCACCTCTTCATTCTCTCCTCCCACATCTCCCATGTTTTCTCCTTGATTTCTGAGATCATTGATGCATATCGATAGGAACTGATACTCCTGGATCCATGTATAGTGAGGCCTATGTGTCACCCACCAGACATTATACTCAACATTCATCCCTACATCTATAGTATCTGACCTTCACTGCCATCTCAACAATGCCAATGTGGTGAACTATGCGATTGCGGTCTATATAGGGATAACAGGTCTCCAACCTCTAATATATATAACACATCTCAAAAACTAAGAAGGTTGAACTAACACTCCCTGCCTCTCACCAAACTTCTTCAAAACTATGTATAGTAATTGTATCTTGATAATCCTTGAGTACTAAGTAGACTGGTCACCCAATTACCTCTCCAATCTTCAATATGGGAGATGCTCATCCTCATCATCCCAAACTAGACATCCAATATAAGGTCTCCACCTGAAGTCCCCCAAGGTACCTAGTAAAAGCCTTTAGTACTTCATGTGACCCACCTACCTATGAAAGTTTTCCTTATAGTAGTATACATAAGGTTGTTCAGGCTGTATCCTTGGTTTTTCAAAAATTAGACGTAATATAGAAATATGCTCAAACGTCCACACCTATAAATGTGTGACCCCAAATCCGAAACTTTGTGAACTATGATAAGCTATGCCATGAAGCTGGTGGTATAACATAGCTAGAATACATGGTCCCCATGTGCACATTATCCCTTGCTGCCACATCTCACTGACATTATCCCCCCAACCAATAGGAAACCCATGATCTCTCAATTCTGTCACCAATACACCTACCACCACTACGCACAACATCATAAAGTATGGATCATATCCCACCATGTCTCATCATCATCTGATCTTGTAACTAGTGATACCCAAATCATCCAGCTAGAAATCTAAAAGGTCACATAAAGAAACCTTCCCATCCTAGAATGAGCACACAACTCTCACCCCGTGAATACGAATCCTTAGTATCCTATATACATCCTCCAATATCACTATGAACTCTCCCATAAGAAGGTGGAAGGAAGAAGTATCTAAGTGTCATCACTCACATAAGGAAGTAACCAGACCCGTATTTAGCCTAATCTCATGCATCAATGTAATATGCAATAATCTAAGGCTACCTAAGTGCTCTTGTTCATCATCAAAAAGTCTATGTGTATATGATAAGGGATCAATATGATTGTCCCATGTCAAGATTACATCACCCCTAATCTACATGTGCAATAAAGTTACACAATAAGTCTACAAGTAGTCAATTAAGTCTACCATACATCTACGCTATGTAATTCATCCACATGCATACTAAAAAAAATCATTTCATTCAACATAAAATAAAATAAAAGATTCAAAAATGCATTCATTAAATATGAAATCCATTCATTTTGCATTCACTTTCCACAAATGTGTCATTCCAAATAAGTAAATGTGGCAAGGTTATAAGTTAAATATTGGCAAGAAAGTGCATCACACAACTACTCTAAGTGTGGTGAATGAGCACCTCAAGTGCATCATTTTCCTTCCAAGTGTGATTCTATCATACAAAGGCCCAAATCTAAGTGTGTTGCTTCAACCCCCTAACTGCATCGATTGTGACCTATAAATGTGTTGTTATAGCCCAAACTTGTCTGACCTAGTCTAGGAAAAAGAATGAAAATGGGAAAAAAACACAAGCAAAATCTGTGAAACTTACCAGAGGCAGGGCGTTATCTAGACGCTGATAGTTCTTGTTTCGATCACCAATGTTTACTTCATCCAAGTAGCCTTGCATCGCTCTCTAAAGGCTCAAAAAATGCTCCTTCCACTCCTAGTTCCCTAAAACCTCAATGTGGACAATGATTTGAAAATGACCCTCCAAACCCTTTTATACTGCCCAACCCACCTCAATTGACATGCACGCCTTGCAATTCTATTGGTTGTGATGTCTTTAACCTTCTCGAGTCCATAACTTTCACATATGACCTTTGTTTTCTAAACTATAAATTGTATTGTGACCCTGGTCACGATGTCAACCAATGAGCCCTCCATTCCATTTTTTGCTCATTTCCTTGAGGGGGAACCATAATAAATAATTATTGAAATTGTTTCATAGGGGCATACCGGGGCATATTTTTATGAATTATTCTTTGAAACAACACTTTAAGACGTATTACACCAAAGAGCGGAAAATTGTAGATACTTAAAATGTTTAGTTGCTTTAACACAATGGCTTTACTAACATTCTTCTCTAATTTTTAAATATTTTTATTATTTAATTAATTGGCATCTTTTCACTATATTCTAAATTCAAAATCATCATTTTCCTATAATTTCATAATTAAGTCATTTTAATTAATTACTTAGTTATTAAATATCTAATCAAATACTTCATCAATTATTCATCTATAAAGTAATTAAATTATTAACATTATTTAATTATTCCCTGTCATTATATTTAATTAAATAATCATATTATTTAATTAAATACTTCTTCTTATTATTATTATATTTATGTAATAATTGAATCAATTTTCCCTCTCATAATTAAATAAATAATATTTATTTAATTAAACTAATTGTTCCTCTCATAGATAAATAAGTAATTATTTATTTATATATCCACACATGTGCAAATAAATAAAGTATTTTATTTATTTAATCATATTTATCCTTCCAATCATGAGCTTCAGTTAACTTCTCAATCAACTCTACCTAATTGATCAATCAAATCACTTATCTATCAATTTATTTGGTCTTCTATTCCACCTCGTCAGTTAAGTCTTCACTCAATTTAGTCAACTCTTCAATCTATCCTCTTAACAAATTAGTCCATTATGTCAACAGGCAATCAATTGAGTTCAACTCCCACTCACTCAAAGTTTAACTCTTCAATACCATGCAACCAGTCCCACCAATCATGAAATTTTGATTGGAACCCTCAGAATTGTTATAAATAGAGAGTGTTGACACCTAAAACTACTCTTAGGTGTAACGACCTATGGGAAGCTTCAATGAATGGGGACCTAATGCTTTTCACTAAGAAACCTCCAAGATTTTAGAAGTTGGCTTTTCATTTTATGTTGGGGGAAAGGGTTAGAAAATATTGAAATGAAAGGTGATACGTTGGAGCTTGATAAATTTGAACAAATTAAATGCACAAGCTATTTCAAACATGGAATATCAAGGAAAACCATGAAATGAATGAACTAAAAGAATAAACACACTCTTTCAAAGCATCTTAAATTATAAACATAAATCCAAGCATACAAAAATGCTTATGGAACATAAAAGATTAGGACATAATCTATTTCAACATGTAATATAGATGCCAACACTAAATTTCTAAAAAACAAAGAAATTTGCAAGTGAATATTGCATCTTAAGATGAAGCCAAAGGGCCAAAATGCATGATTTATTTATATTCATTGATCCAAATATACAGATATATTTAAGGCTGGAGTGTCTTTACAATAAGTACAAGAATTCAAAAATTCCTCAAAATCCATTTTTTATTACAAAATACACCATTATATATCGTTGAGAAGGAGAACCCCAAGGACCCAAAAACCTAGGAAAGAAAACGACCACTGAAAGATGCAACACCACACACTTGGGGGATAGAGAAGTATCTTTCAACACCATCCCTAAAGAAGAGGTGGCTTGCACACCCCGATTCATTAGATAAATTGGTCCTCATATTGGCCTTTGGTTTTGCCTGCTAATAACTCATGACTGCGATGACTCCTAAAAGCATAATCATGCCATGGATGAGGCAGCTCCGGATTTGTGAATACTTGGACGCATGTACTAACTTGATTGAAACTAGGATGATGCATGGCTGACATGCATGGAGTCTTGTTTTCTTGAAATACTGCAGACTCATAACGCCCATGAGACCTCCACATACACACACTCCTCAAAAACTCAAGACCCGCAAGAAAAAGTACTCGGTGGGAAAGACTAGGAAATGAGGCACAACAACATTAAAAACTATATCCAGAGAAGGTTAAACCCTTCAAAAGGCTTGCAAAATGGCCACGTACCTAGCTTGAAAAAGAAACAGGGCCACTAGAAAAATGAACTATGACTAGCCGTAGGAGCACACGCGACACTGGAGTGGGTAATCGGGACTAAATTAAAATAAGCTAATCAAAATGTACTCCATGCCGATAGGTCGCAGAACACATGCTATCTGTGCAAAAGGGCACCATAAAGAATGATGATGAAGGAAATGAAATAATGCACCTTTGTGGGGGAAATCTTGTTTACAGCTCTTGGAGACTTTGGGGAGAATCCTTCCTACAGGATAGGAACCTTGAATTTTTGATTCCCAAAAGAATTAACTCTGCCCCTCATGTGTCGATGCCTAAGAAGTTGTCAATGGAAGCTTGCAACAACTGTCATTCTTCTTCTGTGGGAAAAACCAAAATCTTCAGGCACTGGTACTCATGGTCCAAGTCAATCAACTCTTGGAAGGAAATAGAGATGAGGTCACAAAGATTTGACTCAAAGAGCACCTGCAACCATACAACCGGATGGAGAAAACTCTCAAAAAACCTTGGGTTAGGATTCGTGCAAAGTGTCAAGAGGTTTGAATGATTCAATTGTTGTTCTATGGCCTCTACTACCTCTTTTGGATCCAAAAATGAATTCTCTGTGATGAAAGGAGATGACAACACATGATTTTCTAACTCCATGAATCTTGCTCTCACCCTTGCCATAGTGGCTTCCTAAACTAAAAGAGCGACTTGCATTTGCAGATCTTCCTTATGGAAGTTGATTATCACGTTGAGGTGGTAGATAATGGAGCTCTAGTTTGTGAACCCAACCTGAGTGAGATCCTAGTCTAACACTGTGTTTGTGAACAGATTTGTCTTGACACTATTTACAATCTATATTGACCCTACACCTCTTTTGAAGACACATGATTCACAACAATTGGGTAATCATAAAGTAATTGTTTCCCTCTGAATTTTATGAGGTACAACTCCCTCTCATAAATATTCAATGAACATATGAGTAAACCACATACAAATGTACTTTTAACTAGAAATCACACAAGTATCTCTCATATACTCCTTGGTATAGAGGTAATTCTTGAAATCGCATATAAGATAAGAAAAAAGTTCAAGGAAAATAGAGTTCCTCTAACCATCTAAGATTAATTATCTGTTATAATGAATAATGAGAATTGCATGAAAAGATTTATGATCACGACACAGAAAGTAAATAATATAGAGAAAATGATATACCAATCCACAAAGTAATCGATACACCATGAGTTTAAACTCACAGATCTAAACTGAGACTTTGCATTAATATATGTGTGTTGTAAAGATCAAAGTCCAAAATAGGTACGAATCATTGTATCTTTCCACTTAATTCTTTCATAAATATAAGACTTAACAGTACTGAAAGCACCCAAAAAAACTATCTAATCTAAAAATTATAACCCTTCCATCATCTTATGCTCCAGCATAAATAGTTTTACAACTCAAGAGGCCTCCCTGAAAAAATAGCCTCTCGGATTGTTAGCAAATAAAAACAGTTAAGAACTAGTAACTAAACATAGCAATAATTTTCAGACAGTTGTCCCCTTATAAAAATAACTAAACAACATATAACCACTTTGTATCTTTGTCTATTTGTTTTCTGACATGGTGTCCCAGACAAGCTTCCCGCTCCTAAAAGTGCTCACCAGCTCCTACATCGGGTGAGAATGCAAACTTTTCAAACATAGCAGTTTCGCTCGATAGACATTCTTCTCCCACTTAAGCTCCTGGATTCTTTTTGCTTGCTTAGGAAATTTCCCTCTATTTAGGTACAACATTGATTCCATGTTTGTTATTCTAGTAAAATCCTGGGTTGTAGGATCTTCCCTCTCTTTGATGGCATTCATGGTAGCTTTGAAGCTCTTAATCATAGTATCTAGATCCATGTTCCCCTCGTCAAATTAGAGAATGCTTGATGGATTCACTACCTTGATGTCTTTCAGTGCATTTTTGTGCATTTATTTAATTTATTTTTCCATAGCTTACACACTCAAGATCATAATTTTAAATAGTGAGCCTTTCCACCCCATGTTTTTCTTTAGTATATACAGCATACATGGATGCACTATTTACATCGGGTTCTTTGATAAGAACTTTGTCACTCCGTGTTCTTCCACTTCTTGAACTTGAGATACAATTGTTGCACTTTTAGACTCACCTTACTCCCACCCTGGGATCAAGGTTTGAATTTCACCAAGCAACATTTTTCCTTTAGCATAAGTAGCGATAAAGTCATGTAATAATTTGTTCCCTTCTTTTATAATGCTATTGATCTAGTTATTCTTCGCTTGTATCAAGTCCCTACCTTGCTGCAGTTGCTTCCGTAGTTATTTCTTGTTTGAGGAATTAGGCTCAAAAGACTGTGGAGGTTCAGTGAGAGGTAATGCTCCTACGTTGCTCACTGAGCTGAGGAATTCAGCCATAGTTATTATGAGTTGTTTAAGCTCTCTCTTTTCTTTTCCATCTTTCTGAGATTGACCAAGCATATGATTTTCTAAAAACTTAAAAATATGATCCCTCATATCATGATTTAACACCCCCACCTCCATTTTCATGACCTCAAAGTCCTCTACTTTGGTCTCTTGAACTCCTTTCTATTTATATGTCACAATCTCAGTGCTTACCTTCCCTGTAACAAGGTTTATGCTCAATCTTGAATTATTCTTAACTCTTTTCTCCTTTGGAGCACACATTGCATACTTGATAACTCTTTCTTTGACCGGTAGGGAAACAAGCTTGAAGTCACACTTTCTATTTACTGAATTATTCAAACAGGGAGGAACTGAACTAGAAGTTAACCTGTTATCGATTGTTTTAGCAGGTGGCACATGTTCCTGTTGAGAATCGCTTCTACCACCAGACAATTCCTAGTTTATCATTTGATGTTCTAGTGTAAGGGAGATGTCTTGGTCATTAGTCTCAATATCTATGAAAATCGAGTTTGGAGAAGCCATTTGTGCATGGGCCTAAGACCTAGTTCTTGACCTCATCTAAGGTGCAGTAGGATGTTCACTTGCAACCTCTTTCTTTCTAGTTAGAGGGATATCACCTACATCATGTATCAAAAGAGGGACATTAGAGGGATTAGGTAAAATTTGAATTGGGATAGGGTTCACATCATTTCTTTTAGATGATGCATCTCTCTTTCCACTTTATCTTTTCATTTCTAACCAGTCATCCATGAATCCTAGAATAGACCTGGCCCTCAGTTTTATATCATCTTCATCTTCTCTTGTCCAATCTATCTTTGGAAGGACTGCTTTATCTAGACTATCATAACCAGGTTCAATAACCTCAGAATTATCCTCATCTAAACCTTCGGTGTTGAATTTGAACTGTAAGTTTTTGATTTGAGGAATTAACAGTCTAGAATGATCTCTTTTATTTATCTCTTTTTCATCCTCACAATATTCCCACAAATCTTCAATGTGTGAGGCTAATTCAACTGACTACTCAGGCTTAGTATTTTTTTGTGAAACCCTTATTGTTGAAACCCCTTCTTTCTTCATGAAATTGCAGGTTAAAGTTCACCAACTCACTTCCTATCACCGAGGCATCAATCATGTTTTTGCAGGTTAAAGCTCTGATCTTGACTGAACATAGAATCTCGCTTTTCTTCTAGGAGATTGTTTTTTATTATTGTGAACAATTGTCTACATACCTCTGCTAAAACAAAGAAATCAAAGGCAATCCTCAATATCTTGAAAGGTTCCTCATTGAACCCTCCCACTCTTATATATGTAAATCATGGGAATTGGATATAGAAGTTGCCATAGTTTTGGACCAGATTTTGTGCTTCTTGAGAGATCTATTTCCCCTTGATACTAGCCAAGTTGTAGCAGAGCTTCTCTAAAAACACATCATGAACCCTATGGTAATTTTCTAGCACTCTGTCTCTTCTCAGCAAGGGGCAATACTCATAGATATTTATTTTTTCGCTCCATGGTTCATGAGTAATTCCAACAAGTTCCTGTGTACATGCTAGATAATTTATCAAGTATGAAGACATATAAAATTCTCTTTTAATCATTTTTCCCTGTTTGAGGTGGTCTCTCATTGAACTGGCAATTACCTCAGCCTAATCTAGGTATTGTTTCCCATCCAAAGTAATTTCTATATAAGTGTACATCCAATCTTCAATGAGGAGTACCTAGATAGACCCTTTCACTCTGTGTAATGGGACCACTAAGTCATCAATGTGTGGCTTCATGTAATCCTTAGTTAATAACTTGGGCAACCTAGAGCCTCCTTTGTAAACAATTTTAGTCCACTTACATGGGATATTGCTATAGTTCTTGTTAATTTGTTCTTAAAACTAAGCAAAAGACTGGGTTAGGATGAAACTAGCAAAGGCTTCATTGGGTAACTTGAAGACTCACATGATCATTTCTCTGGTTATTGAAAAAAGACTCTTGCCATCATTATTCAATATATATTTAGACCTTACATCATAATGATCACTACATTGTTGAATTAGCTCAGGGCTTATTATAGCAGGAGGAAAGACTACATATTGAAACAACCTGCTTGACATAATCTCCATGGTATGCTCATTTTCCACATGGTCCTTGAAACTATGAACAATCTCCTCTACCTTGACCCCCATTAGGTCGGTGTCTGAAATCACCGGGGCCTGACACCCTAAACTAGCAGTATTTCTAAATAAATGCATATTGGACGTCATTATTTTTTCCAATCAACAATACAAAAATATGTAGCCTTTCAAATTCAAACAAACATGCAGAAGCATGAAACAAAGGAGAGCCTTTCAGCGTTTAGCTACAATTCATTGACTTAGGGAAAAAAAACTTCTATCTTCTGCAGTCAGGACTCCACAATCTTTACTTTGAAAATAATAGACCAGGATGATAGGCTTTTTAAAAAAGATTTACATACCCAGAAAGTATGGCAAGTTGTTGAACATTAATTATGGCATAATGTTTAGAGTGGGGCATATGTCATGATGTGACATTTTTCTGCCAATATCTTTCAAAAAATTGTCTATATCATCATTTATCCTCATTTAATACCATCACTTCACTTGTGCCAGGAAATAATTATATCACTTCGTGTTGCCAGCTCAGACTTCCCCCATGATCACCATATTCCTAAGGCATACTGTACAATCATTACGATGATTAATTTTATGACATGTCATGCCACTTGTCACATCGGCCACCAATTCGGTCCTTGGGAATGTTGTAACTACTTTTAAACTTCTTTGAACTACTTTGAACCAAGGTTCAAAGAGGATCAAAGTGGTTCATGGACGCATCATTACATATGAAGGTGTCCCACCTGTAATCATAATTGTTAGACAAAAATCCTTTGTTTGAACCTCTTTGAACTACTTTTAACCGAGGTTTGAAGAGGTTCAAAGTTGTTCATGAGTGAATCAAGGTTACAAACACTTGACAGAGGGGAAAATGATCATACAATAAAAGACTAAAGGCATTGCAATGATTATTATGAGGAGTAAACATGACATAGGAAATAAACTGATGCAAAAATGAAGGGGTGGGAGGATTGAGAAATGATTTTCAATTTGAAAATGAAGGGTTGAAGACACTTAAAAATGGGACTCATATAGACACTAACACTGGCTCTAACTGGAGAATTGAATGTTGAAGATATGCAGAGAACTTAGATCACCGGTTTCACAAACCAAAAAGAGGAAGGGAAAGAAATTATGCATACACCTAAACCTAAAGAAAGAAAGGAAATAACTAATTACTATGTACAAGGGGACTCTGCACAAGATCACAACTTGAACAACTTGAGGTCCTTCCTATTGTAATTAAAGGTAGATTAATACCATCTGGGTAGGAAAAATGAAAATCATTTGAACCAACTGCTTGTAAAATAATGAATGGGCCTTTCCATAAAGACTTGAACTTCCTGTGAGCTCATTTGAGTGCCCTCCTCTTATCCCAAAATAAGACTTTGTCCCCCTCCATGAAATTACAAGTATGAGCCCTCATATAAAAAAATTTCTTTACCTTCAGTTGGTGTTCCATAATGTGATCCACTCATTTGTCTCTTTCCTCCTCCAATTTACTCAGGTACATGACCCGTTTCTCAAGGGAATTTTGGAAATAATGGTCTTTAATCACAGACTGCAATTTGCTAGCAAACAATTCAAGAAGTAGTGAAACGTGCGCTCCTACCCCATATAATAGCTCAAAAGGATTCATCCTGATATATCTCTTGGGGATAGTCTAATCATCCCACAAAGCTTTATATATATTTTTTATGCCAATCACAAAGGTTATCACCCATCAAGTTTTTCATTATAGGAACCAGATTCTTGTTTCTAGACTCCACTTGACCATTCTCTTACGGGAAATAATCTAATGAGTGGGCCAAAGATATTATATTTTCATAAAATAATATTGAGATCTCTTCTAAAGAGAAATATGTAGCATTTTCTTCTACTACCTTTTGTGGCACTCCGAACCTGACAAAAATATAATTCATTAGAAAATCACAGACAACTTGATAATTTTTAGTAGGGATCGCTTCCACCCACTTTGTAAAATAGTTGGTAGATGTTAGGATGTAAATGTTCCCTACACTGGATGGTGGATTCAAGGGTCCTATAAATTCTATCTTGCACTACCAGAAAGGTTCATCTATTACCACTGGTTTGAGAGGCACAGTTGCGAGTTGTGGGTGTCCTGCAAACATTTTTCACTTCTCACAATTTTTAACATAGTGATATGCATCCTTAAACATCCCGAGCCAATAGAAATGGTTCTAGAGTATTTTGAAGGCTATGATGATGGAGGAAAAATTCCTGCCACAAGCTTCATCATGGAATGCTCTTAATAACTCTTTCTATTGTTTAACATCTACACATCTGAGAAATGTTCCATCAACTCCTCTTTCATAGAAAATACCCTGAGATATTACATACTTGGATGCTTTTAGCCTTAGATTATGCCTTTCTCGGGGACTCGGGGTTTAGGTCATTCACCATATGTAAGAAAATATGTTCCATTTGAGAACCACAGATCAGTCAAACTTACCAATAGATCCGTAGGGGCTTCATCTACTTCTTCCTTTGATGGCTTTCCATTTTATAATATTAACCTACATAGGCCCCATCCTCGTACCATATTTTTCAACTTAATGGTTAGGTTGTATTCTTGAATTTTAGCTATCCGTACAACCCTATTATTCATTCCTATCTCCTTCTGTGTCAAAACACTTTTTACTGTTGTCTCTGGAATATACACAATGGAATGTGAGTGCAATGTGTAGTACCTAAATTGTTTCACTGCTTTTACTACTGCAAAGGCATGCTTTTCAATTTGAGAATATTTGAGCTCATGTTTCTTCAACGGAGTGCTCATGAAAGCAATGCATGCCTACTATCCTTTTTCATTCTTCTATGTCAAAATTTTGGACAAAGTATGCTCTAACGCATAACACTAAATAATGAAGTCCTTTTTAAAATCTAGACTTGTCAACATAGGGGCCTCAGATATTTCTTCTTTGATTTCTTTGGAAGCCCTCCGCCCTTCCTCATTCCACTTGAAAGGGTGTTTCTCACTCATCATATCTACCATGTGTCTGGTAGTCTTTGAAAATTCTGGAATAAAAGCTCTTGGAAAGTTTTCTTGGCCAATGAAAGAATTCAATCCACTCTTATTAGAAGATAAATTAAGTTGATGAATAAGTTTAACCCTATCAGCATCAATTTTGAATCCTTATTTCGAAACAATATACCCTAACAACTTACCTTCTTGAACAAAGAAATTTGACTTTTTTGGATTTAGAGATATACCATGACTCCTACACCTCTGCATCACTATCTCCAGGTCCCTTAATTGGAGGTTCCTTCTTTTCCAATAGACAGACAAATCATCTAAATAGATTACAATGATTCTATTTTATAGATCCCCGAAGGAGGAGTTCATCGCCCTCTGAAATCTGGTGTCGGCATTAATCAAGTCAAATAACATCCAGTTGTATGCAAAAGTACCACATGGTGTTATAAAGGTTGTCTTGTATTTATCCTCTTTTGCCATGCTGATTTGATTATATCCTAAATATTTGTCTAGCATTAACATTACTTATGATCCTAACATGTTCCATTACTGGCAATGCATAATTTTTTTCAGACTGGCTTGATTCAAATTCCTGAAATGGACGTAGATTCTAATTTCACCATTATTTTTCCTCACCAGGACTATATTGGCAATCTAGGTGGAATGATGGATGGGGAAAATAATCCTAGCTTACAACATCTTTTCCACTTCTTTCAATATTGCTTTAGATACTTTTGGATTTTAATTTCTAAGCTTTTGGTAGAACGGTGTGGAATCAGGTTTCAAAGGGATGCCACCTCTAAAGTTTTTTAGGTCTTCATACATCCAAGAAAAAACATCTCTATATTCCTTCATCAACCTTTTTAGATCATCCCTTTCTTGTTGAGAACATGTTTTGCCTATTGAAATCCATTTAGGATCACCTTCATCTCCAATATCAATCTTTTCATACTCATTGGGATTATGAGAGTGTGACACCTTCTCTTTGACTATACTATCATCCCTCCTATGAAATAAGTGTTCTAGGTATACCAGACCCTTAGGAATCTTGTTCCCTTTCAATTGAATTATCTCGTCATCTTCTGCAGCACCTTCACGGACTTCTTTGCACTCACTACTAGAACCTTCAAAATATACATTAGAAAAACTTTGAAGACAACCAATGAAATCTTTGAGCTGAGTATTATTATCGAATATTTGCTAGTTCTCTACATTATCTGGAACTCTCACTGTATAGATCATTTCTATACTATAACCATGCACTTTAAATTTAGGATGTGGTAACAACAATGGAGCAGAGACTGCCAAAGAATCTACCTTAGTATTTAGACTTTGAGGTATGAACTCTATGGTAAAGACATCAAAAGAGTCAAGTTCATCCCATACCAAGTTTTTGTAGTGCCTCAATTTTTCAATTTTGACAAAAAACTAACCTCTTACCTACTTCGCAATCAATTCGGAATCACCCTTTGTAATTAGCTTCTTAATTCATCTAGACTTTGCTTCCTCCAATCCTAGCAGCAATGCTTTGTTCTCGATCGTATTATTGGTATTTCTAAAATCTAATTTAAAAGAAAAAGGGATACATTCTCCAACGGGAGGAATTAGCACCACCCCTTCTCCTGATCCTGAACTTCAACAACTATCATCAAATTCTATCTTCCATAACCCTCCCTCTTCTGAAACATCAGCAACTACTTTAGTTTCCCCTTCCGAGAGAATCGCATAATTACCGAAATGGCACTCCTCATAAAGAATTTGAGCCTTGGTATTTTCATAAGGAACCAATGTGTATTTTTTTAAGCTCTGGTTCAAGTTTTATCTTTTTCCTGCCCACTAGGATAATTGCCTCAGACCTATCCATCTTTATGTCACCTCCCATGTCTTTGTAAGTTTCTACTGAGTAACATGACGTATCTAGCCAAGATATCTACAACTACAATTGTCAATTTCATTCGCTTATCTGGACATGCAGCGAGGACAGCTTGTGCATCTTTAACTTGGCCCATCAGCAGTACTTGTTTCCTATCCATAGAATAGCATTGGCCAAATGTCTTAGTGAGGGCAAGTCTGATGGCTTTGGATACTAGGGCATGCATTATATTATTAGATGCACCAGAGTCTATGATACAATTGTTGAGTTTTTTCCCATTTAAAAGTCAAGAGATATAGAAAGGGTTAGGTTTTTTCTCTTCTATTTCACTTTCTATGATGTTAATACTAGGAGGGTCTTCAAGTGTCTGTGGGGTGTCTTCAGATACAAAAATAGGAGGCTCTTCAACTATAGTGGTTTCTCTTATAAGGGTTTTATTGAATTGGGCGGTTGAACTTGGTTCTCCTTTTACAGATTTGACCAATTTGTCTAGTTCTGTACAGTTCAATCTTAGATATTCAGCTACAAAAATTGAGATAGAGGTGGATTTACAAAATTTGACAAATCAAAGGCAGGAAGAGATGGGATTGTATTACCTCTTTGTAGAATCTTGACTCCTGAGCCTTTTGGATTTGAGGAAGTGTAACTACCCACAGGTTCCTTCCCTTTTGGAGGAATATTGGATGTACCAACACCAAGAATAAATTTATGGTTCCTTTGATTCCTAGTAAGGAATGTACATGATGGGCCTTGAAGAGTTACCAGGATATTTCCGCCTCTCTCAGAATCAAACTCATATTCCAAATTAAAAGAGCATGAATGAATGATCTTAGAATGAGCCTTTTTCTTCTTGAAATTCTTATATTCAATAACATATTTCATTGGATTTATTTGAAGACACCTCAACCATTCAGGTCATGTTTCACCATCATGATTAGTTGTTAGATGAAAATAGCTCATGGTCTCTTTTGGTGTAGCCTCAATCTCTAGTCTAGGCTATGACCCTTCTAAGAGAGGGGGTTTTCCCATGAGATTGATATATTTCTTACAAATAACATCCCAATAAGGTGATTGATAAGGGGAACCAGCTCTATTTTTTTGCCTTTTGAGCATTGTCATATCATTCATTAGTCTCTACATCAGAGGGTCTGTTGGAGTAGAGGAGGAAGCGCGTGAATATTGAAATTCTATTTTCCACTTCCCTACCATGATGAATGTGTCTTCAAGCTAGATGGCTTGTCTTTGTGCATCATTTAAATCATCTACCCCATCCTTTAGTAGGTGAAAACATATATCTGGTGGTACTATGTTTAGGAAGAATATCTTCTTGTTCTCATTGCTAGGTGCATAATTTGCAGGAATTATTTGCAGTATCATTTTGAACTTTTCCATGAATTCCTACATAGGTTCATGTATTTATTTTTTTAATTGGCTCAATTGGAGTAACAACAATATTTTATTATCAGTTGTTTTAAATTTTTCCTTGAAGGTAGCTCTCATATTATCCCAAATGGTTATGGAGGCATGAGGCAAGTGATTGAACCAATCAGCCACAACATTTGTCAAGGTTGTCACAAAAATCCTAACTGCAACTTCTTGAGTCTAAACATTGATAACACCACATGTAGTGTGAAATGTCCTGAGGTGATCTTCTATATTTGTTTTTCCATCTCCATTAAATTTATGAAAGATTTGGTTAGCACCCTTGTGTAAAGAAGTAGGAGGATTTTCACCCAGGTTCAAAGGACCTATATTTGACCCCAAGGCTGGTTCGCGGCCATAGTCGAAAATCTAAAATTCAAGGGTTGATTATTGAAACAAGAAGGTATTACAACACCCGGTGGGATGACATCTTGCACAATTGGTGACATAAAAGGAGTCACAAGAGGTGAGGAAGGCCTACTATAGGACTTAGTTTTCTCTTTCTTGGGTGTATTCAGATCAGGAGAAAAAATCAAATTCTTTAAGGCTTCAAAATCCTTGTCAACCAACCCTTTGCTTCGATCACCTCTTGTATATCTCTTGTCAGCCATCTTTGATCTCAAACCAACCTTCAATTTCTTGCAGAAGCACAAGCAAGTCTGTATACTACTACTGCTTCCTAGATCACAGGTATGCCTCTTAGGTGTTCAGCAATTTCTTCTTCTCTTTCCAACACTTGGAGGGTTTGTTGGAATTGTTTATTGCTACGTCTATATTTCCAAGCAACTGCAACTATGTTTTAAATTAGATCTTCTTGTGTGTTTTCAAAGCCTAGATTAGGTTGAAGTACAAGAAACACATCATTGTGTGGAAACACCATTTTAATTCATTATAAACAATTTAGAGTTTAGTCTTTGTCACAAGACACCCCAATAGAGGCACCAAAAATCTATTGGTGAGCATATTTGTCTCCACACTAAATACAATCTATATTGACCCTACACCTCTTTTGAAGATAAATGATTCAAAAAACTTGGGTAAGCATAAATTAATTGCCTCCCTTTAAATTTGATGAGGTACAGCTCCCTCTCATAAATATTCAATGAATTTATGAATAAACCACATAGAAATGTACTTTTAACCAGAAAGTATGCAAAGATCTCTCATATACTCCTTAGTATAGAGGTAATTCCATAAATCACATATAATATAAGAAAAAAGTTCAAGGAAAACACAATTCCACTGACCATCTAAGATTAATTGCCTATTATAATGAAAAATGAGAATTGCATGAAAAGATTTATGATCACAACACAAAAAGTAAATAATAGAGAGAAAATGATATACCAATCCACAAAGTAATCGACACACCACGTGTTTAAACTCACAGATCTAAACTAAGACTTTGCATTAATATATGTGTGTTGTAAAGATCAAAGTCTAAAATAGGTATGAATCATTGCATCTTTCCACTTAATTCTTTCAAAAATATAAGACTTAACAATACTGAAAGCCCCAAAAAACTATCTAATCTAAAAATAATAACCCTTCCACTATCTTATGCTCCAGCATAATAAGTTTTACAATTGGGAGGCCTCCCTGAAAACTTAGCCTCTCGGATTGTTAGCAAATAAAAAAAGTTAAGAACCAGTAACTAAACATAGCAATAGTTTTGATACAGTTGTCCCCTTATCAAAATAACTAAACAACATATAACCACTTTGTATCTTTGGCTAATTGATTTCTGACGTGACATCCTGGACAACCTTCCAGCTCCTGAAAGTGCTCACCAGCTCCTTCATCAGGTGAGAATGCAAACTTTACAAACCTAGCAGTTTCGCTCAGTAGGTGTCTTTATCCCACTTAAGCTCATGGATTATTTTTTCTTGCTTAGGCAATTGCCCTTTGTTTAGGTACAACATTGATTCCATGTTTGTTATTCTGGTAAAATAATGGGTCCTAGGATATTCCCTCTCTTTGATGGTGTTCATGGTAGCTTCAAAGCTCTTAATCATAGTATGTGGATCCATAATCCCCTCGTCAAATTGGAGAATCCCTGATGGGTTCACTACCTTGATGTATTTAGTGTATTTTCGTGCATTTCTTTAATTTCATTTCCCATAGCTTGCACACTCAAGATCACAGTTTCAAATGGTGAGCCTTTCCTCCCCATGTTTGTCTTTAGTATGAAAATCATAAAGGGATCCACTATTTTCATCGAGTTCTCTGATAAGAACTTTTTCACTCTGTATTCTTCCACTTCTTGAACCTGAGATACAATTGCTACACATTTAGACTCATCTAACTCCCACCCTGGGATCAAGGTTTCAATTTCACCGATCAACGCTTTTCCTTTGGCATAAGTAGTGATGAATTCTTGTATGAATTTATTCCCTTCATTTATAATGATATCGATCTAGTTATTCATCACTTCTATCAAGGCCCTACCTTGCTGCATCTGCTTTAGTATTTTTTTGTTATCCAAGGAATTAGGATCAAAATACTATGGGGCTTGAGCCAGAGGTAATGCTCCTACGTTGCTCAGTGAGCTAAGGAATTCAGCCATAGTTATTACAATTTGTTTAAGCTCTCTCTTTTCTTTGCCATCTTTCTGAGATTGACCAAGCATATGATCTGTTGAAAACTTAAAAATATGATCCCTTGTATCATGGTTCAACACCCCCAACTCCATTTTTGTGACCTCAAAGTCCTCTGTTTCAGGATCTTGAACTCCTTCTTTCTATTTATATGGCGCAATCTCAGTGGTTACCTTCCTGATAACAAGGTTTGTACTTAATCTTTCATTATTCTTGACTCTTTTTGCCTTTGGAGCACAGATTGCATACTTGGTAACTATTTCTTTGACTAGCAGGGAAACAAGCTTGAAGCTACGCTTTCAGTTTACTAAATCAGTCAACCAGGGAGGAACTGAAGTAGAAATTAACCTATTATCCATTGTTTTATTAGGTGTCAAATGTTCCTGCTGAGAACTGTAACACCCCAAAATTGGCATCTTGCAACCCTAACCAATTTTTTTGCAATAATCATTCTTCTGAATCATCAAAGTCCTATTGTACTAGGCAATTTTGAGTTTTGAATGACTCTACTCGACCTAAGTGTCAAATGCAAAAAATATTGAATCTGCATTAATTATACATTATATTAATTCCTAAAATATCAATTAGCTAAATAAACCCTATGATTGAATTAATTTAATTATAAACTCCTAGCACTTTAATTAAATTAAATTCACCCCTTTTAGCTAAAACACATAACAAAGGAATTAAATAATATTTAATTACTAAATAAATATCCTCATTTCAAAAATTGAATTTAATTATTCAAATAATTGAGAAAATACATTTATGAGGTCATATTCTATTTATTTAATTAAATATTCTCTCAAAAATCTTCTCTCTAGTTCAGAAATAGAAACTTTGAATTAACTGTGCTTTAAAAGAGAAAGAAAATAGTTAAAATAAAAAAGAAAACAGTTAAAAAGAGAAAGAAAAAAGTTAAAATAAAAAAGAAAACAGTTCATTGCTTTTCTTTTAAAGAAAACTTGCTAATTTTAATTGGATTTTTAATGAGTTATCTATTTTATTTCAAAAGGAAACTTTCTATTCTGAGTAGACTCTCAGCCTATAAGAGAACTCCCTTTTCTCATTCAAGGGGATGCATTGTTAGAATAATGAATTGTTGCTGCATTTTATAGTTCATAATCTCATTTATATTAAGCTCTCATTTGCAATAGATTAGTTTCATTTTCTTAGATTAATCTCTTTCAAATCATGTCATAGTTTAATCTCATTTCTAGCTTAGATTAATCTCGCATCTTTCATTCTTAGATTAATCTTGCATTGCATTCATGGAGAAAAATCCTCCATTCTTAGACTGGTGTAGGTTGTGAGACTCTCGTTATGAGAGCCATTCAAAACCCCGTCTAGCTAGGAGGCAACAGGTCGAATCATACAGGCATGTAGGATGAATAAATCATAATTATTTATGTGTGTGTCTGATGAATAATGACTATGTTGAAGTGTATGGTTAAATAAGAAGGCCACATTTAACGTATACATTTTTGGCGTCCACCGTGGGGTAGAATAATCAGTTTCTGGCCTCATTTTCTTGCATTTATTTTCATTTTTGTGCACTATCCATACGTCTCTGTCAAAAATGTCACGCAAAATTTCACAACATCTCATGCAAACTTTCTAATTATTTGCGGGATTATATGTACTTCTTCGCGCAAGCTTGCAAGAATTGTCACAAGAAATTTGACACCAGAGATCTTTATTTTCTATTTCTTATCTTGATTTTCTGACCATTTTCTATTTCCTGACTTCTATGTTTCTCTGATTTTATTTTTGCAATAGCTTAATGGTGGTTTGCAGGACGCTGAAAATGAAGAAAGCAATTACAAACTACTAATGTATTTACCGCAGGACAATTGTCAAAGACCTTGCGTGTTTTCACAAAACTCTCATATATGTTTTTAGTAGTTAGAAAACACTTTAGCTTGGTGCTTTAAATGAATCATTGCCTTGTGTGCTTGAAGTGTCTTCTATTTTGTAATACCAAAGAACTATATGAACATATCCTCTCCCCTCGCCTTCATGGATCTTGGGTGTAAGAGAAATTCATATGATTCTTCTAGTGTGGCTACCTCCCGAGTGCTCTAATAGAGCCATTGAGAGTGGACTGCCCAACCGGTAACAGGCTAAAGCCAAGCCCTTCTGAACTGGTATATAAAAATTTCATTATGATTAGTCTCACAATGGATAGGTGTGAATTCGTTGTGGTAACCAAAATCTCCTCCATTACCCTAGTGGTGGGTTAAATTCCCTACATTGTTAAGGTGAAAACCTTGCTTTGAAAGGATTGAGAGAGCCCCCTTTATTGGGAAAATGACTTGATCACAACCACCTGAATGAATGCCCTTACTATAAACTTTTTTTATAGTATGCAAAATCCCTCTATCTATTGGTGTGGAAGGTTAGAGACCGACTAAGATGTCCAACACTTTCATGGCTCTTAGGAGAGATAGTAGTCCTTTGAGAAGTAATTCTCTTAGGATTCAAAGCTTGGTGTGCCTGAGAAGTGAGTGCACATGTAAGGAGGAGCCCGTGCCTCCAAGCTTCTAAGTTGTCCACTATCAGTAGGTGTGGCTGAACTTCAGTTCAAGTGGGAATTCAACAGATATTTCCCTGGCTCACCTAGGATTGTGATGTGTCTATTCTAGGATTGTGATTGTGATTGGGTGAATCATTCAAACAATCAAAACAAACGTCAAATCACAAAACTTGCTAAATTTGAAAATATCCAAAATAATCTACAACTTGAACTTTCTGTCAGAAAATAGCATAATCTGTCTCAAAAAATACAATCTGGTCCTAACTGTCTGATTCTATAGAATTTCATTGTCTTCACTACAAAATCTCGCACGATATTCTGCCACCTTCATGTCATTCTATGAGAAACTTCATGCAACACATTGTAAATTATCACGCGACATTTTGCAAATCTACTGCTATTGGTTCACCAGCCTGTCATCTTTTTCTGTGATTTTTCATGCTGGACTGTAAAGTCTTGCACGATCCTGTGAGAATATTCGTGCAGGAAAATACTTCTTTGTGTGAGTCTACATATTTTTTTCCAAAATAGTGAGCTATTTCCCACCTGTCTAGCGTCTCTCTGCTAAATCTGGTTTCTGTTTAGGGTATGTTTACCTACTTCCTGTCTACACACAGTCTACAAATAGATTTCTTGGGCTGAGAATTATGTGATTCTCACTTAAACTTGTCTTGTCTCATATCTTTTGTTCTCTTTCTACTATGTTTTCATATCTTGCATCGTGATAGTCATCTCTCGGTTGTTCTAGCCTTATTTCTAACAATTTGCATCAGGTATACTTCACCTTTTGGCACTTTTGTGCATTTTCCTTGAGATAGTTCCAAGCATGGTCCTAGTTCACATTCCTTGTATAATCTTTGTCTATGACTGTTACAACTTGAAGTGGCAAATAAATCCCTTCATGTATCACTAGACAAGGTAGGGGTAGACCTATCAATCAAGAAGAAGGTCATTCTAAGCTTTTCACACAACTCAAGTGTAGTGGGGAATCCTCACATCCCCCTTTTTTGGCTACATCTAGTGAGGAATCATCTTGATCTCCCTCTCTGGTACCTCAACCTTATGTCAAATGATCATTTCTAGTGGATTTTAGTCGCATTTGAAACCCTTTGTTCCAAGAAGATCCAAAATCTAAAGAGTTGTTTCCTGAACTTGACATTGTTGAAACAACAAGAGTTCCCATAGGTACAACACCTCTGAACACTCAACCTCCTTGTATCAAATCTTTGCACACTAAAAACTTGCATTCTAGCAAGATGGAAGATCATAATCAATCAGGTGAACATAGAAGAGATGACGATCACTCTAAAACCAGGGGTAAATTCCATTATCAAGACCCCTCTAATGATGAGGAGACAGAAATAACCCAAGAAGATATCGAAGGTGCTCATTCCAATAAAAACTTCCGCAAGATGATGGAAATTCTACTAGCTGAGGAAAAAGAGAAATACCTTCTCAAACTAGCCAATCAAGGGGCCAAGTTTCCCTTAAACTATAATGTAGAGACTCTTGTCATGCAAGAGGAAGAAACTAAAAACTCCAAGTTACAAAAAATAGGTTCAAAGTATACAAGAACAAATTCTTCAACTCATGAAGGATAAAGAAACACACACTACACAGTTCACGCTGGAAAGCATTTGTCCATTCCCTTTTGATAAGAGTCTATGCATGCCTCCTTTTCCTGAAGGAGTTGAACTTCCCAAGTACAATAAATACTTGGGTACCTCTGATCCCCAGGATCATCTGAGAGAGTTTGGTGCTCTCTCTATGCAGTTCATACATGATCAAACCTACCTCATGCGTCTCTTCATGTGCAGTTTGGGAGGGTTAGCTATGGAGTGGTTCTCTAGGCTACCAACTGGCATCAATACTTTTGACAAAATCACCAACTTGTTTCTACAACACTATTCCCACAACATACAACATCTGGTTCACATCCAAGATCTTTGCAACTTGAAAAAAAATCATGGAGAACCTTTCTTGACTTTTCTCCAGAGATGGAGACAACTTTATAATAGATATTCTCACAAAATACCCACATCTAAAAAGTTGGACATCTTTTTAGACAATATTCCTCCCAACTTTAGGTATCAGGTACAGCTACAAGGTCCTTTGACCTTCAATGACATGATTAAGCAAGTTGTGAGAATTGAGACGTTTATGGTCAAGAAAGGAGAACTAGCCTTACACAAGGAAAATAAACAAGGGCCTTCCTCCTCAAGCAAAGATAAACCCAAATTTCCCAACAAGAACCAGAATGTTGTGAATGATGGATTTGTAGACAATGTGACTCCCAAACCTCTGAAAGCTGCATTCAATCTTACTACCACAATGTAGGCAGCCAAATTCAATGACCAGGCTGCGGCACAATCCAAACAGCCTTCAAACTTTTCCAGGTTGAAACCTTGGACCCCTCAGCCCAAGCGTGAGTTCACTCCTCTAGGAGAACCCCTTGACATGGTTTACAAGACTCTCTTGGACAACCAATTACTTACTCCTCTGTATAACTCGCATCCTTTTGATCTAAAACCTCAACCATCTTGGTGGAATGAATCTGCATATTGTGATTACCATCAAAACAAGGGTCACAAGATGGCTACCTACATTCAAATACTACACAAGATCCAAGACCTTATTGATAGTGAGGTTATTGCTATGAGAGGTCACAACAAGAACTCAGACCACCAAGCTTTCAAAGACCCATTTCCTCCTCATGGGAAAGGTGAATCATCTAAAGGCAAGAACATTGATTCCAAGGTCAACTATACATACACCAATAATGAAAATTTCATTAATATGGTTAAACCTATTGATGTTGAATATTGTAATGTTGTCACTATCAAGGGAAGGACAAATGCTCCCAAGCCCAAAACTCCTTTCATATTACAAGGGCCTGCACCTTAGCCCTCCGAACAAGAACAGTCTTGGGTTTGTGCAAATGGTGTTACTCGATCTCATGCTAAGATCATTCTCAAAGGCCCTAAGCCTTCTACATCTGCACCAACACAACTTGTAGACAAAGCTATTGTTGGCTATTTCTAAAAGAATATGAAATTGGTCTCCTTATCTAATACCACCAATTATAGCATACTAGACCAATTACAATGTACCAACACTCAGATCACCATCTTTGAGCTATTAAAAATCTCCCCTGCTCACAGGGAAATCCTTGACAAAGCCCTCACTAAGGAAAATGTTCCAAAAGATCTCGATCTTGACCAATTTAAAGCCATGGTAGGTCACTTGACCTCCTCTCATTACTTTTCTTTCTCTAAGGAAGACGACCATTCTTTGAGTCACCCACACAATAACCCCTTGCACATTGAAGTCATGATTGGCCCAAAGCACATCTTTCGTGTCCTTATAGATAACTTTGCTGGCATTAACATTTTCTCTGCTAGCTTCCTTACTGAGTTAGGCTATGGTGAATACTACATAGATGCCTGTAAAAATATTAATATTAAGGCCTATGATGAAGAAGAATGGAAATATAAGGGGCTAGTTGTGTTACTAATCAGAGTTGGTCCTATTGAAAGGGATGTTATATGTCAAGTTCTTGACATTCCTTTAGCTTAAAATATTCTGTTGGGAAGGACATGGATCCACGAAATGTAGGATGTCCCTTCAACATGTCATCAGTGCATTAAGTTCCCATTCCAAGAATCTGAAGTGACTATACCTACTAATACACGCTATGATTGCAACACACTCACAAAATCTGCTGACAGCTTTGTACCCACCAATAGAGAGTCTATTGAGTTCTTCGAGGCTTAATTAAAGGAAATGGAAAAGGCTCTGACACTCAAGGAAACTGACATGGGAGGGTATCAGATTGAACCTGTGCTATCTATTACATCTCTGCCTTAGTCTCCATGTTCTTATGGGAGACCTTCTAAGGACACTAAACCTTCTGTAGCTCCTCCTCAGACAAAATATGGTGGCACCTTTGTACAGGATACAACACCATTAGAGGAAGAGGGTGAAGATAGGGCTATCAAAGCTTGGATCTATAAAGGGGAGGACATATCTGAACAAACCACTCCACCTTGTGACATAAAACCTAAATAATATGGAAAGGGTCTAACTATTATGTAACACTTTGGCTACAAAGGGAATGGTCCTATAGGTGTGAATCATAAAGGATTGCTCACACCACTTGAAGCTATTGGTTGACAAACATGTGACTATATAGGTCTGGGCTTCAATAAGATCCCATTTCAACTGAGGATAAACAAATTTGTACCTCAAATAGATCACCAACCAACACCTGAAGGTGCATCTAAAACTGAAGAGTCAGATGACAGCTCTGAGGAGGATTGCTTCCCTTGTCCCATTCCTCCAGATCTGGCAGCATTCTTTCCTGAGCCAAATGATTTTATACCATGTTTTAGTACAGTTGAGACTGACACCGACTCTAATGAAACCACTTCACTTGCTCCATTAACCTATGAGCGGTGGGAAGAAATGCAAACTATAAATCTAAGTCATTAGGGTGATCTATACATACCAACACACTTCCAAGAGTGGTTAGAATAGGAGCAAACCCAACCACTTCTATGATGATATGTAACTGATTGAATGTTTGACAATGTTAAGTTGAAGATGATGCAAGACATTAAATCAGTTAATGGTTTGTATTGTCATTGATGTCAACTTGATATCATTTGTATGGTCATATAAATAATGCCAAAGACTTGAAAGAATCAATGGAATAAAGGTTATGCTTTCAGAAATGCATAAAAGTCAAGTATTCACTAAGTGACAGACTACACCGGTGGAGTGCACACCATCGGTAAAAATAGATATAAAGTCACAGTGATACCCAACGAGCAAAAGACAGTGTTTCCTGATGAAGCAGAATCACAAGATGCCTGACAAGCTAAAAATAGTGTTGCTCGACGAGCAAGATCCAATGATGCCCGATGGACGGAGATCCCGAAGCTAACTAAAGTTGCACCGACGGAACTGGCAGTTGTCACTGGCGACGAACTGTAGAATTGACTGACAGAACAGAGAGATCAGAAAAAGAAAAAATATCTAGCTGTTAGAGCTAAGAGATAGACTTAACTGGTTGTTTGATTGGTTTTATTCAAACCGCAGTTAAGCAATAGATTTGTACAGTTGGAAAGAAGATAACTTCGAGATAAATCAGGAGTTAAAGCCATAAATCAATTTGGCTGGATTATTTTTCACGCCAAGAATCAAGAATCAAGAACTAGAATTAAGGGATATCATGTCTATTTAAGAGACAAGAATAATTCATT
>MU227491.1:7679586-7700729 GCA_018584345.1 Thuja plicata | reverse complement strand
TATGAAAATAAACATGAATCTAATCTACATGAGTAGCCATGAATGCAAGAAGAAGAAGACCAGAAGAGAGAAGTTGCAATATCCAAGCTTGAGTGCTCAAATTCTCCTCCAAAATTGCTCTCCAAACTTGCAGCATAACAATACTATCAAAACCTAATATATGAAAATGAGAATGAGGGATTTCCTTATAAAGAAAAGTGAACGATTGAGATTAAGAGGCAAAAAGAAATAATCAATGGTTGAGATTAAGAGACAAAAACTCACCACTTAGGAAGATGTGATGAAAAAGAGATTTTTATTTAATTTAATTTAATTTATTTCCTTTTTCATCAAATAAAGTGCTTTAAGTGGGGATTTTTATTTATTTAATTAAAAGATGGGTTTTCTTTATAATTAAATAAATTAGAAGAATTTTATTTAATTAAATGGGGATAATTAAATTTAATTAAATAAGAGGAATTTAATTAAAAGGGAGATTAAATCTTTTAATTAAATAAGATAAATTTTATTTAATTAAAAAGAAAATTAAATCTTTTAATTAGATAAAAATGATCAAACCTTAGGAAATATTGAAATAATTGAATTAATTACAATTTGATCAAGGAAATTGATTTGAATTGAAAATGTTCCAAAGCATTGATTTAGAAATTTGATAAATTGATAAAATGATAAATGGGACCCAAAGTCTAGGTGACCATTTTAGGGTGCATACATTTGCCCCTCTTTGATAAATGTGTGGTTGACTCAGGAACGCATGTAGTCAAAGAATGCAGTTGAAGTGTGAGGTCGACTTGGAATCACAAAACAACCCAGACGTGTGGTCGATTTGGAAACACATCAGGACAAAAATAAGCACAATTGAAAAAGACAAAGTCAACACCGAAATAAGTAATTGACATGTCAGAGATAAGAATCTCAAGCAAGACTGATATGATTGATAAAGCTGAATCAAATATTTAAGTTTGATAGGTACTACCCCTTCATGATCAAAATCGAAATGAGATAGAGGAGAAACAACAAATTAATAAATTTGATCAAATAGAACTAAAAATAAGGTTCTTGATGTAAGATGAAAGATATAAGGATCATAGAACCAAGGTAGATCATCAAGCATGAAAGATTATGCCCCAAGCTTGAATTAGAAAAGAAGAAGAAGAAGAAAAAGAAGAAGAAGAAGAAGAAGTGGGGTGAAAGAAAATGGAAGATATAAATTTGAAAGAGGTGGAAAGAAATTGAGAGAAGAAAGAGAATTTGCCTTAAGAAATAGAATGCCCCAAAATTAATCAGATGTGTAAGATATAAAATTTCAATTGAGATCACGAAAGAAGATAAGAAAATGAAGATCAGAATGTGATCATAGTTGATTAAAAGTCCACAAGAAAGATGAAGGAAAACCCTCTAAAACTCATAATGAAGCCTAAAATTGCAAACTAACATGAGGTCTAACAATGCAAGCTACATGAAAATGCAAAGGTGTACTTGCAATAGAGCAACTGTAACATAGGATCTTGTGTTCATCATTCATTAGATAATGTTAAGGAACTTATTTTCATCATTGGGCCATTCTTAACGGACATCGGAAAATCACACAATCATCACTAGTCACAAGTGCAACTATGAAGGTATGAATGTGATTTATATCGGAAACATCACACAACAATCACTAGCCACGAGTGCAACTATGAATATATGAATGTGATGTTTATTAGATTTGAAATGTGAAAATATTCTAACATAAGCATCGAAGACATAAAGTTCAAGATGACTGTGATGTTAGCTTACCCAATTTAATATAGCAAAACTATGCTCGCATCAAGGCATAGAGGCCAGGATGACCAGTAGAATGGTTGTGCAAAAAAATAGTGAAACATAAAGCAGGAAGAAAATAAAAACAATGCCCCATGCCCCAAGTCCTCTAGCTATGCATCACGGAGAGACTTATTAGACAAGGACACTCAACAAAAATCAATAATAGTCAGTACACAAAGAAAATATCATGACATAGCTCAAGCATTAAGTGTTGCGTTTAAAAATTTAAGTGTGTTAACTGATACTGAGTTCCGAGGATAAGGATTGAATGCTCACAAGCAGGTAAGACCACATGACAAAACGGGGTAAGACCAAACCAATAAGTGTTAAAAAAACACTCGATGTCAGGGGTTGTATTGAAAAATACAGTTGGGGAGGTGTTAAAAAATACCGTTTGTGAGGCATCCTAAAGACTAACGCATCCAAGAGACCAAAGATAACTCAGTCATACCCCCTAGACAAAGACAAAGACCAATTCCAAACCAAGGCAACAGGGACAAGGCATGATGGATTAAGGCTAAGTGTTGAGGTCACGCACTAAGAAACAGGGGTGCAAAGGCCTCAAGTAGTGCCTGTTTCCAGGTTTTCACCACTTGGATTTTATTACAATTTTTTCATTTTTTCTATTTTTTTTTTTCTTCTTTTTTTAGGAATTTTTATAATTTTTTTGAATTTTTGCTACCAAGGCGCCTGTTTCTAGGTTTTCACTAAGGCACTTTTTCTATTTTTTTAAATTTTTTTTATTTTTTTTTATTTTTTTGACAATATATATCCTTTTTTTGGATTTTTTCAAGATCAATAATTATGTACAAAGGATGCCCCTAGACAGAATGGGCATCAAACTCCCAAGCAAGATCACAACGTGCAATCCCAATGCTTTATCAAGTTGGAGGACAGGAGGGATTAGCAAGCTGGTGGAAAAGATGGAAGACGGGATAATGAAGGAGAATGAAGGGAAGAAATCCTCAAAGGAAAACTCCTCAAGAGTACCCAAGCTAGGAAAAAGAAACATCATGTAAAGCACATTTGGACAAGAATGAAAGGCCAGCATAGGATAAGTCACAAAAGCATAATGCAAGAGAAGGAAAGAATGCAGTCCAAAGGAGTAGACATGTCAAGAGGCTTCATAGCACCGTGTTTTACTTTTCTTTTTTTAGATCAAGAGCAAAGGGGAAAAGGATTGTGATATGCGAAAATGAATGGAGGAAGATAGATATGAAGGCTAAACATGAAAGGAATGAAAGCAAGATCATCGTAAGATAGCTCACAAGATAGCCCAAATGTTCGTGTATAGATCAACATTGTCAAAATCAAAGAGAGAATAGAGAATGGATGAAATATGTAGAAGAACTACGCATGATGCCTGGTTGCCAGGTTTTCATCAAGGTACCTATCCAAGGAACCACAAGGGAGTGGTTTTCGCCATAGGACGAAATTATTTCTCTTTAATTTTTTTCTTTTTTTCTTTTTTTTTTTGGAAGAATGAAAGCTTTTTAGATAATGCTCCTTGAAAGGATAAATCATCATATGCCAAGGATTCAAAATGACATGCTCAAAGATGCTGATAGGGAAAGGAAGATGAAAGAAAAAAATGGAGGATAAGATTTTATGCAAAGTGAGTGAGGTTGGAAGATAGGAGGAATAGACAAATGAGGAAAAAAGATAGAAGGTAAAAGGATTGTGAAAGGGTAGACAGAAAGGAAGATAAGATCAATGTTAATACACACCTTGAAGGGTGGAAAGAGGATGGAGGAAATGTGAATGAAGGAATACGTGAAGGAATATGGTGAATGGATAACAGAGGTTGTGGTTTAGGCGCATGGAATGAAAGAATGTTTTTGGAAGAAGATGAAGTGGAAGCCTTTGGAAGCTTGAATGTCAACTTCACTTGTTGCTCAACATGAGACTCTTTCAAGAGAGACTTTGGAATCCATATAGTCGTAGGCTTTTCATTTCTTTTTGATGATTTAGAGATAATATCTTCAATGATGGATTTTGGAACCCATACTTGTCATGTAGTTTTCTTCTTAGATATCTCTTTTGACTTTATGCCCCCATGTCGATTAGAGGAGACATGGTGATCTTCTTTTTTAGATGGATTCTTATATTGCTTCTTTTTATTGTATTGAACATTAAATTTTCTTCCAAAAGACTTGGGACTTGTGGAGGAAGAAGAAGAATATGACTGGTTTAGATGGGTGGATGGATGAAAAGGATTCAATGTTATGCATCTATGTTGATCATGAGGAAAGATAGGAGATGGAGGGACGTACGGAACCAATATGGATGAAAAAGTAGGAGAGTTAGGAGGGGAAAGTGAAGGGACATAAGGACCCAAGATGGAAGAAAAATGTGAAGTCCTTAGTATTGGTGGAGGAGGTCCAAGAATGGACGTAGAAGATGCAAAAGGATAATCAATAAGTTCATTAGTATGTATATCAAAACCAAGGACATCATCATCTTTAGAGTGAGAATTAGGATTTTCAATAGGATCGTGAACATCTTGAATAGGAGCACCTTCTTTGATAGGATTGTTTGAAGCTTGGAAAGACTTAGGAAGAGTAGAAAGTGGAAGCAAACATGGAGTGATAGAATAAGAAGATGGAAGACTTTGATCTTGACAAGGATCTTTGGATAGCATAAGCGCATAATTTTTCTCTTGATTTTCAATAGGCTTAACAATGGAAGTAACAACGCCATTTTTAATAAGTTTAATGGAAGTATCATCTTTGGAAAGTGCAAGTGAGGTAAGGTTATTTTGATTTTCAATAAGTTCAACAGTGTAAGTAGTAACTTGATCTTGCTTAGGAGAAGATTTAAGACATGGTGGAATGAATGAGGAAGGGCATAAGGGATCAAAAGAATCATGACAAAAATAAGAGACGTCATAAATAGGATTGGATGACATGGAGATTTCTTGATCTTGATCTTTCTTCATGGTCTTTTCTTTATCATTTTTAGAGTCCTCTTGACATGGAGCCACTTCTAAGGACAAGGAAGCATGTTGGAATTGTATGGGAGACTTGGGAAGAGATGGGGAAGGATTAGCTGAAGTAGGAATGATAGAATATAAAGGCTTAGGCTCTTTAGGTTTAGCATTATTGAAAGTATTTGCAGCCAAGTGAAGGTTAGCTTGAGTTTCTTTAAGACGTAGCCCTTGAGGATAACTATAGGGAACTGCATGAAAAGCATTAGGACTTTTGTCAGATGAAGAATTTGTGGAAGATTTGGCAACTTTAGGAGATGCATGAGTATTAGAAAAAGTAGAGGATGGAATGGAATTATCACAAAAGAATGGTTCATCATTAACATGATCTTGCTTGAGAGTGCAATCTTTATTTTCAGCATGAGAATACTTAGAGGAGCGATGCTCGTAGTAGCTACGTTTATAATTAGCGCGGAAAGCTTTATCTTCCTCAAATTCATCATCGAAGTATTGTTCATAAAAATCATCAAATTCTCTTTCAAAATTAGAATCATATGGATCACCATCACAATCTATCCAATAGGATGGCCCTTTAGTAAGAACAAGCACACGACAAGGAGGACTCTTAGGAATAGAAGTGTCATAATCATTTTTGTGTTTCATCATAATATCCATCATCAGAATAGGCATCAGAGCTACAATAAATGGGATCATCAGAGTCATCAAAGACGGGCGTGTCATTCTTCATAGAAGAGGTATCACAAGGATTATCATGTTTCTCACTATAATATGTATGACTATTGGGAGAAGTAGAAGAATAACGAGATCATGAAGAAGAAGAATGTGAAGACTTAGAAGAATGTTTGGATGATGACAAATGATGCAAAGACTTAGAAGAAGAATAATGTTTAGATGATGAGGAATGATGAGAAGTCTTAGAAGATGAAAGATTCTCAGAAGAAGGAGATTGTGAAAAGATTATTTCTATGATTTCAGTGAAGACATCTGACTCACTCAATTTTCATTGTATTTTTGCTATGGATTCATTACTCATATAATGTCTAGAAGAACGATATGTCATGAGTTCATCAATGAGTGTGATATCATCCATTGTCAAGAGACCTTTCCTAAGAAGATAGCGGAGATCCATGGTTCTAGAAGAGAAGGAATCAAGAATGGGAGAAAGAAGAGATGAATAGAAGAAGGTAGACTAGATAGTAAGAGGAAAAGAAACAAGAAGATGTTAAGATCTTAAGAAGAAGAGGAAGAAGCATGAAGGAAGAAGAGAAAGAATGGAAATGGAAGACTAGGAAGACATGGGAGATGTGGAAGAAAGAAGACCAAGAGTCATTTTGTGAAATTTGATACCATTTAAGTTCATTTGGATGTTGAGAAATATGTCATAGCACTTTTGGGGAGATCTATTGAATTTTTTATCTCTCAGGAACTCAAATTTGTTCGTTTTAATTGACCAACTAGATGCATTAATAGATTTTATCATGAATCAAGCACATAATACAGCAATCAAGGAGTTCAAGCAATCAATGTCTTCAAACAATGAGCAAGGGACAAAGCAACCTTGCACATGAACATGGATAGTGTCATAGAAATTCTACTCCATAAGAATGTTACTTGTGTATGTTCTCAAATGTTTTCCAATCATGCACATAGTCCTAGAAAATAAAAAGTTGGTTGCACTATGGTTCTTAGTAATGGCTTGACTCTGCAACTTTTGCAATCTCAAGTGGGTGAAATCCAATCCTGGCACACCGAGGTTTTGACACAGTCTAAGAATTTAATCAATCAGGAGCTACTGAGGAGATCTGACAACCCATAAGAAACTACACCCGTGGAGATTTCTTCCACAAGGACATTTATATAGCGGATGTCACTACCATGGCAAAAATGGCTATTACTGCTTGAGGTTCTGTCCGCGTGGTTTACCCAATAAAGAGAATGTCCACTACGGTTAACCCTCTCTAACAAGGAAGACTCACAAAATGGACCACATGGGGACTTAGTTTGGATTCAAGGGTTCCATGTTTCTGATTCTCCCAAAAGGGAAAAGAGCATAATCCTCTAGCCTCTTCACCTCACCAAAACATAGCAAACATGATTCATTGACCTTCTAATTTGAAATCACCTCATTCAAGGCTCACACAACAACAAATGACATCAATCCCCCAAAGAGATAAAGTATTTTCAAAAGTTGAAGTCCAAACCAAGTTGTCTAATGAGATGAAAACAAAATCATTCCCTACCTACAACGGGATCTATCGCCAAGAAGAGCTTCACATGTAAAACAAGAGAATGAGGCCCACTCTCTCAAGATCGCCACAAACAGTTTTCATAGTGCCTAATTACTATGTGAAACATCTATGCAAGAAAGCAAATCTAGGTCTATTTTTAGAGCACCAATTGGAAATGTGATCTATGAAAGCAAGAAACACTCAAGCTAAACACATGAGATGTTCATTTTAATTCCCAAAATCCAAATGTTATATAGATCAAAAAAATACCTCAAATCCAATGCAACGCAAATCATTTTGTTGTTTATCCAAGCAATTCCAAGCAATCCTCACGAACTCTCCAACAAGAAAGACAAGCAAACAAGCAAAAAAGATATGCAATGTATATTCAACTTATATCAAACCCTAGGGTTAGATCTGAAAAATCAATTGTTAGGAGCAATAATAACCAGCAAATAATCCAAATGACAACTCACATCATGCATTGAACCATGTGAAAAATAAATGCAAGCTAATCATTAAATGCCCTTTTTTTAAATTTTGATTTTTGACCTAGTCAACAATATTGGACTTATATGCCATGAATTCGGATCCTAAATCCTAAATACAGAAAAGAGACCTCTGTTAAAAAATAGAGAGCTTTCCAAAAATGTCAAAATTTTAAAAAGATCTTTTCATTTGTGCTCTAGGGAGCCATTTTCCCAAAATAGACCAATTTTCATAAATTGACCAAATGAGCTATGATATTGCATTTAAATTTAAAACTAAAATAATGGACCCCCTGTAGAATTTAAAGAAATTTCTAAAAATGTAAAAATTTCCAAAAACATTGCTGATTTGCGCCAAAAACTAAGGTTTTATGAAAAATAAAGAAAAAATTCAAAATACCTTGGAAAATTCTAAATTTTTTACTAGAGCTTCTCTGATATATCGCCAACCTAAAAAAAATTCAAACCAAAACTCCAAGCCGTTTGGGAGACATGATCAAATCTTTGAAAATATAGGGTTTTCATTTGCAAGCAAATTTGCACAAGGGTTAGGCTTGAAAAACTTCAATAAAATAACCATGTAAAGGTTATAGAATCTGAGATCTGAATAAAATGGAGAAAAATTGGGAGCATCATTCCCCACGGTGGGCGCCAAAAATGTGTGCTAAAATGTTGACACACTTCTATGAATCATTCCATCCAAGGTTTCTCAAGAATGAGACCTCAGATATCAATCCATAGCTCTCTAGTCATGGAGTGCAAAGGTGTGAAATAGAGGCCCTTAGATTGACCTAGTTAGTGCCTATGCAAGTACACCATGAAATGAGAGATTCAAATGCATGAAAATGAAATCTACTCTATATGATTGCAATTCATGAAAGAAAATTAATCTAGATGATAACAATGCATGATTAATCTATGAAAAGAAATACAAATGCAAGTTTAATCTATGAAAATAAACATGAATCTAATCTACATGAGTAGCCATGAATGCAAGAAGAAGAAGACCAGAAGAGAGAAGTTGCAATATCCAAGCTTGAGTGCTCAAATTCTCCTCCAAAATTGCTCTCCAAACCTGCAGCATAACAATACTATCAAAACCTAATATATGAAAATGAGAATGAGGGATTTCCTTATAAAGAAAAGTGAACGATTAAGATTAAGAGGCAAAAAGAAATAATCAATGGTTGAGATTAAGAGGCAAAAGCCCACCACTTAGGAAGATGTGATGAAAAAGGGATTTTTATTTAATTTAATTTAATTTATTTCCTTTTTCATTAGATAAAGTGCTTTAAGTGGGGATTTTTATTTATTTAATTAAAAGAGGGGTTTTCTTTATAATTAAATAAATTAGAAGAATTTTATTTAATTAAATGGGGGAAATTGAATTTAATTAAATAAAAGGAATTTAATTAAAACCTAAAGATTAAATCTTTTAATTAAATAAGATAAATTTTATTTAATTAAAAAGAAAATTAAATCTTTTAATTAGATAAAAATGATCAAACCTTAGGAAATATTGAAATAATTGAATTAATTACAATTTGATCAAGAAAATTGATTTGAATTGAAAATGTTCCAAAGCATTGATTCATAAATTTGATAAATTGATAAAATGATAAATGGGGCCCAAAGTCTAGGCGACCATTTTAGGGTGCATACACCTTGTATGCTCTTGTCTTTGCCAAAAATTTCTTTGCATGCTCCTGCATTGTTGATTCAATTTATTCAACTATTGATTTGGGCATGAAATTAACTAAGATTCTTTCTATCATTTGTTTTTCCATATGCAATGCATATGTCCACCTTGCTGAAATTTTATCTTGTAGCTCCTTTGGAATATGAGCTCCAAATTGTAGGGATACATACTTGTAAGCTACCATCATCTTAATAATTGCTTCCTCAATTTTATTTTGATCCTCGGTAGATAGATTTCCCCATTGTCTAATCTTAGGATTTGATATACTACCTGTATTGATGATTGACTATGTAATTTCACCATTTGTCTTTGGAATTTTGGCCTTTTCTACTTGTATTCTTTGTTCTCTTTTTGCTTCTGCAGTATCATCCTTGTCCTCTCTTCCTCTTACATATCTTTTGCGTTGTCTTGGTGATGGGTGCTTGGTTAAGGCTTTTCTTTTCATATAAGTTTTCACTGTACCTTTCTTCAATAGTGGTGAGTCTACCTTAGTTTTTTTATTCTGGTCCTAGATGTAATTGTTACATCAGTAACCTTTGATTTCTTGGCCTTTGGTGGTTCTGCATCTGATTTGGTAGACTCAGAGTCACTCATCTTTTTACCTTCACCGATGGGTGACTATTCCTTGGTGATATCCTATGTTTGTTCTAACTCTTCATCAGTTACTGAGAGTTTCTTCTTGAGTGTTTTCAGCATTTGAGTTTGCTTCTTCCCTATCTTCTTGAGTACTAATCCAGTCTTTATCCTTGACTTGGCTTCTTCATATGTGCCAAATCTACTTATAGATTTTTCAACTGGTTCATTTAGTAGGGCTTCAATGGCTTTTGTAGCCTAATCTATATCAATTTCATATTCAAGTGGTGGTAACCATGTTCTTCTCGGGTTGACAGCTTTGATGAGTGTAGTTTTGGTGTCAACTACAAAGCATATCTCATCTTTGCATTTTTCCACTAGCTGAGTAGGGATTCTCGTCCTCTTCTCCATCCTAGTCTTGAATGTGGCAAAGTATCCATCCATAAAAGGTGTGAATTTATCTCCTAGTGACTTAATGAAATCACTAATCTATGTAGTGATTGGTCGGTTTGTGTCCCAAGTGACATTACTGACTGAAGGAAAAAAGTTATGAAAGTAAAATAATGTGCAAACCTATAGAGAACCAAACTTACATGTATTAGATCTGGCTGATCTAATGGTTCTCATGTTTTCTTCCAATTGCTTTAGTAGCAGCTCTGCTAGGTCTAGTTGCACTCATTTCTTTACAATTTTGTATGTTGTGTAAATAGCTCCATAAGAAATTTTGTTCATTCTGCTTGCCTAAAATATATTGTATCCAACCACATATGCATTGAACTTAAATTCAGGGTCGGTGATTGAATTCACTTTCAGGCCTATGTCATCCCATTCGGCTCCTGTTATCTTTTCAATCTCGGGGTGACCAGGGTACCTTAGGGATTTTGTCTTCTCGGTGATTGGGTATCTGGTAACTGCATGAATCACATCCTTTGTGATTGCCTTAGGTTCATCCAACCACATTTTACCATCATGCACTCTGATGAGAACAATACGAATCCATTCAGTCTTGAATTCCTTTGGGAACAGTAGGGCATTGGTTAACCCTTTCACTTTGATGTGTTTGTACTCATCCTTTAGGTTTCCATCCTTGCATAGCTTTTGATAAGCTTCTTCAAGCTCAATGTCTCCAATCTCTACAACCTTGCAGTGTATGTATGCTCAAATGTCTTTGACCAGAAAGACCCTAGGTGGGATACTCAAGAATGCTCCCTTGTCATCAGGTTGAGAAGAAACCTCGGGATAGAACTTGTAATTTGGTCCCTCATAGGTCGAGTTCTTGATAAGAGCGACCTTCTTATCTTTTTTCATCTTGATCTTCAAGGTTCAGGAAGTGGATTCCATTGATTTTAAAATTAGGGCTTCTTCACAAATGAACTGTGAGCTCAGTAAGTCTTGGTACTTATTGGATGATCATGGTGAGTGCTTGAAATTTTTTGGAGTTGCTTTGGAATTGTTGTTAATCGCTCTGTAATATGATCTGTTTGAATAGCTCTTTTCACTCTGCAATCTGCTCGTAAATGTTGGGTGAACAAATGAGTTCACATTTTCCCTTTTTATAGAAAAATATAACCTAAGTGATGCATTAAATTCTTCACCTACCACTTGGTTGACAACATATAGACTCCTAGTTAACAAACCAAAGAATTCAGCTTGGTGAGTATTGAATACTTGGTATAAGGTGTCAACTCGGTTGTCTCCTACATGTTTACTGATGATGCTCAATGTATAGTGTCAACTCAGTTATCTTTCATATTTTTACCGACATGCAATTTTTTCTTAGTTCATATTAACACCAGACTAGATTCACAAAACATAACATGCAATACCATAGTGCATGTTCATTCATGCTAATTTGGCATATTCTCAAATGAATATAGGAACTAATGTAAAATACAACGTTGTACAGTGTAGTTCCATACTTACTTGTATTGCTTAGGTGGGGTGGTGGAAGTACATGATCTGTTGGATGAGGTGTCACCAAATATATTTCTTTGTCCAGCATTATCATTTTTTGAAGCTCTCCTCCACATTTGATTTCTCATTCTCTTGATGTCTTCAATAGTATTTACATTTGCAAAAGTGTTTGACTTTGTCACTCGGTCTCTATAGTCCTTTCTTAAGTGACCGACCTTATGACAGTGTAAGCATGCCATTCTAGAGTTAGTCTAGTTCCTAGATCTTTGTATGCATTTCCTCATGTAGTTAGAAGCTATATGTCCATATCTACCACATGTTGTGCAATTTACCCAAGTTTTGTAATCCCAAACATATGTATTACTGACTCTTCTCGGTTGATATGCATTTTATTGTTCTTTGGGTTTCTAGACTTTCTTTATCCTTTTCTTGCATTCATGATATGTGTGGTCATGTATGTTGCAAGTAGAAAAATGTTTCTCAATGTAATATTTCTTCTTTGGTTTGTTCTTCTTGGATCTGCATTCATGTGCTTTGTGTCCATGCTTGTTACACTTATAACAATTACCTATGAATATAGAAGTATATTTAGGAATACATTTTGCTTTGCTCTTGCAAACATTTGATGTGTGGCCTAGTTTTCCACAAAGATTACATGAACACTTCTTTGGCCTTGGATTTGAGTATACATTCTTTTGATCAGCTTGGTATGATGATTCTCCATGCTCGGTATACCCTAAATCTGTATTTTTGTTGAGTCTTCTCTGTCCATTTAGAAATTCATGCATTCTTTTTGTACTGCCTTCAACTTTCTTGATCATATCATTATGATATTGTTGAATATTTGCTTCATGCTTCAGTTTCTCATTTTCTTATTTTAGTTCACCAATAATTTCCAATTTTCCATTAATTTCTATGTTCACTCGATTGGCCTCATGAGTCATAAGAACTATTTGACTGGTGATTTCAATGATGTTCAGTAAGTCTTTGTATCTTAGTTTCTTTCTCTTACAACTTTTTAGTATTCTTCCTCCTGTCATCAATAGATAAATTTCTTTCTTGTTCAACTTGTCTTGCATTATTCATAACATCAATCATCCTTACCATCTATGTCTCTTAACCGATCTACAATACTTTTACTTGATCAGTCAGATGTTGATTGATTTCATTTAGATTTGTAATGCTTCATTCAAATGTGTCTAATGTATTACTAGATCCTGATCCAAATGAATCAATAGGTCAGGTATCTCTTCTTCATGATATTCAGTTTCATTGTAGCGAGATGCCATGACTTTTCTTTCAGCCAATAACTCTTTCATCGTGTTTCTTTCTTCTTTGTATTTCTCAAAGAAAATCTATATCTGCAACTTCTGATTCTTAATATTTTTATCAAGCTTATACCTTTCCATTGGATAATCTTTTCTCTAGAGTGATTAAACTTTTCCAAATAAGAGATCTAGCTCTGATACCAATTGTTGGAATAATGGAAGGGTGTGTACTGAGAGGGGAGGGGTGAATCATTACCCTTAAAAACTTTTACCAATTAACCTTAATAGTCATAACTTGTATAACCAACCACTGTTTCTTTCTTAATTCATGCATGTAATATCATAGCATAAATGTAAAAGCAGGTAAACAAACATAGAAACATTCATGAAACTCACTTACACATGACACAAGAATTGATAACACAGAAAACCCGTGTTAGAAGCTAAAAACTGTGGTGGGGATGAAACCCACAAAGATTCACTATTTGCATAATGGAAGGTGCCTATTAGGACTACAAATTGTGATCACTTCTGATGATCTTACCCTATTAGGAGTAACATGTTAGACTTGTTAAGTCTACTCGGTAAAGGTATTTTAGCAACATAATGTATGTGTGCACTCGGTTAAAAGATTTACAATAAGACTGTTAAGACCACCTTCTTGAAGGATTTCTTCTATTTGCTACAATTGTTGGAGAGTAGAAAAAAATATTTATGACCTGATAGTTTGCAATCTTGAATTGTTGATTACAGATCCATTAAGTTCACAAAATTGTATATCACCTATTGTGATAGATAATACCTTTGTTCTTCTCGGTAGCCTTGAATGTAGTTCTTCATAACTAAATTCTTCTTTATTTGTTCTTCTGAATGAAAACCTCTGTCTAATCCATAGATGTCCTTGTGCAGCTACAATCATCATGTTCTTGATTGATTACACATCTATATATACAATGTATTGACCTAATTAGGTTACACACTTTTCTTGAATAACTCTAAGATCAAAGGTTTACAACTTGATCTTGATCTCCTAGTTTGAATGAATACAATCAGTTAAACTGATTAAATCCATCAATTGTGTTTTTCTTGATCCTCAAGAAATGGTTGTCCAGCTAAGCAAAAATATAATTTAAAGACTAAAGTGCTTTAGCTGACGTGTAGCTCAGATTCACTTTTCTCGGTGTTAAAACTATCTCTCGGTTAGAATGGTTCTCGGTGATGTCTCTTCTCGGTTGTGTCTTTGTATACTAGTGCTTGGTTTTATCTTTTAATACCGATGCTTGTTTGTGTCTCTATTTTTTTATGTCTCTACTCGGTGTACTAAGTATTTCGGTGACCACTTTGTTCGATGAACACTATGTTTGGTGATCATTGTCTGTCGATGAATGTTGTCACTCGGTGAATGTTGACCGACCAAAACTATCTACTTGAATAATAATGACAATATCTGGTCCTTTAAGGATTATCAATAATTACATCACTTCATGTTTCTAGCTCAGACCTCCCCTGCGGTCACCATATTCCCAATTCATATCGTACAATCATTGCGATGATTACTTTTCAGACATCTCATGCCACTTGTCACATCGGCCACCAATTCAGTCCTTGGGTGTGTTTTAACTTATTTTAAACTACTTCAAACCAAGGTTTGAAGAGGTTAAAAGTGTTTCATAGCCGCATAATTACGTATGAAGGTGTCCCACTTGCAATCACAATCATTAGAAAAAATCCTTTATTTGAACCTCTTTGAACTACTTCAAACCGAGGTTCGAAGAGGGCCAAAGTGGTTCATGAGAGACTCAAGGTTACAAACACTTGATGGAGGGAAAATTGATCATACAATAAAAGATTAAAGGCATTGTAATGAGTATTCTTAGGAGTAAACATGACACAGGAAATAGACTGACGCAAAAATGAAGGGACGGGAGGATCGAGAAATGATTTTCAAATTGAAAATGAAGGGTCAGAGACACTTAAAAAAGGAAACTCATATAGACACTAACACGATGCATAAACCCAACTAGAAAAAAGTTGAGTGCTTGAAAATTTAGGCGTTGTGAATCCTAAAAATTGGTCGATTGTGGGATTGACCACTATGCACGAAGAATGGGTTTCCTTTAGGAATTGGAAGGTGGGTTTGAAATAAATAATAAAGTGCTTCATCATATCCCACTCTAACAAAATATTATTTTCAAAAATGAGGAAAAAATCAGGGGGATGAAGAGGAATTGATGTGCCTTGGGACAGAAGCTTGTTTTCTTCTCCCACAACTGCAAGCCTATTAACTAGAGTCTTTTCCTTTTTCTCTACATTGGTCACCTGAAATTGCAGGTTATTTAGCTCAATACTCTGATCCATGACTTTCTTTGTACTCAGTGTGATCTTATCTTCTTCCCTCATTAATAAGGCCTCTAGCTCCTACTTCTGCTTATTTTCCTATGCTAGCTTATCATTGAAGCTCTTTGATTTTGTGGCTTTAATAGCTTGGTCTTGCACAAGGAGCACTTGTGCATTGGTCAACTACTTCTCTACATACTGCTTCTCTATCATCGGAACCTTTACTTGTTCCTAGAGATGCATGGTATCCTAGTTACTAGCTTGCAACTGGGCTATCTCTGATTCCTTGTTAGTGAGATTCTTCAAAACCTCACTCTTTTCTTTCTTCTCTTGTTGCAACTGTGTGGTTATATTTTGTACTTGGATTAAAAGTGTGTACTTCTTAACTTTCTCCTAAAGCACTTGTGCTCTGAGTTGTTTGATCTTGTCCTCTAAATATTCCTCTCTGAATGAAAGGTGAAAGTTGGTAGCTTTGACCTTGTCGGGTTCCTTGGTTTTCTTTTCAAGCTTTCGATCCTTCTTCATGTAGTCTGAGGACATTATTCTCTGGGATTGTCCAAGGGGCTCCACCTTGTCTTTCAGTTGTGTTGAACTAAGATTGACCCCCATGCCAGAAAAATTGTAATCATCTAGGGTCATTTATCCCAAAGGCTTTATTACCTTGGGTGTCACATTAAAGATTAGCAACTTTTGTTGCTAATCATTGAAAAAGGTTTACACACTAGGTTTCGTGAGCTTTAAAGCATCTTTTCCTTTCCTTTTCTGTGCTCATTTTGATCTCACCAGCATCCTTGTGTCAATCTACTATTGCTAGTATATGTAGGAAGGGATATATTACCTATAAAATGGCTCTCTAAGTGAAAGGGAATGGGGATTGTAACCATTGCTGAGGTCTATAGCGAAAAAGCTATTGTTGCTAGAGAGAATAGTGGGATGCTTCAAGGATTTTTGGGGGTTGAATATGAGTGGTGTTTGCATCTGATGGAACCACTGGAAGAGTGAAAGAGATTGAGCTTTAGATCACCGATGGATTGGTGTCGAAGGTTAATGCTTGAGTCACCTTAGGTGTGGAACATGGATTGGGATTTGGGATGACTGCTGCAAAAGGTGTTCTTGGTGCCACAGTGGGTGAAAATATTACGGCCACACTCACTTGGGTGCTAGGGATAATGATAGTGGAAAGGGGCATTAGTGGCACAATCACAGATGTGATGGAAGGAAGAGTGGAAACTATGGTAGGCACAGTGGCAGAAACCTTAGATTGAGAATTGAGGAGGGGGGCAGTGAAAATTACATGCCCTATAGTCGCTATCGATGTGGGAGTTTTAGGTACAAAAATGGAAACATGCCCCAAGCGAGAGCTAATGTTCTACCTTTTTGCTAGCATGGGTTTAGATGCATTAACCACTACTTATGTTGAGCCAAAAGAATCAACTTGCTTCCTTGTTCTTTTTCTTGGCCCCTTTGATTTACCAGAACTCATCAAGACTCATGTGGGAAACATGCCAGGAGAAATGACCCTCGCAAAAGGTAGGATCATAAAAAAAACTCCCTGAATGTTAGTTCCATCGGGAGGTGGGGCTTAGCTGACCTGTGTGCATTTCCATCCTTATGTGCTACCTTCCATATTTGCTCAAACTAAACATCAAAGGATTATTTGTTAATGTTAGCCCATGTTTGTTGTACCCTCCTACATATAAATCCAAAACACCAATCTCTTATCATCATACCAGTCCTCATTATCCATGTTTCTCTACATCTTGACTAGTATCTTTTTGGTGGGATCCACCTCTATTGTAGGTTTGTAAAAGTTGTGCCATGGCGGTCACTCTTCCTTCAGTATCTGTGCGAGGTCTATATAGAGGGTTTGGACTTCTCTCTTTAGGCTCATGCAAGAATCCCAATACCTGCAGACCTGGTACCTTATGGTGTCCTTCCTATTTGAAAGGAAACCATCTTGATCAAAGATCCATTTATCATTGATCAATAAGAGGCCAGTTTGCAGCAACTTGGAAGTGAGTACTCCTTTGGCTTTGAACTTCTTCTCCATTGTAAGAGGCCCATGGGTTTTCTTATTCTACATAATCATAGTGGCATGCTCCCCTATGCTGATACAAACCTTAATTGTTGAAACTTGCCTCAGAATCTCCAAGGCTAGGGTGTGATTTGAAATGCAGAATGGCAGACAGAAGGGCTCCTCTATGAATCCATGCACTCAAATCATTAAAAAATTGGCTCCATAGAACCATTTGCACCTTGGCATGAAATTTTTCATCCAGCTAACCCGATCATCTACAAATCACAAGGGTCACATGGGATCCCAACCCTAAAAAACATACATCGTGGGAACTAGGAAAGCCTGCGAGAAGGTGTAGATATCATGAGTGGAAGATAATAATGGGGTCCATCTTGTTACAAGAAACATTTTCCATCTTCATTATTTGTGGTGGGGTTCATGAAGGATCTAAAAAATGGGCATTTTGGTGCAAAAACATATGCACAAGGAAGGAGATGTAATGGAAAGTGGCCTCCTTCTTGAAAAGCATGATCTAGGTCTTGATTTCTAAAGCTAGGTTCTCGACGACATCAAAGAAGAAAGGATCCTTTTGCTTCCTGAGCTTGAAAAACATACACATTTGGAAGGGTTGCACATTATAGTTGTTCTCGAAGCCATAAATGAAAGAAAGCATAAAGAAGACATCCTGCATGTTTTCCTAAGCAAGGCCTTTGATCCCTAGAGGAAACTTGGGCATGACATTATTGTTTGCATCCTTGTTGAAGCAAGAGTTGTAAAAGTTTGTGTGTGATGCTTTGTTTCCCAATATGATTCTAGTTCATTTTTGGTAAATAGCTTCACATGGGTATTAGGTCAGGGAATGCATAGGATATTCCAAATAGCCTTGGGGCTTATGGTAACTCTTAGTTTGTTTCCCTGGATGATGTCTTTCTTTCCATTAAATAAATTTGTACAACACTGGATGAATTCAGGTCAATGTGGAACCCTAGGCACCATGTGTTGTGGAAGGCCACATTCCATATGCCTCGCAAGATGAATGGTAGGCTTCATCCTTTTTATGTTCTCAATTATTATTTGGCAAGTTGCTTCCCTTAAGGCTTTGGGTTCCTTGCGGGGTCTAGGTCAAAGACTTCCTACAGGGCATCTATCAGAACCCGTATGTTCTTAGTCATGCTTTTCACCTTTGTCTATGTCCTTGTGTAAGTTGGCTTAGGCGGCATAATGTGGCCTACATAAGAAACATCTCTTTAGATGTCTACATATTCAAAGGATCTCAAGTTGCAAAACAAGTACTAGTTATTTCTACATCGGTTGCCATTTTTCACTGTAGGCTCTTCTACTTCAAGCCTTTACACACTCAGTCTCTCTACAGTGATTAACTTGCACCTAAAGCCTAAAAGCCCTTACTCAATTACTCTTTTCTAAGAAACGCCTGGAAAATCAAAATGTGCAAGTGCTCAATAAAATTTAAGATAAATAAAATTATTTCTTAAGGCATAAGCTTCAACATAAATAGGCCCGTAAAGATTGATATTATTTTCTTAAGAGACATTTGCGGTCTTTTCATTATGTGTTGTAAACTAACTTAGCGGTTAATACCATTAATCCTTGCTCATGTGATTTAATATATTTATTATAAAAATACTAGCAGATGTGCCTTTAAAATGACACATTCTTTGTTTTTGTTGCCTTAATCATGAAATAGAGCCTCCTTCAGGACTCGCGCACCAACCTGAAAAGATTTGCATTAAAACCTTGACTGCTAAAAAAACTTTCCTCGTGTTGGTTATTTTTTATGTTGTGACTACTGGACAACAAACTTTTCATTTTGTAATATATTTTTTAGAGAAATCCAACTCCAACTATTTAACAATGGAATGAAAAGGACCAACTAAAAAGGATGTGTAACCATTCTTCTACACTTTAGGTTCTGCAAAACCAAGGGGGGACACCCTTTAATGCCTTCAAATATTATGTGTGGCATTAATCAAGTAGATATCTCACACAAGCTCAACACAATCAGGAGATACTAGGCAATTAGCTAATTACCCATTGAACATCGACCATGAAGTGGAGCATGAGATTGGTAGAACACAACAAACACATAAAAAATAGGATGTATCAGATTTTATATTTAAATTGCAGAATATAGCCAAACCCAACCAGATATGCATCATTATGAAAAATAATAATCCCTGATTAGTGCCTTGTTCATTGGGCAATACCTCAAAGCAAACAAAATATACAACAATCAACTACTATCAAAGATTCCAAGCCATAAACACAATCAATCCAAACCAATACTTCTTATAAGATCCTCCTGTAGACAATCAAATGAACTTATGTCACATCCATAGCATCATTTAATCTGATCCTAGATCAAAACTAAAGACTAATGACATATACATAGATAAACTCTATGCAGTGAATCAGAAAATTCAGAATTCAAAAGATAGACACCAAGGAGATATTTGAATCTGGACTCTTATATTAAGTGTGAAGAATCACATCCTTGTATACAGTTTATTTCAAAATACACCATTTCAACAATCTGCAAAATATTTGAGATATTCTATTTCATATTAACACACCTAGTATAGTCTGCAACTATTATTCCTATGGAACCAAAAACTAGAACCTCCTAAAGCCAAGAACCTTGGAACCTCTGAGGCAACCAAAATTGGAACCTTTATCCTGTGAAGAAGAAAAGAATAAATAGAAGAAGAATAAACTCAGACAACCTCTGATTGACAAGTATCTCTTCCCTCTAAACCATTTGACTCTGCAAAATATCTTCCCCTTCACCAGACTAAAAATTTGATTTCCTTTACAAATATCCTCTTTGCCTCCTCCAAATCTCAAAATCTTCCATGCATGCCTTTGAAATCTGATTTCATATACTTTGTATTTTCCTTTGAAACTTCGTCTTCCTGTGCATGTTCTTTTATATTTTCAAAATAACATTGCTCTTTATATTTGAAAAATCATCATTTCAATCTTCTGTGCAGACTTAATTTATAACTACGCACATTTAATATTATTTACTACATTTTCAATAGTCTGTGCAATTTTGAGTGATATCATTAAAGTCTCCCCCTTATTACTTAAATTTTCCCCTTCACCTTGATCTTTATCATATTGGGCATTGTTCTTTAATACTTATTTCTGCACATTATTATTTAAATTTGCACATTAATATTTATCCTTGTTTCTGCCTTTTAATCCTTGTTTTTGCACAGACAGTCCTAGATTTTTCCACTTGTCATGAGCTCACTAGTCCAGAAATCCACCTGGGTGCTTGCATCACCTTCCTCTGCCCGGACCCACCACCTATCAAATTTCCACATGTCAGCTGGGCGTAATGCCTTAAAGATAACTTTTGAGCATCTTTTCCCTTCAAGGCATAGCGCCAATCATTGATCTCATCTACATCAAGATCTGCACCTAGCTAACCAACATGTGTTATGATCCCGCCACATCACCATCCATTTGCGTGCCTCATTGTTGGCCCTGATATCGTCCGTACATCTTTGGGAGTTAAGGCATTGTTCCTACCATCGATCTCACCACCTTGGGATTCATGCACATTTGATGGTATCATCTGCCACGTGTTGCTGCCACCTCACCTATGTGGGCCCCACCAAAACCTTTTTCCATCTACCGAGGTCGCTCACCTAGCAAGGCATGATCACCAACAAGCTCCACCTGAGTGCGGTCACCAAGAGCCTCTAGGCTCTTTTCTTCATGTTAGTATGTGAGTGTTTTTGTATATAAACATCTTCAAATACCACTCCCCCACCAATGTGGGATAATTACTTTGATAGTTTTAAATATTTCTCTTTAATCACATGCCCAAAATTTGG
>MU227491.1:7633622-7679536 GCA_018584345.1 Thuja plicata | reverse complement strand
CTTCATGTTAGTATGTGAGTGTTTTTGTATATAAACATCTTCAAATACCACTCCCCCACCAATGTGGGATAATTACTTTGATAGTTTTAAATATTTCTCTTTAATCACATGCCCAAAATTTGGTTTTTGTTGACCAAGTGAAGGCATTCACAATCACCCCTAAGCGCTGCATTCACCAAGAGCTTTTGCTCTTTACTTTATTCAACATACAAAGCACTTTACTATAAAAACATAAAAGAACTCCCACTCCCTATGCATGTGGGATAATGTTTTTTCATTCTGCAAATAAGACAGCTCACATGCCTTGTCTATGACTTCACATTTTGCATCTACTTGAAAGTTTTTTCTTTAAAAAAAAACTCCTTCAACATATCCCATGCAAAACCTTCTCTAACCATGCACATCCTTTACACCATGCTCAGCTGCTTCACTCCATAGCCTGCACAACTTTTTGCTTGAGGATTCCATGCAACCTCCTTCTTCAAAACCATGCATCACTTCCTCCTCTTTACCAACATTTCTCCCTTGTTTGATGGCATGGTAGGAAGGATTTTACAAAGGTTGTGGAATTTTTCATTGCACCTACCAACACACTTGCTTGAATTTTTTTAAAATCTTTTACCTACCAATGCACTTGCTTCCCCCTCTTTACCATGCGCAGACTTCTTATACCACATACATTGCATAGGCTTTGGAGAAGGGACCTACGCTATCTTTTCTCTGATGGATGTCCATACCATTTTTGAAACTCCAATTGTTTAATATTCATTGGGTATTAGGAAAGCTCCAAATTGTTCCCCCGATAGTGTATAGTTCTTCCAATGACGTCCATTGGTGGGACATTCACATTGTTTGTCCAATGAGTGACTACCTTCGATCAAAAACTTCCCCCTTGGGCGTGACATGGAAATCCTGGAAAGGTTACAGTATTTGGCATTACACCTGCCAATGCATTTGCTTGTGGGTTTTAAAAGCATTTCTCACCAATTCCTCTTTGTGTATAATCTGCAATTAATGTTCTTTCATGTCTATGCTTCCAATTAAGCACTCACATCCACTACATTGGCGTTGGCTAAGAGTATGTCTTGGATTTAAAACCTTCTTATTTCCATTAGTGTGCATGCAAGGAGATTTGGCGCAGGCGGGGAGGTGAATGACTGGCAATGACTATGGAATTGCTTTACATCTACCACCTTGCATTTTCTTGGAAGGTTACTACAACACCTTCATCCATTTCATTATAATAACACACTCATAGTACGTTGTGAATCCAAGTCTGTGAAACATTCTGTGAGGTAGAATATATTGAATTTCCCTATGCTCAAAATTTGACTGTGCACTATCATATTCATTGTTGGATGTCATACTTGAAAATATTAAAATTCCTTCCACCAACCCATCTAGTGTTACAACCATTTGAGACCAAAATTTATTTGGGGAACCCTGCTTTGTTATAAAATTACAATCATTGAACTCCAAGAGCAAAAACTAAGTGTTTGAGATCCTTTGATACTTCTGCAAACTGACCCCAAAACAACTAGCCTCTAGAACAGGCTTTAAAATTTGACTAAATTACCCCTTGAAGTTGCGAGAACTGGAAAACCTTCTCCTCTCCAACATCAAAGTATGGTCGCCAACTAGATTGACTTGAAAACATTAGGGCTGCAAGATAATAATATTCAAAATAAACTATTTCACTTATTCTACAACCGGACATGTCAAAACACGTGCAAACCCTGCCCAAATGCAACTTAGGAAAATATTAAATCAAATCTTGAGAACCCACCATTTAAAAAATTGATTCATTAAAGCATACTAAGCATGTGCAGTAAAGGATTTTGTGTGATTAAAAATTAAGTGCAAGATATCTATAATAATAAAATGACCAGTCTGAAGCACTTTGAAAGTGGAGATGTGAAAACACAGCAAACTGACTTCGAATTCACCTTGGCACAAAAATCAAACCATGTCTTGAGATCCTATCACTTGGCCAATAGATTCATTCATCTATAAGGAGAATTCATGCAAGAGGAATTTATCTGATTTAACTCCATGTGCAAGCTATAACTGATTAAACTTGGCAATTCTGAAAAACTGTGCAAATGCAAATGTAAAAACAACATAAATTGCATTAGGATTCCTCTCGTGAAAAAGAGAAAATCAACTCCTGGATCCTTGAAACTCTCCAAGTTGGTATACCTTCATCCAGAGAATGAAGATAACCAACTCACTCATCCTGACCATCAATTTGCATCAAGATATTAATATGCAAAGTGAACCTCCTAGAAAACTTTACTACTACATCCACTGAAAACTGAATAATCTCCTGATTAGATTTCACTTCACAAATCAATCAAGTGAACCCCCTATGGTCTAAATGTCTAAACTATATTCACTTTCACATAGGTATTATGAGACTTCAACTGCATTTTCCTGATGGTCAATAGGTCAACCAAAATTGTTCTCCAAAGTCAGCCTTTTACTAACTTTCTGAATTCAAACACACTGAAATTCCACTAGATGGATTCAGAATTGGCTAAGAAAAATGTCCAAATAGATTGACCATGATCTGAAAATATTCATGGAGGTACACCTTCATGTTTACAATGTAGGGGAACATTCAATTCCTTATGAAATTCAACTAGGTGAAAATTGTGGAGCCCCAAAGTAGGGTACTTTGTTATTCTACAAATCACATTAAAAAAACCAGAATGAATTGAAAATAGAATGGCTTTGGAAAAATTATCATCTAAACTCATAGAGATCTGAAAATAGATGTGTAGACTCAATTTCATGCCTACCATGTATCGAAACAATGAGTCTCAATTTTTCCAAAGATACAAACCTCCAAAGTGGGACACTTAGCAAAATCTAGAAATGTGCAAAATGCAGATTTAGGTTATCACCTCCAAATAGATATCTCCAAAACATACCCAAATTGACTTCTGAATGTTGTAACCCTCTAAAATTACTCCAAGATAAGTAGTGAACATATTTCCCAAGCATTTTCTCATCTAAATCCCCGAGTCTCTTTTTATTTGCAAAAAATGTAGGCCTTCTTTACAAGTTTTCAGGGGTAGCAATTTGTGCCTTAGAGAAATTTTTTACCTGGTCACTCCAAATTTCTCCAAAATTTGAGAGTGCCAACATCTCGCTTGTTGAGCTTTAATAAAAGGAGGATGCATGGCCTTTTAAAAGGAAAGTTTGAGAGAATCTGCAAGCTAACACTTGTCCACACTAAGGCTATACAACTACTTCGCAAAAAAATTCCTTAGACCACCCAAAAACTAAGGAACTTAGACTAAAAAGCTACACGTTGCTAAAAGCCTAAAAACCTCTAACTTATTAAACATAGCAAAAAAGGATGCACACCTTATTTATACTATAATAAATGGTGCACTATAATATTTGTTGAAATGATTAAGATGGATCCCATTAATGGTGATTTCGAGAGGCTCACCCTCCATTATGTCAAGCTCAAAGGAGTTGAATAGCTTACACCTATGATGTGGAAAGGACCTTACCACAGGCTTTCAAACTTTGCATGCATGTCAAGCTCAGCTCCACTCTCATTATACTTAAGCACTAGGTCACTCTTCTTGAATGCAAGTTCAAAGCTCTTCTTATCAATCCATTTCTTCACTATGCTCTATCTAGTGTTCATATCAGTGAAGGATTTCTCCCGCTTCTCGTGTAGCTCCAACAGTTCTTTCATTCTGACTTTTGTGGGAGAATTCTCTTCGATCTCTACTGCTTTGAGTAGTTGCAATGTTTGGAGTTCCACGAAGATAGGAAAAATGAAATATTTCTCATAGACCATCCCATAAGGTAATGCTTTAATAATTTTCCTTGGGGTAAGGTGGTCTTCCCATAGAGAATTTTGTAGATGCCTATGCCACTCGCGCTTATGTTCGACTCCTATCCTCTTGCTTACAAAGAATAGGTTTTTGTTTTTTTATTCTGCCTGACCATTACCTTATAGGTAATAAGTGCAGGAAGTCTTTAATAAAATGTCATTGCGAAGAGAAAACATGGATAAATTTGAACCCATAAAATCCTGGGAATTTTCAAAAATGATTGTCTTTGGGGGACCAAAGTGGGTGACTACCTCTTCGAGGAAGTTCAAGATTTCTCCCTTCGTTGCATTATTTATTAGGGCTCTTTTTCCATCTGGTGAAATAGTTGGTAGCTATAAGGATCCATTTGTGTCTGGTGCTTGATGTTAGGTTGATCATGCCAATAAAATCTAGGCCCCACTGAGTTCAAGGCTTGTCTACCAAAATAGGATGCAAGGGCATAGTTGAACTTCTTCTTTTTCCAGTATAAAACTAGCATTAATGACACCCGCGAACCAAAGCATGTGTGTCATTAAACATATACAACTAGTAGTATCTTGCATGAGTGATATTCATCAAAATGGTTTGGGATTAGAAGTAACCTCCTATGGAGTCACTATGAAATTCTCTTAAAATTCTCGTTGCATCAATCTTTATAGCATAGTGAAGGAGGACACCATCAAAGTTCCTCTTAAATAAAATATCATCAACCAAATAGAAGCTGACATTTTGTAGTGTGTAATATTTTTTCTTGTAAGTAGGAAGATGAGGAGGATATCTCTCTCTTTTCATGAACTCCATTATTTCAGCTACCCAACAAGACTAGGCATGAGCCTATTGTACAAGGACTGCCTCCTGGCAAGATGCATCTTCTTCCTGAGCGATATATTCACATAAACCCTTACCATAAACCACCTTGGTGGGTCTAACATCAATGTTGTACTCCATGATTATCTTGAACATTCAAGGAACAAAAGGAAAAAACTTGTAGAGAAGATAAGGGAACCTAAAAATAATTCATCGGATTTGATTGAACAGCTTAAGCAGGAAAAGGAAGAATTGAAACATGATTGTGAAGTTACTACTTTACAGATGTCCAAGGAAATTCAGCAAGAAAAAAATGAAAAGAGTATACTTGAAGAAACCTTGAATAATGCAAATGTTCAAATGGAAGAATGTAGCTTGAACTTGATGATGTCAGAAACAAGTATTAGGAGTTAGAAAAGTGCAATTGTATCATTAAAGGAGAACTTGTTGAGGCAAAGAATCATATTGAAAAACTTCATGCGAGTAGTGAAAAAATAGATGAACAGATCGAGAGACAAAAACCTAAAGGTGATAAGACTGGAGTTTGTTTTGATGAACCTGAATGTTCTAAATCTCAAGAAAAGAAATCAGAAGACAAAGAAGAGAAAATACCTAATCAAAATGAAGGATATAGAGAATAGTTTAGACCCTTTAGGGGAAGATGCTTTTAATGCAACAAAATTGGTCACATGAAGAAAGATTGCAGAGGTAAAAACCCTTACAAACCCTTTTCTAGTTATTGTTTCAATTGCTATGAATATGGGCACAAGAAGGTAGAATGTAGAAAACCTTATCAATCATCAAAGAAGAAACATTACATTAGTGAGGAAAGAGAAACTAAGATCATAAGTTATAAGTGCAAAAAATTTGGACACATTGCAAGAAAATGTAGATTGTAGGTTAATCAGAACATACCACCACCTACATGTTATAAATACAATAATCAAGGACACATAGTGAAGTTTCGCAGATAAAATGGACCAGCAAGAAACAAGAAACCACCTACAGTGATAAAGATGAACATTGGTGATGTTGGTAAGAGTATGGATGAGTACAAATATGAGTTCAATAAAAAGTTTACAAAGGAAGGAAACAAGGACAATGATATGGTATGGGAAGCAATGAATCAAAGTAAGCCAAAAGATCGGGGAGAGTTAGTAGATTCTATTGATCTTCACTTGACGTTATCATTTCCACATCAGCCTAAAATGGCCTAGCATGGCCTTATGTGGAGCTTTGGAGAAACATAATAGTAAACTATCAATCCCCTTGTATGCAGAATGAGTAGATGTGAGCTTATGGACAAACATAGTAATATATTTGGAGTCTATATCTATGATCGCATGGTTATACATGTCTCATTGGATGATCACATGGAAGATGATGGCAGGATGGAGCATAGTATCTTTATGGTATTGCGTTGGGAAGTGTGTCAAGTTAGAATACTGCAAGTTATAACTAAAATATCTTAGTTATTTGTATCTCCATTTTTGTAGAGCATAGCAGCAAGTGAAGGAGTTAGGGCATTCCAATGATCATGATTTGTGATTACCATAATTCTGTGTAAAAGGTATTTGATTATGTCTGTGAGCTTTGCATATCATGGATACTCCATAAATTTTTGATATAACTGAGAGGCCAAGGTATAAATTCAAGAAACATTTCTACAAATCAATGGAGGATGACCCTAAGGTTGCATTCTCTCATACTTTCCATGATGTTTCACACATCAAAGACATTAGGGCATACATCCACTACAAGTATGAGACAATTGGAGATTTTGAGATTCTTCAGGAGATGAAAGATATATTGAATGAAGATAAAACATGGAAACCTGAGTTCACACATTTGCAAAATCTAAACATCATGTTGATGATGGAATTTTATGAGTTTGATGAAGAAGAATGGATAAAAATTGTGTTGAGTAGAATTCACGACCAATTTATTTGGATTGTAGAGAAATATATCAAAATCACAAGTGAACTTATTCATGAAGTTATTGGATTAAACAATTCTGGCAGTGTTCTTACTGTGGAGAAGAACACAAAGAAGAAATTTTAAACCCTAATGCACTCGAAGTGGGATAAGGGAGAAATGAGGATCTCATACAACTTTCAATCAGATGTAAGGTTAGTTTCAATGGTTTTGGGATACAAATTGCATTATAGTAGCTGACCAAACTTTGTTTCTGTTGGAGTTATAATGATGGCATATAAGATGGTGAAAGAAAATGTTTAGTACAATCTATGGAAGTTTTGAAACTATAATTACTAGAGAATATAAGGCAAATAAAGAAAGATAATTCAAAAGCATTCAAGTTTGGATCACCCATCGTACATATTTTCTTCCACATAATGCATAATTTCCCTGGTATGCATCCTAGGGCATGGAAGGACAATGAACCTACTACTATTCAAGTAAGAAAAATTTACAGAAGGAAAAATAGTAAATGGGTAGATGGGCAGCTCTTTGGTTTGTTTAAGATATTTCAAAGAGAAATGAAGGGGAGAAAGAGAATTCCTGAAGAAATCATTGAAAAATACAAGGATACAGTTTATTTTATGGTTGATATTGACTGTGTATGATTTGAATCAATTGTACCTAGGATTAAATGGTGCCCTCCTATGGGGTATGAAGTTAGTGCTAAATTTCTTACACTACAATTTGATCATGTGTTATCTACTAATACTGATACAAGTGAGGAGAGATGGGTAAATTATGAGGAGAAGTCATCTAAAGTCAGGGAAAAGATGACTATAGGTAATAGGAAGAGGAAGATAGAAAAACTTATTGACAACAACAAGGAATTAGCAAGGCTGAGATGTCTAAGTGGAGAAAGAAGGTCGCACATAAGTCATCTAGTCTGGCAAGCTTAGATATTGCACCCCTACCTGTTGTTGAGACTGTTGAGGGGTTAGGCTCACCTCTGTCTTTGGTCTTTATACCTGAAACAACTCCTACTACACCTAAAAGATCATCGTAGAGGAAAATTTTGGTTAAAGAAGTAGTAGAGACTCCTGTGAGGATAATCAGGTCCTCTAAGTCTAAACAAGAATCACCTGCTAAAAAGAAGAAGAAATAGGAGAATAAGATTGAAGAGAAGAAAGAGGAAAAGGAATTTGTGATGATAGTTGAAAAACTTGTGGAAAGGTAGCTATGGAAACCTGACTTAAAGGTGGTGAGAAAAAGAATCATTGAATAAGGTAAGATCAATCAGCTACCTAGATAGTTTGATATATATGATGAAAAAGACAAAGTTGCGATTGAAGATATGGTTATAAATCATATGAAAGTATTTAAGAAGAATTTTATTGAGCTAGAAGGAAATATTCCTAAGTAATTATATGATAGATTGGAAGTAAGGAAATATATAGCACTTAAAGAAGATGAAAAGATAAGAGATAAATCCATAGAAGACATGCTACCTGTTGTTTCGCATGATGAGAACAATAGGGTAATGAAATATATTAAGACCCTGTTGAGAATCAAGACAAGACTGATAAAGATAATGGGCATAAAATATGAGGATATTAAAAATGAAACCAATAAATCTATAGAAATAGTGTTGATGGAAAGTGAGCATGAGAAATTTAAACCTACAAAGTTTGTAATTGTTAAGCCTAAGGATATCATGATTGAAGAATCTTCTAAAGCACAAGTTGAACCTTCTAAGCATGATAATGATAATAAAAAATTCTACAGTACAGTAATGCAACCAAATTTCTTTGTCTCAGGTGCACATGTGTCTTTGGACACTTTGCAAGATACTATTGACCCTTTTTCAAGGACATATTGACACTGGTTTTGAAGAATATAACAATATTGCACATGCTTTAGTAAATGTGATAGATCTTGGCACTATGACAAAAGAAGAACTAGGAGAGATTGTTGAAAAAAGAAAGAGCGAGGAAGCAAAATAGAATGTTTCTATAGAGGAAGATATTGTGGTTGAAGGAAAGGAGGAAGTTGAAACTATGGATAAAACTAAGAATGAGGTCAAACCTTCCCTTATTCTTGTTCTTACTCCTATTAAGGAGAAATCTATTTCTATAACTCATTTTTTGGAAAATGACTACAAGCCCCTAAGTACTAATGTGGATGAAATGGATGAGGATGAGCTAATGAACTTATCTCTTATGGCCTTTTCTAAGGCCAATGAAAGATCTGAGGAAAAAACTAAGGAGAATGTCAGGGTATTAGATAAGGCAGTAGAAAAAATTAATAAAATTTTACCTATACCTTTCACCTTCCAAGGTAATGATGCAGTAGACAATTTGAGAAAAGTCCTTGATGACTTTGATATGCACTTAACTTCTTTGGAGAAGGATGCAGATGTTAAGGTTGAGATGGAATACATGGTGAAGAAGTTAGAAGAGGTATGCAAATAAATAAAGTGGGATATAGGAATATTAGATACCACTATCTTTATAATTAGGACTTGCATTGAGCATTAAAATAAGATATACAACTATTGCATAAATCCTTCTAGGCATGTGCAGAATGTAGTAGACATAATTCACAATGATGAGATGACTTTGGATAACTTGGCGAAGAATTGTGGGTCCTGTTCACAATGAGTTATTGAGATAGATAAGGAAATGTTCAAATTTTTGGACAAAATCAGTGTGCTACAAACTCATAAATTAACACTGTTGGGAAGATTTAGTGAGTTGAGGAGTTTGATTACCCCTAAACTGTCAATTTTGGAGAATCACCTTGAGGACATGGAGACAATGAAGAAATATCTTGATGGATTTATGCCTACAATAATGAAGGATTCTGAGATCACATCCTTTTCTCTGAATGGTTTAATCCAGGTTGGTCAGACCTTGAAGATAACAAAGGAAGTAGATGCAAGGGTCTTGGAAATATCCTTCCAAGACATACTTCACATGGTGTAAGTTTTTGATGAGAAGACCTAAAAAAATTTCCTTGTATATAGATACATTTTCTTTGACATTGATGTCAAATGGGAGTAATAGTTATGAAAAATGTATGGAGAAATGTATAAGGAGTGTATAGATAGTAGTTTAGTATTGGGCACTTAGTCATTTTTAACTAAGTGTTGCCATCATTTCCAAAGGGAGAGATTGTTGGAAAGTGGCCAAGGATGTATAGCATATATAAACACTACTTTCTTGTATGGTCTCTTGGAGTACAATTCATTTTTGGGTATCCAGTCTTGAAAAAGAACTAAGTCCACAAGCAGTTTCTCGGATACAGTTGCACAGTTTTGCCTGGCGAGCATAGAATTTAGCAAGTTAAGTCATGCATTCTTAGATGACTGTAGTATACAATGGTGTATGGATTTAATTATGGTCAATTGTATTTTGGATTTGTATGGAGAGAGTTATAGCGAGTTCTTGGCATGTGAAGACAATATAACAGTAAAGCAGGGCAGATGAAAGGTTGCGCTAATTGAGGGAGTACCGTGTGGATTCCAGAAGTGCTATATTTTATTTGGGTTGGGTCCTATCCCATCTTGATGGATGCGTGATCACCTATTTTGTATTTTCTCTTGGCTTATGAATTGGACATGTTTGTTGATGCACTTGTGAGCCTACTAGACATATTATGAGAATGAGAAATATAAGTAGATATATTTTTGAGATGCGAAGTGAAGATAGTTGTGTGTTAATGCATTGTGATGCTAGAATAATGCAAAGGATATTGTGAGCTATAACTGGAACTACTTAAGCATAGAAGATGCTTGTATAGTTCATCTTTTGTAATTATAAAGATAGTTTTGTATTGTAAGAGAAATGAGCTCATCGTATTACCCATAACAGGGCTTGCATCCTTTAACAGGGATTTGTACTAAATGTATTATTCATCTCTTAACAAGGCTAGGTATCCTAATAGGGACATTATACTCTTAGTGAATAATTTGTGGCTATCATCCCCACTGGGGTTTCCCTTAACAGTGTTTCCTCATGAATAAATTATGGTGTTATGAGTTATTTACTTTATGCTTATGTTCTCTTCATTTTAGTTATTGCATGGTTAATTTTGAATTGCTTAAAGTTAACTAAAAGTGCTACAACACTGATTCACCCCCTCTTACTGTTTCTTGATCCTAACACCCATATGTTATTCTTAATTAGGAAGATGATGCAAGAATCCACATGCTTAGTCATCTCCTTGGCCATTAGTGACTTAATCTTTGGGTTTGTCGGCATCTTCTTTTGTTGGAAATGCTTTTCTCATTTCGCTGGCTCAATGGTATGCTAGATTACTGACAAGTGATAACACTTTAGGTATTCGTATAAACAACTGATCATGCCTTCATACTTCTTGAAGATTTGAATTAGACAGTCCCAGTCTTACTAGGGAACACTATTTCCAACTTTTAGTATTATGCCCTCGTTGACCTCTAAGTCATCATAGTTTCATTCATACATCATGAAATTCATCCTATTAATATTAGTATCATCACAGTCGAAGATGTTCTTTGGGGTGATCAAACCTCTAGGAATCTTATTTCCCTTTAGCTGGATGAACTAGTCTTCATACTCTTATGCTATCTTAGGTTGTAGTTGATCCTGGAACTCGCTAGAATGTTGTAGGAATGTCATGATTTGCTCATCATTTTTAAAAACCTGCTAGTTTTGATCATTATCAAGCATGACGGGCCTTAGAATCACTCAAAAAATATGTCTACTCTCTAATAGGTTAGTGGTAGGGTAGAAACAGGAGTTGACTATAGCTAGGTTTTCCGCAACTATATTTTTCTTCCTTGGCATGACCTAAATGTTGAAAGTGTAAAAAATTTCAATGAGGTCCTACACTCAGTGATAGTAGGAGCGCATGCGCACATGATTTGTGGTTTCCATATTCCACACTTGATGAACAAATAGCTTTGAGTCTCTAATAAATTTCAACTATTTGATCCCCATACACTTAGTGAGGCTCATGTCATGGACCAACCCTTCATATTCAACTTTGTTGTTGGAGCATGGTAATTAGAAATAGAAAGCTCTCAAGATCCTCTCACTAGTTGGGGAGGTTAGGCACACACCAACACAAAAACCTTTCTTTCATCTCCCACCATCTAAGTGTAACATCCACAAAGAAGATCTTTTAGTTTCAATGTCTTCAGCTTCACTTGTAGCATCTTTAGTCACTCTCAGAATAGAATGGTCGTCTTCATAGATGACATAGGTGCCAAGACCATTGGATTGGTAATATGAGAATTTTCTATAATTGTAATCATTTAAGAGTATGGATTTTTCTACTCGCTCAAAATCAAGAATACTTTCCTCTGTCAGAAGCTCTTCGAGTTGCTCTGCTTCACAGGACTCTAAATTAGTTAAAGCTTCAAAGACAACATGCTCTTCATGCAGGGGCTAACACAGAATTTTGAACTTACCTTCATGCTTGTCCTCGGGATGAGGTATGACTAATCTAAGGAAAAATACCCATCGATCCAAGTGGTGAAGTCTCGAGATAGGTAGAGACCAAAGGCAACAGGGATGTCAGTAACAACTATCTCTTTTAGCACGGTGATGCTCAGACAAGCATATAGAGTAAGCATGAGATTTTTTATAATACCTATGGTCTGAACCTTATTTTTGTCAAAATACACAACCCCCCTATTCAAAGGCTCATACTCAAGACCCAGGGCCTTGGCTATTTTTTTCAGCATAATAGTGGTGTTATCCCCACTGTCAATTATAAGAATTGTGTAATAGCTTTCTGTTCACAATTAGAGTCAAGTAGAAAGGGGTAGGTTTTGCGTGCTCTACATTTATGCTCAAACTAGCAACTCCTTGATTGACCAGGGTAGCATGAACATGTGCTTGTCATTTGGTATCAGCTAGCTTACTTGGTATCCTCTTATCTTTTACTTTTGTTGGAGTGTTGGTTGGAATAGGTTGCATCTTATCTACTTCAGATAATGCTTCTTGAAATAATGATTTCTTATCCAAGATGGCTAGGATATCCCAGAGGGATACATTCATGGGAGCATTCTTGCATTGATCAACCACATTAAGAGTAGCCGACACAACCCACTTTGCATCTTGAAATTTTTAAGTTGTTGTCTCCTTTGGCTTTAGGTAAGGAGGAACAATAGTGGGCTCAAAAAAAAATTCTCATGTTGGCCTTACATTGTTGCACCTTTAGCTCACTAGTATTCTATCTTTTTGAGCACATGATGGAATTAGATTGCACCTATGGAGCTTTGCTAGTGGATTTAGAGGTGCCATTAGGATCAAATATGTTTTTCAGAACAACCTCCTCGTCCTTCATCCATGAGAACAGAGCATGGTCCAGGGTGATTTATGCCTCTCTCTCCATAGACATACCTTTTATTTGAGCAATCAATGCAACTGCTTCCATATTAGGCAATGCATACACATTAGGGTAAGTTGAACAACCTTGGGCTCTCAGCTCCACAATCTATTGTTGTAGGTTCCCTCTCACACAATCTCACGCAGTGTGGCCATCATTACAAGGGAAATACCATGTGTTATCTTCTGTGAAATTATTTTTCCCAAGAATCAAATCTTTGTTCTAGCTAAGCGGAACAACTTGCAGGGGGTTAGGCACAATTTCTAGTTGGTTATTTGCTTGCGGTTGACTGAATATAGTGCCTCCTTGATGTTGGTTTGCTTGGTAGTTTAGATTTCCAGAGTAATGGTTCTGATAGGGCGGTCTTCCAAGGGAGCTTATGGCCTCTTTAAGTTAATAATTTCATTAGAAAAGGTACACAGTGGGTTCTTCATTTAGCTTACCTAATTTTCCAAGGTGACAGGAGAGGAAGTAATTGAAGTGTTAGCAAGAACTCCTGAGGTGTTAGGCTACAAACTCAGATAGTAGTAATGAGATTGGGGCACGTAAAACAACACTTGGGGCATTTTCAACTAGACTAGGGGCAGCTTGCAAGCCTCCAAATATAGGCATGATAGGTCTAGGAGGGAGTTGGCCTACGTCTATGAGGCTATTATTTTCCTTTACAATAGTTGTGTATGTGGTTGGTAGTGTATGTTCGCCCATCGACTGAATCATTATAGAGATGCAAGGATTGAAAGCTTTCAGGTAGAATACACAGGCCATGTTGGTGGGGGGATGTGCAGTAACATGTATTCTATGCTAGGTCTTATGGAACCTGGTGTTGAATTTTGCAATCACCTCTTGTGGAGCCCTCTTGATGGTAAACAGTTGTTGTAGCAATAAGGACATGTCTCCCTTGTTAGATAAATGTTCATAGAATGGGTCGCCTAGATGGTCCCAGGTTGCAATAGAGTTGGTGGGAAGTGAGTAGTACCAATCCTGAGCTTTCCCTTAAAGGATGTCACCAAAATCCTTAGAGCTACGTCCTCCTCCATTATGTTGTGTAATGTGCATACCTCTGCCATACCCTACAGGTGTTCGTCGAGAGTTTTAGAATCCTCCAATATGAATTTAGGAAAGGTTTTAAGGGATAATGTGGAAATTTTCCCCACACAAATAGGGGAGTAGGAGGGACCAAAGGACTACCATTGTTTGAAGCCACAAAGTTTCTAAGATGGTTTTGCATTATGGGTTGTTCTTGACCTTGGTTTTGTGCTTAGTTTTGTGCTTGGTTTTGTGTTTGATTCCATGCTTATTGGGCCTGAGCTTGTCGGTTGGATCACTTATAACTTCCAAATAATAGTGGGGGATAAATTAAATGAGGTGCTCTTACAGAATGTGATCTAGTGACCAACCTAACACTCATGCACCTTCTCAAAACTAAGACGAGAATGTCTATTTTGGGTCCCATCGAGCACACCATGAAAATGACTATTGACACCTAAAAATTGCTCTCATGTGTAATGACCTATGGGAAGATTCAGTGAATGGGGGACCTAATGATTTTCACTAAGAAGCCTCCATATCTAATGTTGTTTTTAGAAACTCTAGATAAGGAGGTTGATACAGTGTAGCAATACGTAACCCAACTCGAGGTAGGTGAAGGCTTAGGGATTAGGTCTACCAAATTAGATTCTCAAATCCCTGACATGGGCTTTGATGATGTTGTTTGCACTCTTACCGATTTGAACACATTTATATAGGGTAATAATGTAGGACTCTACCTAACAATCCAAGTTCATGATGAACATATCATGAACACCCTTGAACCTATTGAATCTTTGCCACTCATGCATCTTGAACTCATTGACTAGGATTTACAAGAACAACCTATGAACATGCCTATATTTCCCAATGTGTATGCATCTGCATGTTACCTCAATGTTGTTGAACTGGTCACCTCTTCCACCAGTGAACCAAGCATGAACATGACTGAAGTAGATATAAGGAACCTCAGTCAGAAAATCAAAATAAAAAAGAAACAAAAATTCTGAAGGCAAAAACCACATTGTGGAAATTTCAGAATAGAAAATAGTAAAAATCAAAGATGCATCCAATGGTGAAAACCTCTCTGAGACACCGAAGGATGGGGTACAAGATATCTTTCCTAGTCACTTCCAGGAGTGATCGTCATCATTGATAGAACCAACACAACATGTGATTATTGTAACTGGGGAGCATCCACATATAATCCATCTAGCACATCACTATCAACATAGGAGTTGAAAGAATTCAATGAATTATTTAAATAAAAGAAAATCAACTTAGCAGCCTGACTTACTCGGATATGCCAAGATTGGATCCAGATTTAATAATGCACTATCTCTCAGTTGCACCTGGAGTCAAACCAATGAAGCAAAAAATCATAAAGATGCATCCTCATGTTGCTCTACTAATGAAAGAAGAGTTGGAAAATTTTCTCAAAGTTGAGTTCATTAGAGCTATTGATGCAGATTAAATCTCAAACATTGTGCATGTATCAAAATCAAATAAGTTCATCCGGGTGTGCACTGACTTCAGAGATCTCAACAAATCTTGTCCAAAAGATGACTTTCCTTTGCCCAATATTGACATGATCATTGATATGACAACTGGATACGATATCTAATCCCTAACGGATGGCTTCCAAAGATACAATCAGATCAAAATTTCCCTTGAGGATCAAGAGAAAAAAACATTCACATGTGCATGGAGAACCTTCTGTTGGAACTTCATGCCATTCAGTTTGAAGAAATATAGGTACTACCTACTAGAGGGCTATAATGAAAATCTTCTATGATATGATGTACAAAACATGGAAGACTATGTGGATGATACTCTTGTGAAGACCATGAAAAGATCCACACATCTACAAGATCTAGGCAAGATTCTAGACATAATGGAGTAGTTCATACTAAGGTTGAACTTGAAGAAATGTGCATTTGGTGTAACATCCAGTAAATTATTTGGATATAATGTCTTGGCAAAATACATCGAGGTGGATCCAGCAAAGGAACAAACGATCATGGAAATGAAACGACCAAAGGAAATCAGCCAAATGAGAACACTCCAACGGAGGGTTCAATCGATTAGAAGGTTCATCTTGCAATTGGTAGCTAAGGAACAACTATTTACAAAAAATTTACGCAATGGAGTGACCTATCAATGGGATGAGGAATGTGAAAATAAATTTAACTAGATCAAATATTATTTGGTAAATCCACCAGTGATGATGTCTCCTACATAGGGAAAGCCAAAAATTTTGTACATCTCTACTACTACGACACCACTGGGGAAACTCCTTGCACAAGAGGATGAGAACAAGAAAGAACAAGCTATTTACTATATCAGTATAACCTTGGTCTCATATGAGATGAACTATTCAGTGATTGAGAAGGATTTCTTGGTAGTTGTGTTTGGATCTAAAAAACTGAGGTATTATATGTTGGCACACTTTGTAAGACTGGTTACAAAGATTTTGATGACCTTATGGAAAGACATATTGTCAGTTAGTGCCAAAACACTTAGTCATCACAGTGTTGACTCAGCCAGTAGTGTAACTCGAGTAGTCACTATGTAACCTGAGCAGTGGCAGTATCGATCGAGCAGATATTGGTAATCAGTATTACCCGAGTGATCAGAGTAACCTGAGTACACAGAGTAGCCCGAGTGACAGAGTGTAGTATGTTACTCGAGTGACAACATAATGCCCAAGTGCCACTATGTTTCCAGAATGGATTACTGGACCCAAGTGACAGTTTTGGGCCGACCTAGCTTATATTTTTAAATGTTTATTTACCTTATGGAAGTTGACTTACAGTTGCATTTGGTTTGGATAAGGTATAAATAGAAAGTATTTTGTTTATCCAAAAATTATGTGAGTAAGTGTATAAATATATGAATAGAAGCATGTATGTGAATATGAAGAGACGGATTATTTAAGAGGCTACAATAGTATAAGGAACAAAAGAGACTCGTCCATCACAGTTAGGTGATTAGTTCATATCATTGGATCTTATTTAGCAAATTAAAGTTGCATTGAAGATCATCTACTGGTTCATCCTAGCTGTGCATCAGCAAAATCCTCTAACAAGGTGGACCTAATAGTCCTTTATAAATCTCCTAACAGAGTTGCATTACTTGATTGTATTATATTAAATCCTTTAACAAGGTGGACCTAATAGTCCTTATTTATCCTAATAGGGGAGGCCATCAGAAGTGGTCAATTGTAAGCTTTAACAGGATAAATTTATATTGCAGTAATAAATCTTATGGGTACCATCCCCACCCTAGTTTTACTTTCTATTTGAAAGGTTTCTGGGTAACCAAATATTGCGTCGAACATTGTGGATGTTTTATTACTTTTCATTTCATGCATGCAATCAGATTAGATAATCTAATATTGGATTAAAAGGATTAATTTTTATTGGTTCATGATTCACCCCCCCCCCCCCCCCCCCTCTTAGTCACATTGACTCAATATATTTCCAACAATTGGTATCAGAGCTTAAGGTTCTCTTTACAAAAGTTTAACAGCTTGAGCAAAGATTAGAGGCAATGGAAATATACATACTAGAGAAAGCCATTGAAAATAAAAATATAGATCTACAAGTGGCCATAGATCAGATCAAGAAACTCAAGGAGAAGCTCTTTCTTTCCCTAAAAAGAAGAAAAGATTTAGCAGTACAGATGAATGAAAAAAGTTACATAGAAGAAATAATTGATTACTTATGCAAAGAAAGAAGTTCAGAAAAAGAAGATGTAGCAATTGAAGACCTCCTTGAAAAGAATCTCAATTTACATGAAGAAGTCAGAAAATTGAAAAGAGAACAAGAAATTCATTCAGTCAGAATATGTGAAGTCATAGAACAAAAGAGTCAAGAAAAAAATGACAGAGAAATGGCACAAGAAGATAAAAGATTGCTGAGTACAAGATTAGAGGAAAAAGAAAATGAAATCCATCATTTTCACTTCAGCAAGCAAATATGATAAATCAACTCAATAATGTAAATCAAGAAGTTATCAATCTGAGAATAGAAAATGAAAGATTGCAGAATGATCTCAATAATGAAAAATAGACCAATGAGAGTATGATGAATTCACAAGGAAGCATGGATCAATTGATAGAGAAAAATCAACTCAAACATCATGGATAGACTGGATTAGGATATACTAAACAAGGTGAATTCTCACAGCAAGGAACTCAAAATAATAGTAGACCTACTTGAAATCATTGTGGCAAGTTAGGGCACACAACAAACAAGTTTTGGACCAATGAAAAATAAAATTTTAATGGTAAATGCTATAGATGCAACAAACATGGACATAGGGAAGGTGAATGCACTGAGAAACCTAAGTTTGAAGGAAAATGTTTCAATTGTAACAAACAATGTCACAAATCCTCCGAGTGTAGAACTAAGAAATGGAACCCTGTTGAACAACTATCTAAATCAATTTTTGGTTGGCATTATAGCACATGGAGAAGATGTTGTCAATGTGGTGAATATGGGAATATTGGTGAAAATTGTGTAAAGACTCACCTTAGAAAAAGGAATCCTACTAAGAGATGTTATGTATGTAAACAAATCTATCATCTAAGCAAGAATTGCATGAACAGAGAAAAAGTGGATATTGGTTTTGAGAAAAGAAAAGAAAAAGTTTTTGAAATCAAAACTCGGATGAATCAACATGTTAAGATTGGATAATACTGAGAGGGGGGGTGAATCAGTATTATATCACTTAATTAAATTTTTCAACCATTTAAATATTAACCATAAACTTGAGGTAAAGAAAGGAACATAAGCAAATGACACAGTCCTCATAACACCATATTTTGTTTTTGAGGAAACCCTGGCCAAGGGAAAACCCCGGTGGGGATGGTACCCACAAGCATGTACTAAAGTATAATTTCCCTGTTAGGAGCCGAATATTACATAGCACATTTCCTTGTTAAAGGAATTACAACCTTGTTAAAGGTTCACAACACCTTGTTAGGGGCCAACTGAGCTTACAACTCTTACAAGATAATTCACGTTACAAAGTGTTCTCAGTCATGAACAAAAACAAGCAACACTGGTGCTTAGATATTTCCTTTATAGTTCTTTAATGATCTCTTTCATTTTCTTCTCTGTTATTCTCTCAACAACTCATCTAACTGTCCAACTCATCATCTATCTTTATCAAAAGATCTTACATATATATCTCACAACTTTACAAAGTCAACTCTCAATATGAATATTACAAAGTCGGCCTTCAATACAAAATACATTTACTATAGTAAATATCAAATGCATAGTCAGTGCTCTTGCATAGTCAATGTGGAGGTTATCAACAACCAAAATACAGCTTCAATTGTCTTGAGTCCAAGTCATACTCCCTCAATATTTTCTACTGTCCAACTGCTTTGTATCGTTGTTGTGTTGCATTATGTATGTCTTCAATTCTTTCTAACTCACCATAGAATTAACCAAAACCAAATAAATCTTAGGTGGAGGTCATACATACCCCATATTTTTTTCCTCTAAGCTCGCTTGCCCTAAATCATCGATCTCAATCTTCGACATCCAAAACACTTATGTATCTTTGCTTCTACACATAGTAGATTTCTGAGTCATCAAAACTTATCTTTACTGGAATCGATCTGAAACCCAGATGTGTTTCCTTAAATTACAACCAAAAAGTGAATCACATTTACACAAAATTTATCACTTTCCAACAATCTCTCCCTTTGGCATTGATGGCAACACTTTAAAAAAATGAATAAATGTTCCAACAAAACAAAATTGTCTCCTCTATATCCTCTCCTTCCTCTTCTTGTCTCTTCTCCCATTTTCTTCTGTTCTCCGATATTTTTTTTCTTCTCTCTTCTCCCCCTTTGACAACAATGACAAAGGTGCATACAAAATAATAAGATTTAGTGCTTTCTCACCAGTTTCAGAATATCTTGAAAAGAATCTTCCAAGATCTTCACTTTTTCATTCCATGTTTTGAACAATATTTGGCTAATGTGAATTAAGCCATTTAGTGCAAATTATGTGGTCTCAACTTCTTTCAAGTCTATGGACATAGATTTATTCAGTGAATCTGTTACTTTCTCCAAGTCTGAGAGATGAACCTCAAGTATGGATAGCTTAGGAGTGTTAAAGCTCTTGAGCAAATTAAATCTTGTCAATACTCTCCCTTTCTCATTATCTAATACACTGAGTTTAGCGAAAGTTCTTGTGTTTTCTTTTTCTAACTATGTTTTGGATTATGAAGATGTTTTACAACTGTCCATCATACTGTTCAAAGTTGCCCTCTCTTTGGCAATAATGTCTTCTACATTCTAAACATGCCTTATTGGATTCATGCAATAACTAAACAATTTTCTCCCATGTCCAATGCATCTCTTTGCATTTGTCAAGAAATTTTTTACAATGCCTAAGTCCCATGTGATAGACTTGCAAACAGTTGTTAACTTCTTCTTTGAATATGTCTTCTATGCCTTCTCCTCTGCAATCTTCAATTAATTCTCATAGTGCCCATCAAATTCATCAAGTGTAATTCTCAGATTCTAAATGTCATCTTTGTTTTGGAAAATAATAGGTACTGGAAGCAATTTTTTTACAGTATCAATTGCTCTTGTAATTACTTTGGCCTTTTTGTCTCCTTTCTGTTATGATCTTTCCTTGGCTTTTTTCAAAGCAATAAATGCCAATTTTACCAATTCAACTTCATCCATGCTATCAACATTTACATCACCACTTTCCAACAATGAGATGGATGATGTGTTTACCTATTTATTTTCATCCTCTTGTTGATCTGTCTTTTTTTCTTCTTCCTTCTTCTGCTCTTCTTCCTTCTTCTGTTCTTCTTCCTTCTATTTCTAAAATTGTCTTTTTGAAAGTAAGTGTTCAATCACAATGTCTTCAATCTTAAGCTTGTTTGCTTCTTCATACCTGTTGTAGTATTTATCAATTGTGACCAATTTACCTTGTTCTAATGCTCTCTTCTCTAACATCTTCAGATCAAGTTTCCATATGAGTTTTTCTGCTTTCTTCTCTTCTCTTAATGTGCTCTTCTCTTTAGGTGATGTCTGCATGCTTGATCTAATAACTCTAGAAGTAATGTTCTCTGCTTGTGTTTTTTGTTGTTGTGGAGGAGGTGGACTATCTACCATAACTACCTCAGGAGTGGAAGGGGCTGCAGTACTTCCACTTGATGGTCCAAGAGATCTTTCTGACATCTTATTTTTCACTTCTTTCAGTTCTTCTTCTATCAATTTAGTTTTTACACTGTATTCATGTACAAGATTCTCAATCTTTCTCTTCCTCAGACCTCTAGTATGTTCTTCTCTCACCTTTGTTGACTTTTCCTCATATGTTCCCCATCTTTCCACTATTGTATCAATTTCTGATGCAATGACATGTTCTACTTGCATGGTAAGTACCTTAGAACTTACTTCATAACCCATGGGATAACACCATTTCTTTCTTGGTATGACTACTTCAAAATATACACAATCAGTTTCAACCATGAAACAAATTGTATCTTTGTATTTTTCAACAATTTCTTCATGTATCTTGTATCTGTTTTTCATCTATCTTCATGTATTTTATGATCTTGATCATAGCGAACAATTCTCCATGAACCCAAGTAGCATTCTGTCTCTTGTAAATCTCTGAAATTAGAATACCAGTAGGTATCCCAAATTTCCAACCACTAGGATGTAAGCTAGGAAATTTGTGCTCAATATGAATAAAAATATGCATCAACAATGAACCAAATCAAAAGGTCTTAGTTTTTTCCTTCTTCACTAGCTTCACATTCTCAAGATTGTTGTGCCAGAACTTTGAATAGGTTATATTTTACATTCTCCTTCACCATTCTCCATGTCATCATGATTACTCTAGTAGATACTGATTTAGGTCTACTACTGTAGTAGAATTTGTACCCAAGTATCATAGCAATCAATCTCACATCTTGTTGAAAGATGTTGTTCACTGTCATTGCCCATCTGTCCCATTTGGATTGAGTTAGGGTTTCAACTTCTTTGTTTACATTTTTCTCTACAATAGGGATGAGTCTGATTTTTTCCAGTCCAATGATTTCATGGATTACATCACTACAAATATTCACAGGTTGATCACCTATCCAGATAACCTAATCATGAACCCTACTTAATAGTATCTTAAACCATTCATCTTCATCGAATTCGCATAAGTCCAAAATTTTCATTATGCTCATCTGATCAATGTGTTTGTATTCTTCTTGTGTGATTCCATTATTATTCATATACCCCATCGCAGTTGATATATCATCAATTCCCAGTATATCATACTTACAATGTATGTAAGCCCTAATATCTTCTACATGTAATACGCCATATAGGGTTTGGGAAAATGCTCCCTCTAGATCCTCTTCACATAACTTGAATAGATGTTTCTTAAATTTATACCTAGATCAATCTGTGACATCAAAAATAATAGGTGCATCCATAGCTAGATGATGTAAATACCTTTCTTTCACTGAATTCTGAGTTTATCCTTCAATCAATGACGCACGACCAATGCAGAATAGTCTAAATTTATCCTCTCTGATCTCCTTAGCTCTCTCTTTGTCAAATGATAAAGATATAGGTCATCAAATGGTGTTTTATACAAGTTTAAGTCATAAATTTCACTTTTACTTAAAACTGTCTAATCGGCTGTTAGATCTCGCAAACAAAAATATATGCATTGGATGATGTTGTGCTCTTAGATGTATATTTCATGATGTCAGCCAAGCTTATACCCAAGCTCGCCTGAGCTCAATCCATGAATTTTGGGGCAGGATATAGTTTGATGTATGTATCAAATGCTCCCCCTAAGGCCATGATCGGCCAATTAGGTCGATTCTATTTTTCTACCATTAGGCAAAGATCCAGTAGCCTCTACTGACTCTCCCTGAACTGATGTCTCGCTTTTTTCTTTGATCTTCCATATCTTACCACTGTTGCTATCTTTTTCCTTCTTAAAACAACTTTCAAAATCATTCTTTAAATTTTCAACACTCTTGCCAGTATCATTTTCATTCTTTTGTGAATTCATAGGATGTGGTACTCTTCTATTGTCTGATCCATTATACCTGCAAAATTTTGCTATATGTCCTAGATTTTTGTATTTGTAACATATAGGAGGTTTTCTTTCCTGATTAACTTGAAGCTTACAGTACTTCACAATGTGTCCAATGTTATTAAATTTGTAGCATGTGGGTTTCACTATAGATTCTCTTCCATTTTCTTATCTATATCCAGATTGATTAGGTTTTCTACATTCTTCTTTCTTGTGCCCATATCCATTACAGTTAAAACAATAGCCAGAAAAAGTTCTAAAAGGGGCATTACCTCTACAGTCTCTCTTCATGTGTCCAAATCTATTGTAGCCAAAGCATCTACCTCTGAAGGGTCTGATCTACTCTTTAGGTTCTTCAATAGAAGGTTTCTCAGCATCAATCTTCTCATTTGATTTCTCTTCCTAATTCTTTGAAAATTCAGCTTCATTGAAGCCAATACTATGTTTATTTACTTCAACAAGTTCACCTGTTATAATCTGATTGTATTTTCTCATTTCCAGATACTTATTCTTGTAGTTGTCAGCCTCATTCTTCATTTAATATAATGCATTGTTTAAAGATTATTCAACTTTCTTCTTAGCATCCTTCTATACCTATATTTCTTTAGCCATAGTCTCATTTCAAGTTTCAGAGTTTCATTCTCTTCTTTTAGTTGCTTCACCTGATCTGAATTATCTTCATCTGAGTCCTCTTTTATCTAAACCACAATATCTTGTCTTTGATTTTTGGAAAGCTCAAGTTGATATTTGAGTTTATTTATAAATTTCTCAGCTCTTCACATGTTGAATCTCAAGTCTCCATTTTCTGTTTTTGCTTTGTCAGGGTCTTCAAGTGCAGCATCAAAGTTTTCTTGCAAACTGTCCAAATCCATTCTGATCTCCTCAAGTTGTTAGACTTTCTCTTCAAGGGCCAAAAGCTTTGATACCAATTGTAAGGATTGGATAATACTAAGAGGGGGGTGAATCAGTATTATAGAACTTAATTAAAATTTTCAACCATTTAAATATTAACCATAAACTTGCAATAAAGAAAAGAACATAAGCAAATGATACAGTACTCATAACACCATATTTTTTTTTTGAGGAAACCCTAGCCAAGGGAAAACCCTAGTGGGGATGGTACCTACAAGAATATGAGGCTAACATAGATAACAAGTATATATTCAGGCAATCAGACCTAGGGTTACATGGGTGAAACCTCTTTCATATGAGGATAACATAGATGAGACCAAGAAAATAATTGAAACTCTTGTGAATGAGCCTGTTTGCCCCAAAGCACCTTACTTTGGTACGTATGAAGAAGCCAAAAATAGAATTTCAATAGAGATTGAGATTCCTAAAATTTTGAAAAGAGGAAAGAAAAGGATGGAACAGTTTGGAAAGAAGTATGGAAAGACTTCTCCGTGTATCTCAGTAAGCTAAGGAGATGAATCAAGATAGAAGATGATATATCTGAAAAGGAAGAGGAAGAGGTAGAAGTAGAGCCTCCTAAGAAGAAAAAGAGGCTAATTCTCAAGAAAATGCCTAAGGCCCCTACCCGTATCCTCACAACCAGCAAACCAAGGAGATCAAGAAGGAAACTCATATTACCTAAGGAAGATGAAGAAGAGGAAATCACATTCAAGAAGCCTCCACCTACCTTTGAGAATAAAATTGAAGCCTTAAGAGAAAGTAGTGGTATGATTTCTCTAAAATATCTAAATTATGCTTCCAGAATGAAGGATGAATAGGAGAAAATTGAGGAAGTAGTTGTAGAGAAGATGACTAGATAGAAGTATGATCCATCTAAATTGAAGATTTGTATGCCTGAAGACCTATTCAAGGAAATATCTGATCCCTGGAGAAATGCAGTCTGAATAAAAAAAGATATCAAAGAATGGACATTGAGGCAAATCATGCCTACTATGACTAACAAAGAGGTAAAAGAGGCAATGACCAGGTATGAAAGCAATCACACTCCAAGGTTCAGCACCTTTCAGGTATTGAATAAGAATATAGAGGATGTGGTGCATGCAGCTACAAACATATGGAAGATAGTATTGGAAATCAAAGAAGAAGACAAGACTGAAGTACCGAGTATAGAACACAAGGAAAAGACTGATGATGCAGATTTACTTGAGGTAGAATCCATTGAAGCATCCAATGTAGAGAAAATAGTAGTAGAGGTAATGGAATCTCTACCAAAATCACCTGTACATATCATCCTATCTCCAAGCAAAGACAATTCTACTGAATCAACATCAAGACTAGTAGGGACCAAGCACCAGGCTCCACCTACTACAAGGCTAAGCCTGACCAAGTCACAGAAGGTAGCTGTGAACATTCCTTCAGTAAGAACAGATGCTACATTTGATTTAGACCCTACAGTTGGTGCAACAAATGTCAATGACCTATTCCAACTGAATACTAAGGAGAAAACAGAGGAAGGAAAGGCAGTGGATGATATTGGAAAAGGTAAGGAAATTGTTCCTTCACCCAATCCTAGGGACATTGGAAAAGGAAAAGAAATAATCATTGATGATATAGATCTTGAGAAAGATGTTGTGATTCTAAATTGGGATCTATCCAATCTATTAGTAGAGCAAATGGACACACTAGGTGAGCTATGGAAGAAAAGAGCCACACAACAGAAGCTCTTAGCAGATAAGAAGAGGAATAGAGTGTTGGAAGACATCAAAGGTATATTCCTAGATGCACTAGAAGTAGAAGTAAATGAGAGTGATTCAATTATGGACCAACTTGTAGACATAGTCCACAAGTTTAATAAAGATTTGAATGGTCAAGAAAAACTACTGCAGAAGGCAGAAAGAAAGTTTGAGAACAAAGTCCTAGAGAATGTTGCAAGCAAGATTGCAATTGACCAAGTCAAGCTAAATTCTCACATTAGCTCTCTAGAGACTACAGTAAATAATGTTTCTTCATTATTTATAAAGCTAAGTGATACTTCAAATTTCACAATGGAAATCAAGACAAAGCTGACAAATTTTGATACAGATCTGAAGGAAAGTCCAAATCAGTTGGCACTTAACCCGAGTTCAAGCTCAACACATTTTGTGAAAATTAAGTATCTAACAAAAATGTGGGCTGAATTAATAATGGAAGAAGCAAGGACAAGAGAATCGCTCACAATGATGCAGAGCCAACTCCTTCCACACATGGATGTGATGCAGAAGCATATAGCTCATGCTAAGACTCTTATTCATGACAACAATTTTTTAGTTGCATAAACTATGATGGACCTATCAGCAGAGTTACAGATAGAGTTACACATCCTGAAGGTGTTGCAGGCTAATTGGGACAATACTTTGTCTCAAATTTTAAAGGTACACAATGATTTCCTATCATATTTTGGTATTACCATATAGATATATTTTGGCATTTGTGTCAAAAAAAAGGGGGAAATGTATATAGGAAATACATGTACATAAGAGAATTAGAGCAGTGATATATATATAAGTGTTAAAAAAATCATGTTGAAAAATAAAAAAAGTCAGTTGTAACCGAGTCACAGAGACAGTGTCAAAAGCCGAGCAAGTACCCAAGCATATGGTAAGGGGGAGTTTTGACTCTGAGTAGTTTTTGAACATGATAAGTGTTTTTGGTCACTAATGCCAAAGGGGGAGATTGATGACCTTATGGAAAGACATATTGTCAATTAGTGCCAAAACATTTAGTCATTACAGTGTTGTCCGAGCTACCAGTGTAACCCAAGCAGTTACTATGTAACCCGAGCAATGGTAGTGTCTACCAAGCAGATAGTTTTAATCAGTATTACCTGAGTGATCAGAGTAACCTAAGTACACAGAGTAGCTCGAGTGATAGATTGTAGTATGTTTCTCGAGTGACAGCATAATGCCCGAGTGCAAGTGTATTGCCAGAATGGATTACTAGACCCGAGTGATAGTTTTGGGCCGACCTAGCTTATATTGTTAAATGTTTATTTATCTTATGAAAGTCAACTTACAGTTGCATTTGGTTTGGATAAGGTATAAATATAAAGTATTTTTTTTATCCAAAACGTATGTGAGTAAGTGTATGAATATATGAATAAAGCATGTATGCAAATATGAAGAGACTGATTATTTAAAAGGCTACAACAATATAAGGAACAACAGAGACTCATCCATCACAGTCAGGTGATTAGTTTATATCATTGGATCTCATTCTGCAAATCAGAGTTGCATTGAAGACCATCTATTGGTTCATCCTAACATGTGCATCAGCAAAATCCTCTAACAAGGTGGACCTAATAGTCCTTTATAAATCTCCAAATAGAGTTGCATTACTTGATTTTATTGTATTAAATCATTTAACAAGGTGGACCTAACAGTCCTTATTGCTCCTAATAGGGCAGGCCATCAGAAGTGGTCAATTGTAAGCTTTAATAAGATAAATTTATACTGCAGTAATAAATCTTGTGGGTACCATCCCCACCCCAGTTTTACTTTCTATTTGGAAGGTTTCTGGGTAACCAAATATTGTGTCAAACATTGTGGATGTTTTATTACTTTTCATTTCATGCATGCAATCAGATTAGATAATCTAATAATGGATTAAAAGGATTAAGTTTTATTGGTTCCTGACCCCCCCCCCCTCTTAGTCACATTGACTCAATATATCTCCAACAAATTGATCTATTAAAGTGCCTCTCAAGAAAAGCTACCTTAACTAGCAGGTTAGCTAAATGGGTCATGCTCCTCGGTGAGTTTGACATTGAATATATAAAATGTAAGGCTATCAAAGGGAAACCCATCACAGCTCAAGTGGTTGAAGCTCCATTACAAGATGATCAACCCACCAATGTTGACATTCTAGATGGATCCATTTTGTACATCACCCATTGATCCTAGAAGATGTTCTTTGACAACTCTTTCACGCAACAAGTTTCATGTGTAGGCAAGCTATTCATCACTCCTCAGAGCTACTCTATTCCTAGGACATACAAGATCTTGTTTCCTTTTACAAACAACATAGCCAAATATGAATCCTTGGTGAATGGAATTAAATTGTCTATTGAATGGAACATTTATGTGTTGCATATTCATGATGAGTCTCAACTAGTAATCAACCAAATCAATGATGTCTATCAAAAAAAGGATGATAAAATCATACCTTAAAAAAGAATGGTTGATGATTTCAAGAATTAATTCACCTTCATCACGTTCCAATGTTGTCAAAGAATGGTTGATAGATTTTGAGGATAGAAAATAGAGTTGTTGATGCAATGGCTACACTAGCTTCCTCACAAAAACAACAACAACAACAACAACAATAAGAAGAAGAATTCTATGATTTTCTAGTGGAAGAGCTCCATTTCCCAACTTATAACTCCCCTAACTCCAACATGATATTTTTTTCATAGGACAAGAATAATCTCTCTACCAACATTTTTATTCTTACCTACGCCATCAGGTCATTCATGATGCGCTAACCCGCAATAAAAAAATGACACTTGATCTGCAATGTCTCACAGTATGTTCTCGTAGAAAATGAATTGTATAGGTGAGGACTATATGGTTCTTTTCTTAGGTGTCTAGAAAAGGAATAGTCCAAAAGTGTGTTAGCTAAGTTCCATAATGGTATTTCTAGTTCTTATTCTGATGGTTTGACTCTAGCTCAAAAATTGCTAAGAGTTGGTTACTATTGGTCAGACATGGAGAAAGAAGCAATCATATACTCCAAGACTTGTAAGAAGTTCCAACTGCATGGAAATCTTATACATGCCAAGCTAGGGAGCTTATTTCTTTTATCACACATTGGACCTTTCATCAATGGGCATTTGACCTAATCAAGTAGATATATCCATCCTCTTCAAATAGATACAAGTTCATAATAATGGCCACACAATACTTCACTAAGTGGGTTGAAGCAGTCACACTCAAAAAATAAACATGAAAACAAGTGGCCCTATCATTTTGAACCACATAATTTTCAGATATGGCATCCCTTCATCCATTATAATTGATAATGGAGGGTAGTTTAAGAACAATAATATATACGAATTCTATAATAAGTTCAAAATCAAGCAACATTGTTCTTCTATCCACTACCAACAAGGAAATTGGCAGGCTGAGGCCTCAAACAAGAATCTGTTGAAATTCTTCCATCGCACCGTGAACAAGTCTAGAAAGGATTAGCATCTACAGATCAATCTTGCATTGTGGGCCTAAAGAACAAGCATCAAAACTATTACTGGGGGAAACCCCGTTTGCTCTAGTATATGGAGCAAGAGCAGTCTTACCCATAGAAATAGAAACACCATCTCTAAGATTTTCTCTAAATAGGTTGATCCCAGATGAAGACCATAAGGTCTCAAGATTACAAGAGCTATAATTGTTGGATGAGTGTTGGTAAGTGGCATTTGATCATTTCAGAGAATATCAGAAGAGTGTCAATAGGATACAATAAGAAGGTCAAACCTAGATTTTCAGGTTAGTGACCTAGTGTTGAGAGAAATTCCCTACAATCAATCACATCGAGAATAAAAGGGGAAGTTTGAACCCAATTGGCTAGGTCCCTATATCATTAATATAGCATTTGGCTCACAAGCCTATCGACTCTCTACACCCAAACGAGAACACCTCTGGGAGCCCATCAACACTCTCCACCTGAAGAAGTTCTACACCTAAGCATTCTAAGTGTCTAACATCATGTACATGTCTATTATGTCCTGAAAAAAGATAGAAAAAGTGGAAAAAAATTTTGAAAAATGATCATCCTAGTGAAAACCTGGCAACATGCGCCTTGATGAATCAACAAAAAAAATTATAAAAAAATTACAAAAATACAAAAAAATTGAAAAAGAAAGAAAAAAGTGCGTCGGTGAAAACCTAGACAGGAGCCTTGGTAGAAAAAATAGAATATCTGCCAAGTAGGTAAAAACCTGGTAAACAGGTGCCTCTTGTACTCAAGTGCTCCATCTATCAATGCACATCTTGACATCCTTCATGATTTCCTGTCATTTGCTTCAGTTTGTACGCAGCTTTTAGTCACTTTCATGACACTTTGGTTCTTTTGAGAACCCTCGTGGCTTAAAACCGGCCAGTCATAGACTGAGGGAAATTGAATCGTCTTTTTCCCAATAGTCTAATTCAAGTCAATCATCTTGAATTGGATTTTTTACTAGGGGAAAGATTTCCAATTTGATTAATATGGTGAACCAAACCAGAGTCAATGTCTTAGTCATTCCTGAAGGACAGTTTGCCATTGACACAACGGTGTTTCTCAACACCCTAATCAACAATGTTTCTTAACACTACTTATTTGGACACATCTATGTTTCTCAACACACATTGGATAACATGACATGAACCTTAATAGTGGCTTAATAACAATCAAGCACTATGCACTCAAAAGCACGATGGTGTTTCTCAACACCCTGCACAGAAAAATGCAAAATGCTCACAAAATTTTATGAAGATATGTTGAACTTTTTCTTGGATGTTGTTTGTGTATGCATGGATCAAGATCTGTAACACTCTCAATTACGAGGGTTAGTAGCACCGATTTTCAATGGGCAAAATTGATAGAAATAACTATTAATAACAAAACTACAAATCAATAAAATGTACAAGCAAATAAGAGGAAAATAAATGAATTCAAAACCAATTGCTTGAAGTTTCTATTGTCTCTCTCTACTGCTTCTTAAACGTTGTTTGTGTGATGCTCAGTATTGGTGTGGGCAGCGTCTCTAACTTGGGAGCGTCAAGAATATGATATTGAATGCTTTGATCACAATATGGCTTGATGCTTGAACCAATCTGACAGAGTAATGGCACACGTGATCTTGAAATCCTGGATCCTTCAAATGGTTATGAAGGGTTTGTTATATAGGAATTGAGAATGAGATGAACGGTTGAGATCAATCCCAGAGATAGGAAGATGAACGGTTGAGATCAAAGGGAACTGGAGAGGCCATCAGTAAACTCCACCTCTTCAACTGAGAGAGAGGAGATAGAGTTTGGTTAACTGAAGAGCTATTTTTGAGTTACCTTTAGAACTGAAGAGGTGAGTGGAGAAACCCATGTGAACTGAAGAGGTGCATGGAGTAACCCATGTGATATGATTAAGAGTTATCTCTTTGAACATAATTGAATATTTAATTCATTTTTGTAATTAATTTTTTCAACATGTGAGAAAATTGAATCCTTTTTATTTAGAATTGCATTGTTGAATGAAATTAAATTAATTTAATTGCAAGAATTTAATTAGTAAGTTTAAATATTTCAATTTAAACTTTAGAAAATTGACTTTAATTAATTAATTAATGGAAATTAATGAATTAAGGTTAATTAATTAAATAAAATTAATTATTTAATTAATTTTGGAGATTTGATTAGATGATTTGAGAAATGAATTTAGAAGAAAATAGATGATTAATTAATGATTAAATAGGCATTAATTAATAGATTAAAATTAGTGTTTTTAATGTAAAGTCGCAAGTATGTCCATTTTAGGGTGTCTACATGTGCCCCTCTTTGATGCATCGTGGCTTGTTGCAATGTTTCAAAGATTCTCTATTTTGATCCTGCCCCAGCTTGCCCCGACAATAGCAAGTGTATTTATGCTCCCTCAACAAATTTGAGCAAAAATTCATGTCGTAAGCGTTAATTTGTTGAAACTACAAATTCATAATCTAGGTATCTGACTGATCTTGAAAATAGTTGATTATGCTCGTGATATTGACTGTTAAAGATTTTGGGGTCTGGGATGATAAAATTTGAGGTCCTGGCAGAATTAAGGTTTTTTTTAACCATTATAAATAAAATGGAGGGCCATTCATTTGTCACTTTGCACTCTTGGAGCTCTGTATTTTCTGGTGAGTTATCTTTAGTTTTCTCTACTTTCTGTGTTATTTTTGAGCTATGGCGGGCATTCCTGGAGTCGTGCATGTGTCTGATCAGGTCTGGACTTTTCATCATCCAACTGGAGCAGGATGTCCAATGATTTGGTCTATCATCTTATCATTAATTCTCTCATTAATTGCATTTTTGAAAATCTTCATAGTGTACCGCAATAGGCCATAACTTTTCCATAATTGCAGGTTGTGTGCCACAATTGCCGATTGTGTTTCACAATTGATAGATGTTCCGTAAATGTCGGGTTTATTACCGCATTTTCTGGAAAAATATCGCATTTTCTATATGGATGCCATAATCGGTATAAATGTGTCACATTTGCTTTAAGATTTCCGCAATTTCTCTATTTGTTTCATTATGGCATGCACTTGTACTTTTCTAATATTTTCTTCTGACCTAATACTGATTATTGGATTTTATGATTTTTTTTTGTAGTTCAGCAGGACTATTCTACGTTGTCGAGAGTCCAGACCTGTCGGGTTAGTATTCTGATTCCAGTTACCTAAGGCAGAGAGGGAAATTTTGAGAGAGATAGGTTTATATTAGATCTGTTACATGCCTGAGATCACGACCAATAGGGGTCTAATCTATGCTCTCTTAGAGAGATGGCATTCTGATACATGCACTTTTTGATTAACGACTAGAGATTGTATAGTCACCTTGGAGGATGTCTATCACATCCTTCTGATTCCTATTCAGGGCACCCTCATAGAGTATGATCGAGGCCTTGGTATTACTGCTCTATCTAAGCTATTCAGTCTGCCCCTGGATCATCTTGGGATGTCAGGAACCTTATGATATCCTATGGGCTAGGTTTGGCATGGGGTTAGATAGGTTGTCGACTCTGTTGGGTAGTTTGATATGCGGGATCTTGTGTCCCGATCATCGCCAGCATGGGTTCTCTATTAGTTTTGGTGTTGTGTTACAGGGTATGGTCAAAGATCATATATTATATGCTTGGGGTCCCTATATGTTGTCCCACATGTACTTTCACATGTTTTATGCGGCTTACCTTGGTGGTAAGTCTCTTGGATGTAGAGCAACTCTCCTACATAGATGGGTGTGGGAGCATATTGCAATATGTAGGCCTGTAGGCACCCATGATATTCCTCTGGGGAGACCTTATGTTTTCATGTATGATGGTTCCATTGTTTAGTCCCATATGGGACATCTGATGTACTGGCGAAATTAGCTGGATATGATGTCATATTTCATTTGGAGACCATATAGGGATTATCATGTGTGGGACAAGGAGGATGCACACCTTCCCTTCTATCGGCAAAGGAGGTTTCTAATTGGGCGTGTTAGTCACCATGTACATATGATAGATTTCCACAACACTGACAGGGGGTTGCAGCAGTTTGGTGAGAGGCAGGATGTCTTTGATTCATATGCATATTTTGCTCATCATTCAAGGGGCATTACTCTTTGGAGTGTCATTATTTCTTTGGATGTTTCCAAGATGGAGTTCATGGGCTTGCTTCATGTCGCTTGGACATGGCGATCAACCATTGTAGATACAGGTATATGTTGTTTCTTGCCCCTGCTTGATGATATCTCTCTTTCCTATTTCTTTAGAAGTAGCTATCTCTTGAATAGTCTTTGATTCTTATCATCCATACGGTACTAATGTGGAACTTGGTTTCTTTGTAGGCACTACTCCATAGTATGATGCATGGTGGCAGCAGTCTCGTCATGTTTCCTTGATAGATGTGTCTCACCCAGTTGTTGGTACCATCATGAGGAGGCCTCAACAGAGATGGAGAGGAGGGAGAGATGGAGGTAGGGATAGTGGTAGTGATGGAGGAAGGGATGAAGGGAGAGATGGTGGGAGGGATACAGGTAGTGATGGTGGCCGACATGGAGGTCGGGGGTGGGACGGGGGCTGAGATGGAGGACGAGGGAGAGATGATGGTGATGATACTGGGCCTGGTGGTGTTTTTGGGAGGGTGAGGACTAGGGGTGGTCATGTTATTAGTAGGCGGGTTGGGTTGGGTGCCATCCTTGAGGAGGAGGATTTAGAGGAGGAGGCACCTCAATTGGTTCAGAGAGTGCATCGTTGCACTGATGTTGAACTGGCTGAGAGAGTGGAGGATAGGGTAGTGATGGAGGATGTGGAGACAAAGGATGTGGAGATATAAGATATTGATGCTGAGGAGTTAGGATATAGCTCATCTACTAGGAGAAGCAGTACTAGCAGTAGTACTAGCGGTAGTGAGAGCAGTGAGGATTCATGGGTTGTTCATGGAGGAGAGGGTTTGGGAGGTGGGGATGAGAAGGGGGAGATGGATATTTCTATGGGTGGGATGGATGATGACATGTCTGAGATGAAGAGATTGACACAACAGATATCTAATCTACAAGCTAGGTTATCAGCTTTTGATGCACGTGCTTTTGCTTTGGAGAGTAGGGTTACAGTAGTAGAGGTCAGGGCTACTACAACAGAGGAGAGAGAGAGAGAGAGAGAGAGAGAGAGAGAGAGAGGCTTTCTTATAGGTCAGAGCCTTCATTGATGGTGTACATGATGTGTCTCATCAGGAGGTACTAGATCGGTTATGGAGATCCAGACGTGAGGCCTAAAGAAAGATTGAGTACTGGCGGCGCCATTATGAGGTCGTTATTTCGCTAGCACGGTGAGTATTGAGCTTTACACCTTCACAGAGATCGAGCAGGGCTCAGAGATCCTAGAGCATTCGTATTAGAGCTCTTGGTCCACAGTGGAGACCTGCATCTTATATGTCACCCCCTCGTGCACCTGGCGGCAAGGGTGGTGGTAGTTCATGTTGACTCTGTCATCTTGCTCATTTTGTATATGTTGTACCATTTTTGTAGTGATGTATCATTGATATCTAATTTTGTACCAATTATGTATCTTGACATACTGATATTTATGACATTTGTATCGATCACCCTCTTTTGTTCTTACTTGCGATCATTCATTGTACTCAAATATTGAGATTTATATGAGATGCAACTTATGAGTCTATATGATTTGCAATGATTTACTTGCTATATATATGTTCTTCATGATGATGCATATATGATGTAATGCAATGTGATTCTATTATGTAGACTCTTAGATGTATGATTTAGTTTCCTATGATACTGACATGTGTATGTAGGATGGTGTTTTTGAAATGTATGTTTATATGAGATATTTTATGGATGCATTTGATTATGGCTACAATGTATGTAAATGTTATATTTTCTTTTGTTTTCTGATGCACGTAAATGGATGAGTGTAATCTACTATGCACAAAATATCTAAGTAATGCATGTGTTAGTTAGAAGAAAGTCAATGGAAAATTTTCTCTGGGATCAATTGATTATGATTTGATTAGAAAATATGGGTGACTTTTGATAGATATGAATTGGAAGAAAGGATGGGTGACCCAAGTTGCTTTTACATTTCCAATTTTGTTCATCATTGTAAACTTTTTATGAAAATCCGAAGAGCATCCAATGCACCCAGATATTGCTAATCTAGATACCACTATGACCTCTTGATAACCAGAAGGAGTAGAGAGATTCAATAGAAAGAGAACTAAGTGTGCCCAGATATTGACCATATGGATATAGCTATGTTCCCTAATTTTGAAAAGAAAGAGAACCAAAAGCACCCATATATTGACCATCTAGATACCACTTTTCTCTCTGAACAATCCAAAAAAAAAAAAAAAACCAAGATAGAATTCGAATGCACCTAGATCTCAGACCATCTGGATACCGCTATGATTCTATTGGTAATAGAAAATTAGATAAAAGAGAAGGAATATCCAATTCTTTCCCAGGGTTAAGATCAGATCATGGAACTGTGTGGCTGCTAGATAAGTGACAGTGCCTACCGCATGTATCCTAAATCATCATTGCCCCAAAATAAAATTGAAACATTCCACAAATAGCAATAAAAGAAAATAATTCATGATCCATCATAGCTACTCTCCTCACTTGGTGGATCCTTGAGTAGCATAAGATCATAACCGCAAAATATGGACTGACATCTAACTGACTGACTGACCTAGTCAACAGTTATTTATTCTTTGATTCAGCTTGATAGGCTTGATTGGCTTGATTGTGTCTGGTTTAAGTAATAGATAACTCATATAAAATTGATTTGTCTAGTTTTGAGCGTATCCATCACCGTGTAAGATGATTGATTTAATTGATTGAATTTGATCATTTTGGATAGTTGATCAAGTTGTGTCAGATGGGCCCAATGCTGATTTGCAAAGTTGGTTTTGACATTTGATTGATTGGCTTAGTCACCAATTTGCTTGTTGATAGATTTGATAGTTAATAAAGTTGTGTCATATTGGCCCAGTGCTGATTTTCAAAGCTCATGATTGTGACATTGATTGACTTGGCTTGATCGCTAGTTTGCTTGGTTGATAATCAAGCTGGTTTTATTGCTTGAGATTTTGCAATTTTTTTATTGTTTTTTATGAAGATTGATTTTTTTTCAGGATATTTTGATGAGTTTTTTAGATTTTTAGGGATTTTTTCATGACATTTAGAATTGTCCCCTAGTCTGGTGGACCAGTACTAAACATGGATAAGTATTGGTGCTCAAAGGGATTGTGCTTTTGGAAATAGCTTGGGTAGTCATTCTTGCATGCAAAGTTTGCTCAAGCTTTGATCTTTGTCATTGATGGTGAAGCTAGATTTGAACACTTGGCACCTGTGTTCCAATTTTTCACCATGGTACATACTCAATAGTGCATTTTTTCCAGGTTTTCAGTGAGAGAGCGATTCTATTTCTCTTTAATTTTTTCTTTCTTTTTGATTTTTTTTATTGTCGACAATGTGCCTGTTTGCCACGTTTTCACCAAGGTAACCTTTTGTGTTTTTTTTATTTTTTTGTTATTTTCTAGAATTTGTAGATAGTTGCCTTAACTATTGAGACCTCAAGCGTAGAACCTCTTGAGGTGCATGCTATTGATGTATCCTAAGAGTTGAACTCCTTCTGGTGTTGCCAGTTGGTATGCCCCACTATTGCTAGATGTGACAATGACATAAGGTCCTAGCCAGTTAGGCTCAAACTTTCCTTGTTTCACTCTCTCTGCTTGGTTCTTTTGATTCTCCATAAGGACGAGGTCCCCTAATTCAAAGGTTTTTTGCCTCGCCTTCTTGTGATAGTTCCTTCTAAGGTGATTCTAATAGCCTTCTAAGTGGTTGAATGCATTTTGTCTTCTTTCGTCTAATAGTTCCAATTCACTGAGCCTTGCTACTTTGTAGTCTTCATCTGAAATGAGATTCTTCAATGATATTATTAGGGATGGGATTTCCACTTTGAGGGGTAGGACAGCCTATGATCCATATACTAGTGAGAAAGGAGTGGCTCTTGTAGGTATTCTCACACTAGTTCTGTATACTCATAATGCAGGGTTGAGCTGTAAACATTAGTCTCACCCTGATTCATTAACTATTTTCTTCAAGATTTTGTTGCTTCAGCTTGACCATTCCCTTGTGGATAATAGAATGAAGAGAAACCTTGTCTGATTTGGAATTATTCACAAAGATCTTCAACATCTTTGTTTTGGAAAGGTGTACCGTGATCTATCAGGATGGTTTGAGGAATTTCATACTGACAAATAATGTTATTGAGTATGAACATTGAGATTTGTTTTCTTGTGATGTAAGTCAGATTAATTGCTTCCACCCATTTAGTGAAGTAGTTTGTTTCTGTAGTGATGTACTTATGTCCATTAGATGAGGATGGTGTAATCTTTCCCACTAGGTCAAATCCCCACATAGAAAATGGCCATGGTGAAGTGATAGGATTGAGTTCTTGGGTTGGTGCATGGATGAGGTCTCCATGAATCTGACATTGCCTACACCTTTGTACATAATTGTTTGCATCTATCTCTATTGTGGGCCAATAGTATCCCATGCGGATGATCTTTTTTGGTAAGCTATTGCCACCTATGTGGGTTCCACAAATTCCTTCATGTACCTCATACAAATCTCTCTAGGATTTCTTGGAAGTGAGACATCATAATAGCATTCCGTCTATACTTCTTCTATATAAAGTAGTTGCGAGAAGGGTGTACCTAGAGGGTTGGCAATTGACGGACTTATTTTGGTTCCTAGACAAGTTGGGAGGTAAGACAATACTTTGGAGGTAATTGTACACATCATGGTACCATGGGGTTTCAGGACCAACAAGGACACACATTGATTCTATGATTGGTGCTTGATGTGATAGCATCATGAGTTGCTCCACCAGAAATTGGAATCTGGTTTTATTTCCTAGCATATCGATCAAGGATGCTATGGTAGCCATCGCATCTTTATCTTTTTTTTGAGTCCTTGGTACTTGCTTGAAGGCGATGAAATGGAACTTAGTGCACAACCTATCCATCTACTCTTTGTATGGTATTAGCTTCTCATCTTTTTTCATATAGTCATTGTTTGCTTGGCTAATGACCAACTGTGAATCTCCATAGACTTTGAGATTCTTGATTCTCCATTGTATTACCATCTTTACTCCAATGACTAGAGCTTCGTACTCAGTTATGTTATTTGTGCATGGAATGTTGAGTCTAAAGGATTTGGGAATCGCATCATTGTTTGGAGTGATGAGTACTATCTCTGCTCCTGCTCCATGGTCCATGCATGATCCATCAAAGTATATTTTCCATATCTCTATTGTCGGTTGTAGTGTCAAAATAGACTCATCTGGAAAGTTAGATATGATAGGTTAGTGATCCTAAATAGGTGCCTCTACTAGTTGATCCGCAATCACTTGCCCTTTGATAGATTTTCTATCTATGTATTCTATGTTAAATTCACTTAGGATCATCACCCACTTTGTGAGTCATCTAGTGAGTGTTGCTTTGCTTAGTATATACTTTAGGGGATCAATGTGAGTTATCAACTTGGTTTGATGGCTCAACATGTAATGCCTCAGCTTCTAGGAAGCAAATACTACTGCTAGGCATGATTTTTCAATTGGAAAATAGTTGAGCTCATAGCTTACCAATGTTCTACTGAGATAGTAGACAACTCTCTCCTTGCCTATGTCATCAAGTTGTGCTAAAAGTATTCCTAGTGTTGTCTCAGTTGTTGAGATGTATAGAAGTAATGGCCTACCTTGGATGGGTGGCACCAATATTGGAGACTTTAGTAGATAGTATTTGAATATCTGGAATGCTTGTTTGAATTGTTCTATCCATATAAATGTTGCGTACTTGTGTAGTAGATGTTGGAATCAATGGCACTTGTCTGCTAATTGAGCTATAAAGCGCCTGATAGATCGGAACCTGCCCTATAAACCCCTTAGTTTCCTTAGGTTAGTTGGTGGTTGCATGTCCAGTATTTCTTTGACTTTCTCTAGGTCTACCTCTATGCCTTGGTGCGACACAATGAATCCCAAGAGCTTCCCTATGGTGACCCCAAATGCACATTTGTTTGGATTTAAACGGACATTGTATTCTTGCATTCTGTCAAATATGGGTCCCAACATTTGTAGATGATCTTTTCTGAGCATCGACTTGGCAAGAATGTCATCGACATAGTCCTCCTTTGTTTTGTGAATGAGATCATGGAAGATGGTTTTCATGGCCCTTTGATATGTTGCTTTAGCATTTTTTAGACCAAATGGCATGACGCTCCAATAGTAAGTGCCCCATGCACATGTGAAAGTCATTTTGTGTTGGTCCTATGGTGCAATCCTTATTTGATTATATCCTGAAAAGCCATCCATAAGTGATAGCATCTAATGTCCTGTTGTGAGATCTACTATCATGTTGATGTAAGGTAAAGGAAAGTCATCTTTGGGACAAGCTTTGTTTAGATCTCTAAAATCTGTGCAGATTCACATTTGACCACTATGCTTGGTTATCGGTACTAGATTAGGTATCCAGTCTGCATATGGGATTGGTTAGATAAATCCAGCATCTAAGAGTTTCTTCAATTCTTCTTTAACTAGTAATGCAACATGTGGGAGCATCTTTCTCAGTTTATGTTTGACCGATTTGGCATTGGGTAATAATGGCAGATGATGTAACGCAAGTTCTAGATCTAGGACTGGCATGTCTTAGTAGGACCATGCAAAGTTGATTTGCCTTTCCTTGAAGAAGCTGATGAATTGTTCTCACTCCTCTGGAGTGAGTGATTTTGCTAAGTAGATATTACTTGGGTTCTTGTCATCACCCAAGTTGACTTCTTCAATTTCTTTTGCTAACAATGTTGGCTTTTCCTCTATCAAGGGGAGGAGTTCCTGCTTTCCATCTTCTAGAGCCTCAGTGAGGTTTTGACTAGAAGATACATCTTGTTTTATCTTTTTGTCATTTTTTGTGTCAGTAAGCGCCTTTCAGTTATAACTTACTAATGATTCTTTTTTGCTTTTTGACTAGAAAGAGGTGTTTCCTCCCTGAAATATGTTGATCTATCCAAGTCAATAGAGAAGTCTGCCTTGTGGTCCCCTGATGGCATTCCTTCTCTGAGTCCCATGAAGTCTGTTATAACCTCATCAATTTCAAAGAGATCTATATCAGGCTATCCTTGTTGATCCCATTCTATCAATATTGGGTGTACTAGACATAGGTCCTTGTGGTGGGATGACTCTATTTGGTTGAATCGGACAACTGTGATGGTTTTGACAAAATGTGAATGTGATGTGGACGCGCCACCTAAGGAATTGGTATCGATATGTTTATTGATGCATGGTTGTTTTTCTATGGTTAATTGGTCGAACATGTCTTCAATGTGTAGAGTGTTGACTGACTAGGGGAAATAGTCTGGGATTGATGGTTCAAATTTGTGGATGGATCTCCACTCGTACTCGTGGGAGTCAATTTTGCTAGAACGCTTGACAGATGTCTCACTTTTCTCATTATCATGGATCACTTGGTTGAGGGTTAATCGGGGGTAAGAGGTTCCCACTTCATATGGAAATAATTATTGTAGTATATTGTTGATCAAAGCATGTTCTAGGTTTTTCCCCTGGTGTAACTCTGCTACTTTTTCTTGATCCATGGGTATATCTCGGGTGGTAGGACTGGTTCTTTGTTGCCCATAGCATAACCCTCTCTTGTTTCTCTGGGTTGGTGGTAAAGATAGTCCCATTAAACCTTGTTGTCTTGCCCCCAGATCAGTCATACCATCATACCCAAACCTTTGCAACATTGTATAGCCAGCTCCATATGTTGACACAGGTATGGGTGCTTGAAGTGTGTCTCGTGGGTCTTGATACAACCATGTGTTAATATCTGGGTCAAATGGGTTTTCTTCTATGATGTCTCCACACTTGACAAAGCTTGTGGGTGGACATATGAACAGAACAGGTTCTATGGTTTCTGTTGTAATTGTTGGTTGTGGCATGTCGTATGAACTTGGGCTCTGAGGCATGTTTGTGATAGTGAAAGCTTCCTCGTAGTTGTATTCACCACATCCTTTATCAGTAATAGAAATTTTTCCCGCTCTTATCATGACATCTTTGGGAATTGAATTTGAGATGGAAGGGATACTTGCCTCTTGGTTTGATGGAACCTGGTTGTCAGTACTGCTTTTGATAGAGTTGTAGTATTGGAATGGGTTTGGATCTCCTTCAATAATGATTTATGCCCCCTGGTGTGGGAACTTGATGCACTGATGATATGTGGATGGTACAAATTACATCTCATGGATCCATGGTCTTCCTAGTAACATGTTGTATCCCAATTCTAGGTCTAGGATCTGGAAGGGAGTGTTTTTGACAACTAGGCCTATCCTGGCTGGTAGTATGATAATACCTTTGGATGATCTCTCTTCTTCATCATAGCCCTTGATATTGATCCTCCTTATGACGTCAATACTAGATTCAAAGTAGCCTAAGTTCTTGATCACCTTCAAAGTAAAAATGTTTAATCCAACCCCACTATCAACGAGGACTCTTCAAATTGAATGTTTGTGAACCTGGATGAGAAAGTGCAAAGGGTCATTGTGTAGAGGCTTGTATGGTGGCACATCATGCTCTGTGAAGGTTGCATGCTTGTTGGCTATTATGTGGTTCACCATTGTTTGAAAGCTCTCAGGGGTTATGTCCCTTGGGACAACTGCTTTTTGAACTGCTTGGTCAAGTGCTTGTTTGTGCTGCGGAGATATGCGCAAAAGGTCAAACATGGATATTTGGGTAGGCATGCGGTTTAGCTGATCCATGAGGCTTGTTTGTGGATCTAAGGTCGTAGGAGGTTTGACTGGTGTAGCAGATGAGGAAATCACTCCTTGCAAGACAAATTTTGTACGACGCATGGTTACAACACATTTATCACCTTGGTCTCTGATAGTAATGGTAGCCACATGGTTATCTGAAGGATTTATGTAGTTGATAGTGTTGTCACTGTTGGCATAAGTGTAGTTTACCTATTTTGACTGTCCACCGTACCTAGAGGATTTCCCTTTATTGTGATCATGGAATGTGTTATTGAATATTGTATGATCAGTGGTGCCTTTTGTTTGGGTGTTGGTTACGTCAATGATCCTTGTGTCAATCAGATCTTGGATGGCATTTTTCAATCGATAATAGTTGGGTGTCTTATGTCCCTTCACTCGATGAAATTTGCAAAAATCATTATCATTGTACCACTTTGGTTTTATTGCACCAATTTCATATTCTCTGATTTCAGGGAGAGTGATATTGTTGGATTATATCAGCTTTCTTAAGGTTGATTATATCGACTCTCCTAATGGTGTGTAATCTCATTTTGGAAACATAAACCATGGTGGACATTGTGCTTGTGGTTATTTTTTTACACAACAGCTGCTTGGATAGGGGGTGGTTGATTATGAGTGTGTGCTTGTTGAGTGGGCACCATGAAATGTTGGTTAGTTGTAGGTGCTCCTTGTAGTGACACTTTTGGTTGGGCCTAGTTGACCATTTTTACATAAATAACACCATCACTGGTGACATTTTTGTTTTTACTCCACCATTTATCTTTATCCGTTGTAGTCTTGTTTGTATTCATCTGGGTAGTATCTGCAAGGACACCTTGTTTGACCAAGTTTTGCTCACAGTGAACTCCATGTTTGATGAGTTGCTTGAAGATTGGAGCTAGTTGCAATTCTATTGTAAATGACATATCTGGAATCAGATTGTCAATGAACATGACTATGAGGTCTTTCTCGGGTATGTCATATGTGATTTTATTTGCAGTATTCCTCCATCTTTGTAGGAATTTTACAAAGGATTCTCCATCTTTTTGTTTGATGTCACAAAGGTCCTTGATGTTAACCTTGTGCTCGATGTTGTGATGGAAGTGAGTGATGAACTTTTTGGTGAATTCAACCCAAGATAGAATTCCATGAGGTAAGTGTGAGAACCATTCCATTTTTGGTCTGGCTAAGCTTTGAGGTTATAGTCACATTAAGTATGTCTCTTCATGTGCGACCTTGATGCAACTAGCAAATAATTCTTGGATATGCTTAACAGGGTTGGTACTGCCCCTATATTTGTCAAATTTTGGTGCTGAAAAATGAGTAGGAAATGGAGACATGTGTAATAAATGGTCAAGGGGTATGGCTACAAATCCTCTATAGTGTAGGACTTGGTTTTCCCTTGATTTTTCATGTCCATCATTCGGGTTTGAAGTCTCTGCACTTGTTGGATTAGAATGTTTGTTTGAGACTGGGGATTATTTGTGACATTGTACCTTTGTGTTGTAGTAGGTATGAGGTTACACCTCTGTGTCCCTTGAGTAGGGACATACGATCTCATCCTTGGGACTTGATATTGGTTCCCCAACATGTGATTATGATACAAGGGCATGTGATTGGCCCAAGATTGATTATGTTGTATTTATTGTTGGGTTTGAGGTTGTTGTTTTTGCTGAAGCTGGGATTGTTGTTGATGGGGTTGAGGTTATTTTTGTTGGGTTTGTTGTGGTCCCTATATGAGAAAATTCCTAACCTTGGGTGGGCATTGACTAAAATCAGACCCGCAAAGATGGATCACTGTGGGAGCAATGTATTGAACCCAAGGCTAGCAAGGACTGACTGTAGTAGCGGAATAGTTGCAAACGGGTTGCTACTTGTTGGTGGGATTGAGGGCATAGCATGAGAGCTTGACTGGAAATGCCATGAGGTTGAGGGTTGAGGCACACTAGTGACCATGGGTGCACTTAGTTTGGATCTTTTCATGCTTTGCGTGGAAGACGTGCTTGCTTGGTTTGCAAAGCTAGTCTGATTGGACTATCTTGCCCAAAAAAATAGCGCCCAAAAACGCAACAAATTTTTTTTTTAAAGTGAAATTAATAGTAATATTATTGTCAAGAGGGTCTAAGGGGAATCATGACTAAGTGTCAACCTCCCTTGACCCTAGACGTCTTCTAAATTTTTCAGATGCACAAGGTGACGTTTAACATAAGTTTGACTAGGATTAATTTTAGGATAATGCTCCAAGATTAAACAAGGTGAGATTATAGGGTTTCGCTTGTCATCCCCAAATTTATTTATAGAGTTTGATGATGTGGAGAAGAGAGAGAGACTCCCTAGTTTTCGTTTCCAGGGTTGTTTGGAAAAAAAAAAGTCAGGTATGTTAAAAGCTTAAAGAATTTGTTGTTAAATTAACCCTCTAGGTTAAGGCACTCCCATAATATTATTTTTATAATAGTCAGTATACTGGCCACATATATTGACCACATAAAAATAACATTAAGAGTCCCTATGTATTATTTAAAAACTTAACTAAGTTCACCCCCTTAAAATATTAACCAATTAAATCTTCCTATTTAATATCACAATTTTAATTTAATCATATTATTAATGACAGGTCAGAAATAACATTTCGGAGTTAACTTACTATCTTAAATGTTTACGATTAGATAAACGGTTAATAGATTTAAAATCACCTTTTAAGAATTTGAATTACTAAATTTTTCTAGAAGATTATAAAATAATTTATCGCAATCCACCCCCTTAAAATTTGCTATAAGATAATCTATCAATATTAAAGAGAAACTAAATTAATCTCTTACAATCCCCTTTACTAAAACATCATTACAATATTTAATTCTTTCTTTTATTTTATCCTTTCAACCGTGAAATCAATCTACATTGAATCCCCAAAAACTTAATTTAGTTATCAATTAATAATCTATAAAGGAAATGTAAACTCTTTTGTTTTTAAAAAAAGGTAAATACTAAAATATAATAACAATAATTTAAAAGGAGTGGGTTCCCTCTGGAGAACTTATATTCCCTCTCAATTTTGAAATCTGAACCCTAATTTTGAAATTAGGGTTAGGGTTCCAAAAAAGAGATGACTAATTTACATTCTTTTTGTTTGCTTTTCATTTCTTACTATCCTCTTTTCTAACCCTAGTTCTAATATTTTTTTTTTGTTTGTTTCTTCATCTACTAGTTCACAGGTTTGATTAACAATGGTAGATCAAGAGGATTTACAGAGAATCTATCATATATATTCTAATATATATATACATACATACACAGCAGTATGTGTATGTATATATACATTGAAATATATATATTTTAAATGAGCAATGGAAGGATTTAAACCAGTCGCCATGGGGGCGGGCCGGACCCCTTTTTCTTTTCTTTTAGACATTAGCGGACTGCAGTGGGCGGCGGATTCTAACCCGCGCCACTGTTCTTTTTAAAAACTTCTTTTTTTATGGCAGCATATAATAAGTCGCGGCGTTAAACTCTGCAGTGGGGAGGAGACCACCACTCCGTCGGGCGGTCGTCCCTCACGGCCGACACAGTCGGCGGTGAAACCGCCGTTGTGCCGCCCATGGGGGCTTCGGCCACCGAGGTGAGTGGGGGCTTAGCCTCCCACGCGGCTCCTTCAAGGAGACCGTAGGGGTTTGGGGGTGGGGCTTCGGCCCGCCCCTTCCCCCTTTTTTTTATTTATTTATTTATTTAGTTTAAAAAAATAGTTTAAGATTTAAGTTTCATTTTTTATTTTATATTAAATTTTATTTTATATTATATATATATATATATATATATATATATCTGTGTGTGTGTGTGACATAAGCAGATACTTAAGTTTATATAATTTATATATATAC